>JAJVSH010000051.1:799593-961805 GCA_021460005.1 Tetramorium alpestre
ACGTTATTCCTTTTTCATATCGGGTGACGAAAGCTACAGCAAAGCGCATTATCGCTAACGTATATTTAAAATCTGCTCGACTGACTGATCGTCGATAGACTGACGTCCTATCTGCAGCATTATGGTAATTGGCGATTCAAATTCCGCACGAAATTCTACGAAGACTTCGTTATCGCGGTAAAACCGCAAGAGCGCGAAAGCATACAAAACTCATGGATTATTCCAAATAATTCAACCGTAGAAAAATTCAGTGTTCCGTGACAGCGAAATCTCTCTTCCTGTTCTCTCATCCCCCTCCCCTCGCTCTCTCTCTCTCTCTCTCTCTCTCTCTCTCTCTCTCTCTCTCTCTCTCTCGTGGTAAAAATCTAGAAAACTTCGACGAGCAATTATTTATCAAAACGATGAATTATTTTTCGTCGCGTTTCCAGGCTCTGTCAATCGCGCCATCATGGGGATCTGTTCGCCAATATTTTATTTATATTTCACCCGTAACCCAATTGTCTTTCAACGTCAATCGCGATTCGGTCAATTGTTCTCAACGAATCGCTCGTGCAAATGCGAGCGTGGGCAGAACGCGCGCGCGGCGCAACGCGTCTGCAACAATGACGCGTAATAACCGCGGCGTTTTTTTAATTAGCATCGCGGCAACGCGGTTTATCTCGCGGCGCGCGAGCGCTTACCCAAAACACACGAGAGAGCGTTCTGTTAAAATTACGTCGACCTCGTTTTCACGCGGACACCGGCACGGCGCGGCGCGGCGCGGCGCGCCAGTAAAATTGAGATCGCGTCCTCTTCCTCTTATGCGTTTTTCCCTATTTTTAGATAAATCTCATTTGCATAATAGCGCGGCACGGAGGTCCGCGCGATGCGTTCTCGCCTACAGCGTGCGAATGGCTCAGAAACGGTCGGATGAATTGCACTCGTTTACAATGAACGAAAAAATTATCGTGGAAATCGCTGCTACGCATTTCATAAAAAATTTGAATACTTCATACTCATATGTGTATATACGTTGTGTGTGTACGTCGCGAGCTTTGCAAGTGATATTTGAAAATTTTTAAAACAGTTACGAATTGACTGATGTCTTCGATATTCGCGTTACCTGTCAATCATTTTAGAGGTTTGTGTTTAAATGTCAGAAATAACCACATAAAAATCTTTTTTTTAACAGTAGTGAAATATGTCTCAACCTTTTTTCTGTTTTTTTTTTTTTCATTTTTACTTCAATTTTATATCTTTATGTAAATATGAGAAAAATTTAGACTGAAAATCAGAGAAATTTCTAATAAAATTAATTGATAACAAAAGCAACGTAAAAGCAATTATAACACTCATTGTGAGATATAGCTTAAATTTTAATTCGGCTGGGATGCGACGTTATCACAAATATCGGATCGCGCGACGAATGCGAAATACGTCGTTGCAACCCAAGTTGCAGTGTGCATGTATGTATGTACACAGAGAGATAGTTCGTTCGCGCGCGAACGACGCGCAAAACCGTCTCAATCGCCTTATCTGCTCGAGATGATTCGATTCGAGTCGGCTGTCAGCCATGACAATCGTACCCATTCGAGCGGTCGATTACGCGCGCCGTAATAGACTGCCATTCGCCTACGAGAATCCGTTGTGTAGCGGACAGGTTCGACGAGACCACGCGGATGTAGGCGAGAAGGTTCTACACCGCGGTCCACGGGTACGGTTTCGCTTCGATCGGGATTCCGGATTTGCGGGACCGAAACACGTGTATCGCCCCGTTTACAGACGCGGGGCTTTGTCGCCGCGCAAGTCCCTGGGATAAGAATGGGGGGATTGATAGGAAGGAGGATACAAGTGTCCGATTTGCCGAAATCTTTTAATCATTTCGGAAAATCTTGCGCGTGACACGCCGAGCACCAGCATCGCATTCGTAGAGCGAGTTGATTATGTATGATGTGCAAACGAATGCGAGGAGTATCTTTGTTACTGCCATACCTATCTCTGTTACCGTTTCCGTAATGTCAGGGACATGACAAACGAGAGTAATTGACCGTCTACGTTTCGCTGTCATCATTACGTCAGTTTGTATATGTTAATCCCGAGATCCCGTTTGCAATATGTGGTTACGTTGAAAAGGGAGGCTAGGAAGGCTAATCAAAGTGACGACGTAGACGTGAACGCTGATTAACGATTTTCGCGGTGACGGCTATTAGCGATAGTATTGCGGGGTCTTTAATCTAAATTTATTCTAGCTAAATATTTTCCTTGCGCACGATTAAAGATTGCGCACGATACTAACGAACGGCTCAAGCCACGATGATTTATTATCCGGATCGCGATACGGCATATTTTGCTCCTTCTTCCAGCTCCGCCGCGCCGCGCCCGCACGTAAAATGTAAATCCCAAAGGAAGCTAATCAAATCGTTACGCTTTACGACTCTACGAATCACCGATCGTAAAGAAACGCTGCCGCCATTCTCGCTTTGACCCTCTAACTGTGAGTACTATTTCAATGTTTAAAAGCAAATCTTGGAGATTCGATCATGCGACTCCCTTTCTCCACCCCATTCGTAAAATCAATAGAACGCGCAAATTTCTGTAAATTTTTCGCACGTAAAATGTAACGGGCAGAAATCAAACGGTAACTGGCAAACTTCTGTCTTCTCGTCTATTTTAAAGGCTAAAGTAAGAGCAAACAATACTGCTGTTCCACGTAATCCTCGTTCCTTTTGATGCTCGTCAACTCTTCGGAGATTGTTGCTCGTAAATTAAATTATGCGCGTTTTTCGCGACTTGCACGTTCGAGACGATCGATTTAAGGTTCATTCGCGGAATTAGTTTATCTATTTACGAAACAATTTACTCATTTACCGCCATTTACTACCTATTTTCAATGAAATAACTCTTTTTCTATTGTGCCGTTCGTTCGAGATACGATTACAATGTATAAAAATCAAATTACTACCTTTTTCCCTGGCAGTAAACTGATAGACGAGTCTAACTGTTACGTGTATATTCGGCGAAATATCGTTTAAATAAATTCCATGTGTTACCTCAGAAAAAAGCTGTCGGCTTTTCGTTTAAGTGAATTATTTAAACAGAACAAATTAAGGATAAAAGAGAATAAAGATTACTTTATATATTTAAACAGTACTTGTTTGTATCCTTTGTTTAAATTTACGTAATTATCTGTTCTATTTTGAGAAGATGCTTTCACTGCCAACAACGATAATATAATTATTCAACAGTTATACAGGATTAATTCCATATGCAAGTTACGTGAATAAAATTGCGAAAAAAATTTTTTTTATTGAAAGTTTTTTCCGGAACGACAAGTTTTCTCGTTGGGATAGCGCGAATATTGCGTTTCCAAAATCCGTCCGGGTTCTCCTGTATGGCACTATGTATAACGGCGAAAAATGGCTGTCAAGGGTGCAGTAAGCGCGCTTAAACGTCGCACTTGGTGAACTCGTTCACGTAAGAAGTTATAGCACATGTAGCTTTACTTTTTTCGAACCGCCGTAATGGAAGCGTACACGGAATACTTGTAATTACTTGCAAGAATGTGTACACGGTGCGGAGTTGCATGCAATATAAGTGGTATTACCATGCTGTTTAGTCAGGCGTTACACACGAAAGAGGATACAAAGCGACGCGCGGCAAGCTCGTCCGTTCCATCGGCGACGCAGTTAAAAACTTTATCGGCCTGTCGGTTTCACCTACGATCCGCATTAATTTGCACTGATTTGCATTACGGCTTTACTCGCAGCTTTCGACAAACCGAAATTTGCATTACGCCTGGTACCAAAGCGACGAATAGTGTCGCTCAGCGCGTTTTCGTAATTGGCCGGATTGCCCTTTAGAAATAGCGCGATTCGCGTGGCTCACTGCTCCGCGACGCGAAATCGATTTGACAAATTCGCTCTCCTCTCCTGCCTCTCCTCTCCCCTACAGGATTATACTCGTCGGATTGCCGTTAAACCGACTGCCCCCTCGGATTTGAAAAACAGTGCTCGGAAACGACGACGACGGCCACGTCGCCCCGAGCGGAGCGGAACGAGCGTAAACCCGTCGCCCGGAGAAATCTGTCGCGATTTACGTTATGTCGCCTCGAAACGCGTCGCTCGGTTCCAGCGAAACGTGACGTTGGGATTAATTCTCAATCTTTTCCACGGAGGCTGCGCCGTATACGGAAATAATCAGGGTTGAGTACTTCCACGTGTGCAGCGCGCTACGTAAATGGAAATTACGCGTGACGTTTTGTCGAGGAGCGCATTAAGAATATACGAAAAATATTTGCTGTCTTCCTCCGTATTAGATTGCTCCATTTTTAATGATAACTTAAATCTTTAATTTTTCTCTTTCTCTATCCGTGTGTCCGATACAATTTAGATATATAATTTTAGAGCTTTGATAATATTACGTACACAATGATCATGAAGAGGATATAAATTCCGATGAAATAGATCGGTATTTTGAGAACAAAATTTACTTGAGTTATCAGTGCGTAGAACAAATCGTATCTATTCCAACGTATTTAATAAACGTTCTCGTGTGTGGCGTTAACTGAACGTTATTTTAAAAGCGCTGCGTGGCTACGCGAACGCAAATTTCTTTCTCTTTTTTACGAGCGGATAAATTCGACCTTTCCATTAGAAAAAACGCGAATAAACCGTGCGCCATTGAGATCTTTCGCGGGTCAGTGATGGAAAAAAGGGCCACTGTAACAATACGAGATAAACGTCATTGATTTTGTACGCCTCGCGTCTCTCGATCCGTATTAATTTACATTACAAATGTGCCGTCGGATTCCGACGGATCAAAATCTGCATTACTTGCGTCGCGCTCCGGTGTGAGTTAATGGATATAGAGTGGGCATTCGATTCTGCCAGTTGCGCGACTACTATTCAGCCGTGGAGTCTGCTTCTTGATTGGGCACCACTCGAAATGGGACAAATCGATCTAAGTTTCGCTTCCTATATATTGGCGTGCATTGCGATATCACCTGTTCCGCGCAAAAACCATAATCTAATAAGTCAAAGTAATCAATTATATTTGCGCAAGAGAAAGATTAATCTGTATAAATGCCTAATAATAAGATAAAAGAATAGAAATAATAATAAGAGAGGAACTATTACACATCTAATTTTCTGTTTGGACGCCTTTTAATTAATTTAATTTATTTAAATAATTATGCTACTTTTTAAATGTCATATAAATATGGTACATAGTAATCTTTCCTAATTTTTATATTTTTCATACTACAGTACATTGTACAGCACGATAATAGTCTTTTAAAAATGACATACATTTTCATTTTTAAAGTTAACTTTATTATTATCTTTTCTTTCACGTGATTGTGAGAGAACATTCTCTTTGACATGCGTTTTAATTGCTCGTTAACAAATAATTGAAACCAATTAGCAGGTGTGTATATGTATGTGTTAAATAGAAGAAAGTTAATCATGTAAATTTCAAGGTTTTTCGAATGAAACTGTTTCGAACACGTTAATACAACTTCATTAATAAGACACAGCCGACGTGTAAGCCAACTATTGCCTGATGGCGCTACGCGTAAGATCGACGAACGTTAAACCGCCTGCCCTGCACACTAACTAGTTACTTCCAGGTCGAAGTTAACTATCAGACTAGCATAAGATCAGGAACTTGTAGCAACGCCGGTAACGTTGCTTCCGCTCGTCAGATTATTCGATTGTGCGCATATCGAGAGCGATGAGCCGTTCCCCATTAAGGTGAATTCACACGCGAGAAGTCGCTAGTTTCAGTACAGCTAGATTTATTATAAGTTATAACGTAATACTGCGACAACAATGTCCGTAATACGTCAAATTAAGCCGTAAATGGATCTTCCAAATTTATCCCTAAAACAAACGGGGAAATTTAATCTAACGCATTTACGTTCTGAACGCTTATGAATCCGTACTCCTAAATTGTTGTACGCGCGAACTGCACTTCATAAATGAGACTGCGCTAGTTTCCAAACTTTCGTAATATATACGTCAGTGAAAACAGATTTTGATGTAACNGACCAGTATAATTCTAAAAAGAAAGAAAGAAATGGAGTTTATTAACATTTCGTGCATGTCATCGACAGACGGCTCATTTTAAATTTGTCAAGTGACATTTTCTAATTTTTAAGATCGCGATAGTAGGTCTTATACAAAAATTTAATTACTTTTTTGTCTCAGTAGCTCATAGCGTTTACTTAAAAAAATTTTTTAGCAATGTTAATACGAGAATTTGAAAATTAAAGAGACAAAGAGAGAGAGAGAAAGAGAGAGATAATTTAAAATTAGTTCAAAATTAGAATTGTTTCGCTTATAGAAATAATTGCAACTTGACGATAATTTTCAATAAACAATTTTCAATTTCAATTTCAACGCGAAATTTACAACTAATATACATGAAGATAATAATTATTAAAAATTACAACATTATGTACGCGTTTAAAATTAACAAATTAAAAGGACTAAGTAATTGTTATTGTACATGATCATTTAATTAACTTCTATAATTCTACATTTAATATTAATATTACATATAAATGTGATAATCATCTCTTAATGCATTTTAAATTAGGTTGAAAGTATTTCAGTTTCGCGCATATAGAAAACCGAACACATGTGTTAGATCTGGACAGCCGCAACCCGAAGCATTTCGGAAGCAGACGATCGATCTCGCGTCACTGTTACAGAATCGCTCGTTTCCTTGTACATCCTGTTCCCGAAAGACACATCTCGCGAATACCTCGTTCTTATGCGCGATGCGCGATACGAGATAAATTCTTTCTGATCTGAGATGTTGATCTCGAGCAAAACGAAAACAACCGAAACGAATTGTCGGTTTACGTTGCGCGCGTACATAAAGTACGTAACATACATACGTTAGATGATATACGTCATAGAAAAATTATTCATAAACGCTTGTAATTCCGTTCAAGATCGAAAATAGATTTAGAACGTGCGCATAAACTTTTATCATATCATCAAAAAAGGAACGTGAAAAAAAAACCTTTCTTCTATCTTTGCCTTGCGGATTTCAAGTAATTTTAGAAAATTTATAATGCAGTGATAATGCTGGAGTGAAATTGGAAGACCTCCGATGAGAGGCGACGATAGATCTCGGTGGAGATATTTAAAGCCGCTTAGAAGATTTTAAGTTAGCTCTTAAGAGCAGCGATGATCGACGATGCTCGCGATCGTCCGGCTGAGGTGAATTCGATCGATCGGAAATGCGCCGATCTCGTTTGCCGGACCGACCGAAAAGCGTATTAGACAGCACTTTCCAGGAGTCCACTTACTAACGATCGCACATATTTGTCGGATTTCGCTGTTTGATGAATGGAAACTGTGTTCTCTATCTAAACCGGAGTTAAGCGCGCACGTTGAGCGCATTCCCCGAGCAATCCGAGCCGCGCACGTTGCGTTTATTATCGCGATTGAGAGCAAAGTTCGCGAAGACGGTCCCGAGTGAATTACGTTTCAAACTAATCGTGAACGTGCATAGAGATAACATGATTATTTTTATGCCGGTTCACGTCGGAAAAAGCTGGCTGCCCTGGCTTCTATAAAGAGAATCGGGAAAGACTGAATTGACTACCGCTTAGTAATTTATAGGAGCGCTATTTGATGTCCGTTCTATTTTATATCTGTCTGTTTATGGTAATAGACGTGAATTAATAGATGTAATAGATGATGCCAATAATAGAATACGATACAGTATTAATTTCACGATAATGAATTGCGGACGTAATATCATGGACGGATGGATCTAATTGGATTATGTATTTAGTAAAAATTAACACACACACGCTTATAATGGACGTCAAGTGGCGCGTTTTGCCCGCAGCTAAAATAGATTATAATGAGTGTATAACTTAAGTTAATAATATCTTGTGTGTGTATGTGTATAATATATGTGTGTGTACGTGTGTAGAATATGAATGGTATTCTCTTTCTCGACATACGCTTATCTCAAGACGTAATTGCGGTTCGTCATTATGTCAAATTTCTTGCCTTTATTCAACAAAAGATTTTTCATGTTCGATTAAGTTCTAGAAAATTGATTAATAGTAGTTAATAAAAATATTTTTATAAACGCAAATTGACGGACGGAACTACAAACGGAAATACAAACGTGTAATAATTATCTTTAACGTCGTTGAAAGATTTGCATCCAATGTCCTTCTTGGATAAAATAAAATATTTTGTAGAATCGAAAATGGAGAGAAATAATAATATCATTCGTGTGGCTAACTTATAAGAAAACGTGCGTATTGAAACCTCCAAGTGAATTCGTACGTCTCCCCTACAGCTTAGCAGAAACTGACAGAGAATTGACAGGCTACGTTAAAAGAGATGCATCCGAGAACAAATTCTATCCGAATTTATACCGATCAATGTTGGTTTCCTGCCAACGCCATCCGGTCCTGATCATGACTACAAGAGAGATATATAAAATGATAAAGATGTATTGTGTGCTCGTCGTGTGCTGTACTTTACCAAAAATGTTTTTGTTCACTCAAGAAAAACATAAGCTACACAATCAAATTGTTTGGCTCCTACTTGATTTTTCTCTTTAAATAAAAAAAAATATATTTACATTAGATAATCAATATGATGAGTATTTCGAACGAATTAAAAACAATTGTTTTATAAAAATAGATGAAATATAATGTTTTATAATTTTCAATATATACGATCGCTTAAGGGAATCGTCGTACATCTGCAAAGCATGCAGACAGCAAAACAAAGCATTTTATCTTATACAAAAATGATGTACGAATTGTGATTTCTGATAAAAAATTTACTTTAACATTTACTTTCTTACGAACCATGAAAAGTCGAGCTTCTGCCATTAACACTGTTTTATTTTGTATGCCGACATTAACTCTGGACTCTAACGACTATTACATAAAACGAAATGAATTTAAGTATATCTTTCGAAAATAAGCGACTGTAATGCGGTCACTACGTTCCGTCGTAGAAATTTTCAACATCGCAAAAGCTCTCTTGTCTCCACTTATACAAAACTCGTTCGTTATTTCGGTCAAGACATAATTTTTTAAAAATGTTAAGCGAAAAGTTTAACAAAAAAATGTTCAATATATGCGAACATTTAATATTCCCTGCTACTGTGTATTAGTACTTTTGTAAGTTAACATTGTGCGTTTTTTGCTTATGCTACATTAGGAGAAATATTAAAATTTTAATTTACCTAAATCTCGATCATATGATATTCGAATATTCGATTATTCGTGATCCTTCATTCGCGTTAGCCTATTTCATCCGCGTGAGATAGGAGGATAATAACGTTAAATTGCACCGATTAACACCGTATACCGTTGATACATTGTAAAACCGTAACGCAAAGGTGCCGAAAGTAATCGAAGGAGATTCGCTTTCAAACAACAGACTTGTAACGCAATGTCGAGACAGAAACCTTTCTTCCGCGGACGATGCCTGACAAATCTCCCCGGATTCCTTCAATCTTTCGCGACGGGGCGCACGTTTCCCCTGCGGTGAGAGAGGATCCGGAGAAGGAAACCATCTCGTAACCCGAGTTGGCCACCCCGCCTCAGGCTGCGCCGAGCTCTCGAGCTCTCGAGGAAAGCTCAGGGCGATTACATCGAATTCTTTTCCCCGGAGCAGACCGCCCTATCGCTCGCCCTATCTCGCTGCACACCCTACCTTCGTCCGACTCTCCCTGCATCCCCTCGTCCCATGCCCTTTTGCTTCCCCTTGTCCCCTCGGCATACGCAGCTCCGCTCGAGTGTTTACTCGCGTGCTCGAGTTCTGTCAGTATCACACGTCGTGTCCGCCAAACAAATCGATCCCTCCTCACCCAATTCGCATGCACGGAACTTTCGGGCCGTGCACGACACGATACGACAAGACACAACATGCTAAGGCACGTCAGAGCGTCGCGTCGCGACGCATCGGTTTGACCGATTTTCTCATCGGCTTCCGGAAACCGGGCGCGGACGCGCGAAAATCGCGTCGGACGATGGATGGTGTGCAGTCGCAGCGCGTAGGTAAACGTATAAGAGCTTTGAATCAAATTTCAATCGCAATCCCGACGATATAGCATGCATATATCTAGATGAAAATTTAACTTCTATAATATGCTTCTGTAAAGAATCGAGTTTACACATGATATATGTTGACAACATATGACAGACAAAGCTGAAGATTTATTTATACGTATATTCCTAGCTCGAATCGTGAGACCGCATACGTTTTTGTCTCATCTTTTGATTTATATTTATTAATTTGATAATATCGATAATAGCGACAATAATAGCATCTATATATATGCATACTTTTCCATTCATCGTGATCTCAATGTAGAACGGAAATGATATAAGCGGATCTCATTGGATATTCAGCTGTTCTACGGTAATTACATTAAAACATGCGTCGGTTTCCGACGAGATTTCGTCCTGAATCCTGAAATGTGAATTCGATCGTTCAATTACAATCCTGGTTGTGTAATCTGCCGTTCCGTATTCGGCCCTGAAGGGGAGCGCGGAAGGGCAAACAAAGGCGAGCACGTCGGCGAGCACGCTCGCGCGCGCGGCCAGCTGCACGTTCGGGGGATGAAAAGGGGATGACTCTCGCGTTTGATGGTCGGTGCGCCTTTGACCGCGTCGTGTTACTTACATGTCCAAGGATCGGCCACGTTGAACGCCTCACTTAGGTGTACCAAGGGGATTGGTCTCGCGCGAGCAACGGCGACGAGGCCGGTCGGGACGAGTACGCGCGACCACGGACCACGCGTGTCTCGCACGCACGCACGCACGCGTACGTACGCACGCATTCACACGCACGCAGTTTCGTCGTCGCCGCCGTAGCGATTGCGGGATTTACGCGGAGCTGGCGGAGTTCACTGCGCACACAATTTCCCGTCGCCGTCCTCGTCGCTCCTCACGCCATACCGGGCGTACATGGTCGCCGTTGTCGACGTCGTCGTCGGCTCCACCGGCTGTTTGGACATCGTCGTCTCTCCGTGGGGCCGCTGGTTCAGCGGCGCGGCCGTCACAACACGGATTCACCGGTAAACGCGTGGAATGATGCGCGTGTCTCTCGCGCGAAAGTCGTGCACGTCGCGCTGACCAGCGAAACTCGACACGACTGAACAGCTTTTGAATATCCCAGGGTTCCGCGACGCGAACGAGCCCTTCCTGCTCGCCGCTGTCACCCGGGGATCAACCCGGGTATCCCCTTTTCTCAGCCGGCCGGCTGGTTATCAAACCAGAAAAAGGCGAAGGATGAGGAAGGGCGAGGGTAGATTTTCGGAGGCTCGCGGAGGCCTGTTCGCGCTCTGCGAGGACTGATTTTCGGGGGAAAGAAATAACGAGGGCGCGAGCCGTATATTCTTCGTATGGAGTCGTGCGCGACACGGATCTCGCAGACGTTGGCGAGCACTCTGCACGAGCTCTCTCGGCCGGGGATACACGAACGTACGTACGAACGAACGAACGAACGAACGAACGCAGTAGTAGCGGACCGAACGGGGCGGCCAAAACGCATCGGAGAAGGAGTAGGAGAGGGTATATAGGAGTCGGATGCGGCGGCGGCGGCGATAGTGAAGCGGTGGAGGAAGGAGGAGAAGGCGGAGAAGGTGGTGGCGGCGAACGAGGGATGAAGCGGGGTAGAGAGCGAAGTGAGCGCTTGCAGGGGTAGGGACGGCGGGCTGATGGCAAAACAGGGGGTGGCTCGCCAAGCCCGGTGGTCTCGCGCTCGCTCGCTCACTCGGCTGCTAGTCGGCCGTCGCTTCGCCATCCGGCTCGCTTTCGCTCACCTCTACCACCTTTACCGTCGCCGCTGCTTGCGCAGCACCCGCCGTTACCACTACCATCGTACCACCACCTCCATCACCGCCGCCGCTGCCGCCACCACCGCTGCCGCCGTCGCCGCCGTCGCGACCCGGCCAAACCCAGACCCGGCGCGGGGTAGATATCGCGGGCTCGCGACTCCGGGCTCCAGGCCGCCCCAGCTGCTCATGCCCCACCATCCGCGCGAACATCCCCTTCCGGCCGTCAGTGCCGTACATGGACGCGACGGCGCCTCTGCCGTATGCGGCCCTCGGGTAAACGCGTGGATCGACGAATTGATTCGGTAATGAACGCACGGACCGTTGCTGATGGGTGGGACGATGCTTGCGCCACGAGCGAGCGCGACGCGCCGACGACGATGGAGCTGAGAGACACGGAAATGCCGCGCTTAATTACGGCCGCATTCGCGACGGGCCACCACGGGAACGTCGCCTCCGACCGGGCCCCTCTCGCGCGGGGTTCTCGCTAGCCGCGAGAGCTCCGCGGTCGAAGATATTGACGAATCAAGGGGCGCCGGCCGAAGATTGAGACGCGCGTTTCCACTCGAACCTTAGGACCTCGCGTACCTTTCCGGGCGTCTCTTAATCTCGGATCTCGGATACGATGATAAATGACGTGAGTCCTCAAAGGATTTTCGGTTAAAACTCAGGAGAAGCGTGTTGTCCAGAAATCGAGCGTATTGACAAATTAAAATTAAAATAAGAGTTGAATGCAAGACATGCGTTCGCAGGACACGTTACGCATTAAGTCTTTGTTTTTTCGATTTTATTTAAATAAATGACGACATATGAGGAAGAGACACGAGAGATCGGTTGCGATTGAAAGAAGCGTGCCGCGCTTTCGAGGATGGTATCGCATTAAACCGAATAGTATTGAGAGGTAGGTAACTGGATAAGAACGGATAAAGTTGGATAGAAATCCCATCGGAATATATTTGGATCCATGCGGATTTCGCCCGATACCATAAGTTCCTATATGGAATTTTTCGGCGACGTGGAGGAGGGCGGGCGGGAGACGGGTAAAACCCAGGCTGAGAGAGCCCAGGCGGAGGCCGACGACGCCGATGAACTCCGCGGAGACCCGCGCGGCGAAGAGGCTCGCGAAGATATTTTTATGAAAAATTCAGCTCGCACGTTTGTGGCGTGGAATTTTTTAACGAGCAACGCGGCAAAAAGTTTGCCACGAATTGGAAATTCCGACTACATTAGCGAACTTTCGTGTTCGGGGATGCGCGCGCGGGCGCCCGGTTATTATACGCTAAAAGAACATAGTGCGCGCGCGAACAGTCAAGAACGTTTTAGGGAAAAAAGGAAGGGGAGGGGTGAAGGGAGGAGAGGAAAGAACGTCGGAGACATTACTTGACCCAGTTTTTTACCACCCCCTAGTAGTTATACCGCGCTTGTTTCGCGCTTCTGTGTAAACGGTCTTCTCTTAAAACGGCTTGGCAATCAAATACGTACAAATGGACCGTCTCTCCGTGTTTCTAGAGGTTTTTACGAGAGGCGCGTTTGCCTACAAAGGAGTGGTCGATTATGCGATTAGAGAAAAAAAAGGAATCATAGCGCAAATCGAACGCTTCCTTCAACTTTCACGGCTGTTACACGTATATACACGCTTACGTAATCACTTTCGCTTTACTTTTTTTCCCATGTGACCATTAACCTGCTTCAATTTATTCAAGAGAGAGTAAGCCAATAATAATTATCCGTGCGAAACGACAGTCCCCGATGAAAGATCGTTTAAATATCCGAGCAGGGATTATCGATTCCGAGAGAATTCGCTACTTGAATTAATTAGGTAACAAGTCACAAAGGTAGACTTATTCCCGGATATTGAATAATTAGTGCGCGGCGTGGTAGCGTTCCTTACATTCGGGCCGCATGTACGGACAACTCGCGGAACTAACAAAGAACGGGCTTTAAGGGGAAATGATATCCCCAGAGATAGAGTCCGATATTATTTCATTTTGCAACGCCTCAACACTACTCGATTCTCTCTGCGGTAACATCGAAAGAGCTATGCTTTTTGATGGCAATCAAAACATGAGCGCAATCCGTCCAGAAAGAAAAGAAACGAAGCGTTTTAATTGATAAGACTTTAATTGATAAGCCGATGATATCGAGAGCCACAAGGATCATTTTCTCTGATCCGATCCATTTTGGCATAACCGAGCGCGCTAAATATCCCGTTTGAATAAATAATCGCGTCTCTCTCGAGAATCGATTTGCGCCGACAACGCGGCGCCTGCAGAAAAGACGAAGCGTCTTTCTAAAAAAAGGAAAAGTAAGATTGCATCGAGTGTCAATAATTCGAATTCTGTTTGGTGCACGACAGATATCTGCGACAGCGACATTTATTTCATTCGCTAATGCTATTCGCCAAGGATGCTTATGATAGATTTTTTTTAGTACTAAATTATTGATGGGATCATTCGGTGATGTTTGAAAGATATTTATAACACTGATTCTCGAAACCTTTTCTATTAGCGGCACAGTGCTCTATCCGCTGCGGAATTGAATTAGCGAGCGAGTAAATTTAGTAACGTAACATTTAACACATTTAGTTCAGAAACGTCATATTTATGCTATAATATCACTTAAGTCAAATTTGTGTTAAATTGTTTACAAATTTTCATCAGTTGCAGAGAGAGGGAGAGAAACAGAGACACGGAAACAGACATCTATAAAATTGGGAACATTTAGTTTTTAATTGTCGCTTGTCAATGCGCGCGCGGTTGAAAAGTAACGATATACTATTAAATTCATCATTCTCGTACGCGGATATGCACGGTGCACTTACGCATACTCACGCACACCCTCCGCTCCATCCGGCCGCAACAATAAACGCGAAAATCGTTCTCCGATGCGCCGCCACCGCCACCGCCGCCGCCGCCGCCGTCGCCGTCGTCGTCATCGTTGCCGTTCGTGAAGAGGGAGGAAGGCATAATGACACTAAATTTCCCGTGACAAACGACGCGACCACTCCGGGGTACCGGTGCGGTACCATTTTTAAAGCTCACGCTTCGCTAAAAACACTCACGGGACACGAAGGCGCATCATGACTGCACGCATACGTTATCTGCGTGTGTAAACATGTACGCATGCATGTTTGTAAACACATGTATACGCGAATGCAAGCTTGTAGATTTTTCTATGCTACGCGTGTAAATGCGCGTTTAAACGCGCCTATGTCTACAAGTATCTCTCTCTGACCATGTATACGCGCTCGTACGTGGGGCGCACGTATGTGGGGCGGATGAACGAGGGTGGTGTACCGACGCATACGCGAGGAAAGCGGCTAGCGTGTCACGAGCCAAAATCTCTCGCGTATTAAATTCGAGCCTCGTGGGCCTGACAGTCGCTAGTCATTTAGAGAATGGTACGAGGCTCTTGAGTGCCACCTTACGGCACTAATGCTGGCAAACGCCGATCTCGTCCGCCGCCCCCTGATCCTCCACAGGAGAGGACACAGGTTCCTCCACCCTTCGGTCCCTCTCTCTCTCTCTCTCTCCTCTCTTCTCCTCGCTTCGGCGGCGGGTCAAGCTCCGCGCGATCAGCATCGAGCCGCACCATACCGTGTAGTACCTGCAGCAGCGCGCCTTGCACACACGCGACGTGCCCACTCGAACGAATATCTTACGACGCGACGAGGAGCCAGCCAGCTCGTCTTTTCTCTCGACTACGAGAGAAAAGTGCGAGAGCCCAGTCGCCGTTTACAACATAGTTTACACTGTACATACAAGAGATGAACATGTATGCTCAGATATATGTATATATATATGTATATATAGGATATTATATGATATACGCGGAAACTGTAAAATGAATTCGAGAGAGAGAGAGAGAGAGAGAGAGAGAGAGAGAGAGAGAAATATGAATCCATAATCAGTATCCATATCCCATGTTTAGCATTAAACGTAGTCTGATACTCATAGATCGAGATAACATGGTGTACACGATCTTCATCATGAGGCACATAAAAACCTATATGGAATATGATTAATGTTAACGATCATTTAGCCATTGGCAAAAAGAAGCAAGTTTCTCAACGCATGTAAATGAATCATGTCTTCTTCCCTGCCTTGAGAATCTGAGATCTTGCAAGTATTTCATATTATGTCAACCTTATATGTCTCAGAGGACCATTCGAGGGCGAAAGGATGCAGGGATGGAAAGGCGAACAGGCGCTTTTTTCCATTCGATCGATCCTTCAGGTTTGATTTTCGGGATAAACATTCGGCTCCGAAACTACCGGCGATTGTGTGAGCTGACTCTAATCCCAGAAAGCCTGAAAAAAAATTGTAGGCGCTTTAGTTTTTCGTAGAACGTAGTACAAGCTATTTTTGCCATTTTCAGAATAAGGCCGCGAGATTATAAAAGAATCTTATGTATCACGTCTATGCGACGAGAACGAATATTTTTATTTTATTACAATATATGTATAAATAGGAGATTGAATGAAAAAAAAAATTAATATTAACAAAATATAAATGCGAGAAGAAATAAAAGTTGAAGCAAATAAGTATCTATTGAATGAACGTAATATCTGTTGGACGTGTCGCATATGTAATTCAATCTTAATTACGGTAATTGCGATACGTATTATTGTAACAATTATATCAGCGCCGACGACAGTATTGCTAGCAGAACCTCGAATGAAATAGCACCGCCCTGCAGATAAGTATGCGGACGCAGTTGAAAAATAAACGTCATATCGGAATCTCTCGTATGTCAGCCGGATGCGAATTCCAAAGTGCGCAGAGCCGCAGCAACAAAAGCTTTCTTGATATGCTACGGCGAGGATGCTGGCGATTGTATGGGTATAGGTTTCGTGGATTGGATCTTGAGTCCTTGTTAGCGGTGGTTCTAAATTGAAATTCCTTGGACAGATAAGGAGAACCCCCCGTCGAGATACTGAATGTTTCGCCACGGTGTGGTATCTTGGTATCGCGGCAACGACACACCGAGTCGTACGAAGTAAGAAACAAATACGAGAAACAAGACACCCTCCGGGGCTTTTTATTAGGAATGCCATTAACAACGCGCGCTGTTGATTAGAACAAAAAATATCACGATTTTGAGGAAATGGGATTAGCCCGTGAGATTATCGATCATTTAGGTACTACATAAGGACACTACTTGGCACAAGCATAACCAATGAAAACTTTCTCAACAATAAATAAGCAGCAGACAAATGCCGATAACGATGAAAGATACAATATAAAATTTGTTCGTGACACTCGAAATTGCAAACTATCCTTTTAGGTGAATTCTCGTGAAGAGTTATAAATTTAAAAGAACATTTGAAGCACTATTCTCCACTGCACAAATGATAGCAAAAAACGATAGTGCTTATCGATAAAATTAAAAATTAATTAAAAAAATATTCTCCTAAATAATATTTTCTCCTAAAAGTAATTTAATTTTTTACCCCCTCATTCGAGAAAGTAACGTTTCGAATAAAATTTTATCTCTGCCGTAAATATATCGCGAAGATAAATTTCGTTGGTATCGAAAATACAGGATAAAGATATCCTCTATGTCACGCTGACTTGTTAATCGAAGTAAGCGATATATCGTAAAACGAAAATGCCCCGTTACGAAAACTTTGACTTTAGAAAGTTTGCCCGTATTTGATCGATGTTTCGCGTTTGATTTTCGCGAGGGGCGTTTGTCGCTTTTGAGAAGGTGTCCCTGTGTGACATCCTCAATGGACGAGTTTGCCCGAACGTACCGTATACGACAAGAAAGGTGCGCGGTCCTTCGTGCGAGGATCGCGCAGAGATCAAGGGGAGAGAGAAATAGAGAGAGAGAAAGAGAAAAAGAACACATCAGATAAAGAGAGAGAGAGAGAGAGGAACGAGATAGTCTGGGACAGTAAGAAATGGGGGCAGGTTTTTTCTCCATTCGATCGATCCATCGAGTCTGATTTCTGCGAGGAACATCCGTCTTCTGTGCGGTCGTCCGATGAGTCCATTCCGACATTCCAGACGTCGCAACGTCGTTTGTCTGTCGTGTTAGTGCCTTCACGAGAGCACGAGAGTGTAATGTTCCTGAAAAAAAATGTGTTTATTGGCGAGGAAACTGCGTAATATTTGGTTTTAAATTACTTTCTATAACAATTATAGCTCACTCTTAAAAAGAAAATCTTTTAAAATCTACTTAAAATCATATTATTATCATTATATAATTTATAATTTATTGAAATTTCAGCATTTTTAAACATTTTCCTTGAAATCGATCATTGCTCCACTAAAAAAAGGAGTTAATTTTCTTTTTGGATAAAAATATAACTGCCCAAATTTTATTATAATATCTCTCTATATCTCTAAAATTCTTTGTTATTAATAATTGTTCGAGAGAAAAGGAAGAAAATGTAGAATCTTCATTTGAAACGTATAACGAACGTCTCGGTAGTTCAAAAACGCTCGGTGCGCTGCAATCGGTTTGCATTGCGGTTACAGAATCATCCCGAAAGCATCCGGTGAACGGCGAATAAAGCGTCTGGAAAATCAGTTGCTGATGGGTCGCGTTAAGATAGATTAGTCGACCGCGACGCGCCAATAAGCAGATCAGCGATGCGAAGAATCCGGAAAGGAGGCGACGGAGGTAGGAGGAAGACGTAAAGACAGAAAATGCGGCCAGCTCTTTCGCCGTTCGATCGATCTTTCGGGTCTGATTTTCGCGAGAGACATCCGTCTCCGCTACGAACTCTCGAACTCGCCGGACAAGTACGTGATGGGCGCAGGTGGAAGATAAATGGGGAGTTACACTGGGACAGCGTAAAAATGGATTCCCCGCTCTTCTCCCGCGTTGCGCGCGCTCGGTTACAGATGTATTCTCGAGCAGATGTATTCTGTTGTGACGATTTTGCGGCAGCGCATTGTTAGCACGTTATCGGTATCGGTATCGTCATATCGTGCCAAATTATTAAAGCGAGAATTGCAATCAGCGTGCGAAACATATGAAATACGAACGACGCATCTGCGGTATTGTAATCGTAATTTAGAATGGCGCGTTTTTTAACGATGTGAAAACAAGTTAAATGCCCGCGCGAATAATTAACACACCTCCTAAACTTTGTTGATTTGTTGCACAGATATGTGTGCATCTGTCGCAATATCTTAATCGGGTTATGTACACCCCGTGTCCTTGCCATTTCATTATTTTAAAAGATACGTTAATATGATACGTTCAGAATTATGTTATAATTATGTTTTATATATACTGCCAGTTCGTAGTTATTGGAATATTCTTTTAATCATTCAATATAGCGTAACGCAATGTTACGCGTTTGCGAGTGATATTAAATACTTAATGGTTCCGACTGTAATTGAATGCGCACTCGTTGCCAATAATTTACATAATTATGCAACTTCGACATTCACGGATTTCGCTCGCGGACTTATCGCTTTGTGAATGCTATCGCGGACAATGTCCGCGCGAGTGGCGCAACGCGCTGCCAAAAACGGATAACGTCCCGGCAATATTCGCGCTCGTGTTCGTTCATTGTTAATCTGCCTCAGCGCGGGAACAATTAGCTCCCCTTCAATTTTTTATACTGCGGCCACGCGAGACAAGGAAAATATTTTGCGTTCGCGCGCACGAGTTTTCTCGTATTTAAAATTCCAACAAAAACACATATTGTGCCGTAACGAATATTCCGGTGAAAATATAAAAAAAGAGAAGAGAGAGAGAGAGAGAGAGAGAGAGAGAGAGAGGAGGACGAACTCTGCAAAAGCAACAAAGCGAGGTCTCCAATTTTTCAATGGTTGTGTCGCCGCGAGTCGGTTAACGGTGGTCTACTAGGAGCGAAATTTCGTAGCGCAGATGATCGCCGACGGTATAGGAGATCAGCGGTTTTCGGAAAAAAAAAAAACGTCTTATCCGTGCGCGAGAAAGACGAGATTGTCGAAATGCGTGGCCGAGCGGTGCTCACGGCGGAAAATCAATACCCGCTTATACGGGAGATGAACTATAACATTACGGCTTCTGGCAACGGCGACGCAAAGTTACTCACCAGTTCGGAACATTTTTAACTATTTCTTCGAATTTTGTTTGTTTGATCAACTAGTTTCCCCGACGGCGGGCTTTGATGCCAAACCGAAGTACGCAAACCGTTCGCGCATCGATCGCTCACATCAAAAGTACAGTGCGCCAGAAACGTTTCTAAGCCGTGCGCGATTCGTGTGCGAACTTCCTCCGTGGTTTAACGTTCTTAGAAGGAACGTTGACGAATACTGTTCCTTACACATGCATTCCGAATAGACGACGAGGTCTGGCTCGTGCAATAGGTGCGAATATGTACGGCGTAACATTCGCGAGTTTCGCCAGTCTCTGACGATCGCGAAGATAAAATGTAGCAAAAGTGACGTTCGATATATATATATTTTTTTAAACAAATTCGGTGAAGACGTTTATATTACGCGTAGAAATTGTCTGTAATGCGGAATGCCAAGACATGGCATTTTTCTTACGAGAGATCAGCCGGAAGTAAATAGAGTATCCCAGAACCTCCAACCTTCATTATAATTTTAAATTCTATGATGAAACTGGAGTCAACTTTTTTTCCGGTGGAAAAATTTCGAAAGAATTCACCGCGTGTACGGAACGGTTTATATGGTATATAAAAAATCGTTTCTCGTTTTCTACTTTCTTTAAAAATAGTTCAAAATCCATCAAAATACGTCGCAAGCTGGGAATTCTGCACAAGTGTCTCCGAGCTTATTACAGTTCTGATGTATTGCGTGTTCTAAGAAATTAAAACTGCTAAAAATGTTATTAGTACTTTTATATGTTACTACAATTTTATCAAAGAAATTTAAAAATTTGTGCAAGGCCTAAGTATATAAGAGATATCATTCGCTTCAGTTAACTGTTTAAACCTTATGGTTGCCGGAATATAGTTTTACACAGTTATCTTCTCTCTTAACTTTGTACATACTTATTCTTTATTCTCTCTTAAAGCTTTAGATCGCTTTAAAAAAAGTTTTCTCTTTTCAAAGGATTTCTATTGCACCCGTCAGTTTCGACAGCAATGTGGAAAATTAAGTTTCAATCGAAACTTTGAACAATTTTTTCCATCGCGTAGAACGAGCAAGGAAGTAGACGTAAACAGGAATATATGGCAAGCATAATAAGGGATTATCCGTAATCTGACGGTCTTAACGCCGATGCTTTAAAGATTTCAGACTACGTTAAGTCCGTCGTTGGCGTTAATGCACGGTTTGCGTGACCATTCTACGTCGTAAAGTCAGATTTAAAATTGAAGTGGCTGTAAATATGTGTAAATAATTCTCTCTATAAAAAAATACTGTTGTTTATGAGATGCAATTAATCATTAATTTGAGCGTTAATAATTATTTTAAGAAAGTACATAATAAGTACATAATAAGTTGACTTTAAATTAAACAGATTAATAAATGGCAAATAATAATATGATGACAAATTTCGTTTAATATGTTTTGTTTATTAAAGATAATATGCGTATGCGTGTGCGTGTGTGTGTGTGTGTGGAGGGAGGAAAGTTGTAATAATTTTTTAAATTTTCCTCGAGTACAATATTCAGTTTAGTTGTGAAAAAATTTGAGAACGTGTTCGATTAATTAATTAACGGTATATGTATAATTTAACGGCGATATGCACGGATTAGAGTTAATATTATACACAAGTTCGCCTTTAAATTCATTAAATAAATGTAAAACAAATAAAAAATATATTTTTATATATATATGAAGTGAATTTATTAATTATAATATTCAGTAATTCAGTTTATAGAAGGTATAATGGCTAGAAACATTTGAAATCAATTAAAGTGTTAATTAAAAATTCTCATGAATATCTCAACGTTTTATAAAATTCTAAAAAAGTTTTCAGCCAAGCGACCAAGCGGTTGAACCGATTATGACAGTCCGTACAAAAATATCACGTATATACGCTCTAGTTATACTGTAAACAATGGCAAATTGTTTTCGCCTGACAATGAGACGAGGTCAATAGAAATTTCGAAGGTTTAAAGAATTCTTTCATTCGTTAAATTAAAAATGGCAAATGTTTAAATTATATATTTTTTTAAGTAAAATTATCTAGAGAGTTATAGAGAAAGAGATTTTAATATATTTTTAAAGCGCTTTTAAAGAAAAAGTCTTTGTAGATCTTTAAAATGTTTTCAGATCTATTTCTGCATTATTATGTTATCGAATACGTCATATAGTCAATGGAAAATATACGACACGGGGTAAGGTCGATGTAAACAGTGACGATTCCGTTAACTTCCTTATCGAGATGACATGTGTTCATTCGATGCACCCAACGGAGCGAATCTGCTAGACGGAAACGGAGCTTTTCCCGAGCTTTTTCTTATTGTGTAGCGCGCGAAGGCTACCGTGGTTGTCTCTGGTGCGAACGCGAAAGTGGAGGTAAAAAGAACACCCTTAATTCTTTTCCAATCAATCGATTTCTCGAGCTCGATTACCGTCGACTCGGTTGCACCGGCGTGATACAAATTGCGCGTGGTGCGCACATTTTCTACGAGTTGAATTAACATCCGACGGGGATTTACCGAGCGGGGGAATGGGGCTGAGATTTTTATGTCGAGATCGATCCGAGATATCGAGCCGGCCGAAAAACCTTCAAAGATGGTTGCAATTGTTTTGTAAGGTGTTACGTGCTAAGCGCGATGTGTACTCTGAGAAAATTTATTCTGTTTCGCTACAAGAAGTAAATTGTAGAGCTCATCGAGAATCTTTTTGAAAGAACAGATGTAGAATTTAATAAAATTTATATTGTATTTTTCTTAAACAAATATTAGAAAATAAAACATTTGCATATGATGTAGATTATATCTTATAAGTAAATGATATTGATAATTACTTTTTCGAGTTGTGAGTAATAAAACTATAGGCATATTTTTACGAGATTTAGAAGAAATATGTAATAATTATAATAGTGTAACGGCCTAATGTTATAAATATTTAATTATGTTATACAAGAGGATATAAAGAAATGTAATTTAATTTCATATTGACTTTTTATCGTAATTTTAATTTCAAATTAGATCAGAAGATTATAAATGTGAGCGCGATAAATTGCGGTGCTCTGCATAGAAGTATTGTACAATCTGGGGTGCGTTCCAAAATTCAACCTTGGTTACCATAATCTATAATGTGCGTGACATAAACTATTGCATTATGGTAACCAAGGTTGAATTTTGGAACGCACCCCTGAAGAAACGATGCCGCGAAAATAGAAATTGAAGGATGGAAAATGCAGCTGCACGAGTTCATGCTTGCCACGTACCACTTTTCGAATGAACTTCTTAATTCGTAAGGAGCGCGAGACGGTTGCGAGATTAAATACGAGACCGGTGGAAATTGCGGGCGAATCGGCGAGAAGAGAATTCGGCCACGGTTACGCGCGCGTATAAAGAACGCAGTCATCCGACTCATCCTATTCTCCTCTTTCCGGAGCGTCGGTATTTCAATCTCTCAAACGCCGAAAAGTCTTTGCGATCGATTGAATCTCACAGTCCACCTGTCATTCACTTCACGAACGAGCGTGTGTGTGGCTGATAAGAATTATATACGGGTGGGAAACGGGGGTGAGATCTGCGGCCGATCGAAATTTACTTGCATCTGCCTGGCTTCCTTTATTTACCGTGCAGGTACACGATTGACCGGGTATATCTCACGCTAACGAGTGTTCACGGCGAAATTGAAATTGACATAAGGGTGAGACGTGACTTTATGAGATTTCTCTCGCGCCACCGGTTAAACGAAGTTTAGTCTCTTGATTGCTCGGTCTCTGTTTCGCAGAGTGGACTCAGCAGACTTCTTTTCCCCTGGCCGAGAGGACCTGGCTTTCGTCCGTCGCCAATTAACCGTCTCAAAAGTGCTCCCTTTATGTTCCACTCGCATGCGCTTATCGCGCCCGCGTCCTGTATCTTTCGATCTCAAGCGTCGTAAAATCGCCTGCCACATATAAATCACGTACGCGTCTCGTATCTCATTTGCGCGGGATGAAACTCCTGATTCTCCGTAGTGATACACGCTGCGTCTCTATAAGCCGAACTGATTAATGCAAAGGCCATTCGTGAGACGCTCACGTTTTATGAGCAAATAACCATGTTTGCCTATTATTATTTCTTGTAACTTACAAAATGTCCCTTTTATGAAAGCTCATGTAATCGTATTGAAAGCCGTAGGCGGGACTTTAACAAACTCACTTTTAAGACAATTTCGCTTTATCGAAAATTCAAGTCGACCTTATCGCCCCGTCAAGTTTTATATCAGAAATTAAAAAGTTACGACGGATAATGTTGAAATATTCTAAGAGCCATCCTTTCGACTACGTTGACGTCGTCGCTCCAAAGTAAGGATACCGATACAGAAGCCGTTAATCGCGCCGTGCGCTGTATAACATCTTACTGGATGGTACCAGGTACTCGTAATATCTGCGAGAGGCCGACTATACTTTCGGATCGATCAGCCGGATCCGGCGGGCCGCGCGCATATGAACGATACTATCGCGGCGAAATATTGTTGCCGTAGTTAACGAGATCGATGCGAATGCGAATCTCCGAGAGGCTCGTGCACGAATACACGAGAGCAGAGTTGATCTTCGCTTCGCTTGCGCTCCTCCCTCTTTCTCTCTCTCTCTCTCTATCTATCTCTCTCTTCTTTCCCTTCATTCTCTCTCCGTACTACTGGTCCGCCGGCATTTCAATCGCCAACTGTCGAAAAGTGAGATATAGCTAATCGGCCGTAAGCCTCCATCCCTGGTGCTGGACGCGTCCGGCGAGCGAGCACAGGGGGATGGGGACACACCCCCATGTTATCCAACCCCATCCTTTGTGAGAGTTTGCGCGGATTTCGTACCACCGACGCACCGATCTCTTGCGCGGGTCGTGCGATGCGTCTTTTGTTCGACGTTGTTAAACGATGCGTCGGTCGTTGCGCACCGATCCGATCGGCGGGACGCAACACGAGCCCGTTTGACGCTGCGAGTCAGATTACCGAACGTTCTCATTTCCATCGCGCGCGCAATGCGTATGCAACACCCGGAAATCCACCTAACTCCGAAAAGAGACATCGACTTTAATCGGGCAGGCTTTAGCTACCCGATTTAATCAATGAAAAACATCGAACGCTCGCACGAGTAAATATTGATATATTTTATAACAGTTTCTATGTTTTTTCGCGTAACAAGAGAAATACGATTAGTGCGAGGAGTGGACTTTGCCAAAAAAGGAAAGAAAGAGTAGAAAAGAAAAAGAAAAAAAAAGATAATACAAACATTTATCTCACTTTTTATGTTAAAGTGGCTACTTACGTGGCTCCTACGTTTCTTTAAACAAAAATTAATTAAATTTGCAATTATACTATATATACGCTGATAAAATATTTCAATTTTGTACCTTGTTCTGGGAATCTTCTTTAAATTTGTACCAACTTGCGCTGCGAGAATTAAATTACAAAAACTACTGTCCATTCAGCGCACAAGTTTTAATCAATGCCATCGAACGATCAAAAAATACATTGATTCAAAAGCGATCCTTTAATCGAGGATGAAACGCATTGCCATTCATTGCCACTCCAATGTGCAGTATTAAATCGGACGCGATCACTGCAACTTTAAACAGCCACATTCGAAGCCGCAAATGTGAGGTGAGAATGTGAACCGATGAGTTTCCTGTAAATGTACTCGTTTTATCAAGATTCTCAAAATTTCACCTATATAGCACACTCGAGATAAGCGTGTCGCATAAGCGCCGCTGGGAAATTCAAGCTTTTGCGAGGAGGGAAAGGATAGAGAGAGAGGAACGGGAAGAGAGAGAGAGAGAGAGAGAGGGGTGGAGACGGAAAAGGAAAGCTGAACGCTTTCGATAAGCTTTCCGGTTAGTTCTCAAGTTTTCGATTAGTTTTTCGGTTACGCGACTCGCGATTTCCCGCGGATATAAACGTTCGTTGTATCCGCGGGATATAGATTATCGGATATTTACCGCGGAAGAGAGGAGAGTCGCCGAAGGGAGGATGGAAAACGCGCGAGGAAGGGACTGGCGGGAGGGCAAGGGGAAAATCCCAGGCACCGTGGGGGATGCGATTGAGATTAAGCGGAAATGCGAGTCTACCTGCCGTCGCAACCCCGCTTTTATTCGCGTCCTGCTTTGCGACTCTTGTATGGTTTTGCCTCGAGAGCTACACCCGTGTGAAATTGAATTTCAATCCCTCGTCACGGTTGACACGCGGAGCGCCAACTACTACTTACGACGGAAGGGAAGATGAGGGGAACACGCGACGCGTCGCCTTATTGTTCTCGCGATGTCATTCGCGAGCGAGAAAACTCACGGCTTATGCCACATACGCGGATGCCGTCGGTTATTTTTCGCTCGTTAAATCTGCATACGGACCACGCTTGGTCGACTGGACGTCCTCTCGATCGCGTATTTCTTCGACGAGCCCAATGTCGAATTTTCTCCGTCGGGAATACGGCCGGGAAACCGTCGTTCGTCCCGCACGTCGTTCTCTTTAATTTACAGCCGCGTTCATATAAACATGCGGACAAATAGGGTCGCAAATTGAATCGGTCTTTTTGGAAAGAAAGAATTATTTTAGACGCCTTATTTTTCAGAAGAAATGCAGGTCGACGTTAAATATTGTTTCAATTGTGCGATATTTTGTTTTATTGATTTATCGATTTTCATCGTAAAATTAAATTAAAATCCTTTTCTGTACACAACTGTAATATTTACGTAAGATACGATCAATATGTAAAATTTATTTTTAATATGTTTGAAAGATAGCTATTTCCAAGATCAAATCTAATTGATTTATACTTATTATTCGATTAGATACAATCGAATTAGATGTGGCTCAATATAAAGGCATTCGTGTTAACTTATCATAAAAGAGAGTTAAGAATATACTTTTCGCAAGTATTAAACTAAGAAATAAGAGAGTATAACTATATATATCGTTCTAGATTGTTCAACAAGTTTGACATTTGCAATTTGAAATCTTACCAAGGTAACATGATCGTAGAGAAAGATTTGTGTTCATATCTACAAAACATTGACGGGTTAATTAATACTTTTTATGACTTGACACATTAATTACGATGATACTATTAAAATGTTTCAAAAATTTGTAAAAAATGTCATTTAATATACAATTTCGAATAACATAAATAGTTAGACAACGATGTAAAATAAAAACTATACTGTTCTTAATTCAGTTCTTAATTCCAACTCATTGTCAGTCTCTTTTTTTTTTATATATTTGATTTAATCAGATGTTATGCAACATTTTACCATTATATGCTCATGACAGCGAAAAGTTCAACTATGACGTATACGATGCGATATACAAAGCTCGTCGGGCGGTTAGTGTATTGAACAAGCAAGCCTTTTCCTATAAACACAAAGTCTGATGTAGTTTTAAGCGGGTATCGGAAGACACTTGGCAATCATTCTTCCGGGGGCCGGATGGCCGGCCTAAAACGAAAGTTCAAGAGAGGATACGCTGTGTCAAAGTTAAGCCTGGAACGTGGATTACGTATACTCGCGAAGACGTAGTTAACCCCACGCTAGCACTGATATACTAATTGAATTAGTTATTTCGAAGCGGAAAGTTAAGGGCACGTCTGCGCCAAGTTTTCAACATGAAATAGCTGGCAGAATCGACGTGCTAGCACGCTGAGTTCGAAAGTTCTTATTAACCCGGAAGTTTCGTTCAGTATCGCGCCTGAGTGTTATTTAATTACTAATTCGAAGAATATGTGGCCTCGCGCGCTTTTATGAGAGACGGAGAGAACTTTTCCCCGATTAATTTCGACGTCCTTCCCCCCCGGAGAGCCGGCATCGATTATTAATAATGGATCCTGGAATGCGCGAGGGGCTGTAATTTCCACGGGATCCAGTCCGTCCCGTGCGGAGGACTGTCCATTTTAATTACCGCGATCGTCCCTATTAATTTTTCGCGCTTTATTTATCTATTTATTTATTTATTATTTTTTTCACCAGCGCGCACACCTGCGCGAGCGCTCGCCTCTCGCCCCCACTCTGCGAGCGCTGTTAACGCGAAATGCTGCTTAATGAGGAGATGAATAATTATAATCTCGCGTTAACCATGGCGCGTACTTATCGAGGTCTAATTTGCGCATGATAACACTCGCGAAATGAATTAGAGGGATTAACAATTCATTTTATCCGAAGCAAAATCCACTACTATTCGAAGCTCTCCGATCTCTCCACTTCAGACAAGTGCGCCCAGTCTCCGGCTCTTTTATGGTAAACGCCGATGAAGGGGGGGAGGGGGAGCAAGGGAGGAGGAAAGGGAAAGGGCACCAGCGGGCGATTAAAATATTTTATACATGTAAAGTATCCTATCTTTAATACAGCAAATTTTAACGATAAGTTCTTTGATGAATAATGAGTCGATTTTTCTTTCCAACAGAGGTATAATGCAAGCAAGCATTTATTTCCGATAGCGAGCGCATTAGATCGAATGAAAAATCGTTGTTAAAATTGAATAAACCTAAAATTAATCGAGGAACAATTCTACAAAGATGTAGAAAAGATTTTGTTTATCGACTTTAACCGTTTATTAATTTTATAAACTTACTTTTTAATTCGATGAACGATATACAGAGTGTCTCAGACTTATCGCATCACCTGCTACTGGCAGGTTTTCTAAAATTATTTAGAAACCAAAATGCTAATACCAAGAGAGACTATAGTAGTTTTTTAATGGAAAGCGTTTTAAGATAGCCAATCGGATTGTTTAAAATTCGCGTATTTAGAACTGTTACATGAAGATGCCCTTATCACATACTTCATACGATAAATTTGACTATTCGATGCGTAATACGTTTCAATATATTATTTGATAAAATAATATTTATGCTGTTATTACTGTAATCATATACAGCAAGTTAATTGAATAAATAAGGAAAGTTAATAAAATTAATAAAGAGATAAATTAAAAAATGCACGCAAAATTCTATTAATATTTAAACATTAATATCTAAACAACATCATTATGTAACGGATCTGAACGCGCGAATTTTTAACAACCCGATTGGTTAGCTTAAAATTTAAAAACAGCTGTAGCCTCAACATTTTGATATTAGGACTTTTCGACTCTAAATGACTTCAAGGATCTGCTATTAACAGGTGGCGATAGATTTAGGACACCTTGTATAATATCGCGATTAAGTTCTACCCTGGATATCTCCGTCAGACTCTCGTTGAAGGGATCCCGGATTTAGCCGTTCGTCACAATGAAAACGGCACATCCACGCATCGGCGGAAGAACGTATTAAACTTAAGCAAGGCCACCCGCGCACGTGCGTTCTGCAAAATATTCGTAACATTCGCGAAATACGGCGGATTGCGCGCGGGACGGCGGGGAGTTAATGGCATGCCGGGACTAGTGTTGGGTCATTCCACTTGCACGGGTTGCACATAGGTTTACAGCAGCATCGGGGATGATGGGTCTCGCCACGCTACAGGAGATATAAGCCGCTTTATGTTCTCCTCTCGCATCTACAGCTCTAACGCTTGTCGCGCGAGTTCGGTGCCGACCGGCGACGCGTAGATACCGAATGCTAGCCCGGGTGAATTAAAGCGGATATCTTCCGCGACACTTTATCGATTGAACCTTCCGAACGCGAAAACGCGTGCATAATTAACTCGCCGAGGTGCCTCCTCCTCTACCTCGTCACTGCGGACCTCTCGTCCCCTATTAGCGCGCATCTATCTTTTACGCAAAATCTGCAGACGCGACTCTCGTGCAGTTACGCCGTCGAACGAAGCTGTCGCGCCGAGTATTTATAAAAAACGAAAAAACGACCGCTTTCCGAAGCAGTGAAAAATGAAAAATTAAGAAAGTAACGTAGAAATCGAAGTGCGATAGAACGCTGGACATTACGCGACTGCGACCTTCATTTAACGAAATTACCAACGATTTCGCGAGTTGCGTCATTTGGATTTCTTCGGCGAACGATTTTTCCCAAGTTCTCGCGAAAACTTTCGGACGTTAAGCTTTCGAACTGCCGCATGGATATTTTGCGTTACGAAACCGCGCTGCCGTGCGATTTCCACGGCGCAATGCCAGGAGTAACGTTTACGTGCGGCCAGCCTTAAATCTCTACCGGGGGAGGTCTTTATACGAGGCTCGCATGCCCGAAGTTTCGACGTGGTTCCCGTCGACGTGATGCTCGAGCGATCGCGTGCTGATTGGACGGCATTTGTCGGGCTACTGTCGGTCCGCTCCCGCTTGCAAAGATCAAGAGTACGGAATATACTGATTGCAGGCTTGTAGCCCGGCGCCGCCCGGAGTTTTCCCTCGGCTCCCTCCCCGCGCCTTGTCCGTGTTTGCTGTCTGCTCGTGAAAGTTATCATCTCCTGAATGAAGTTTGCACTTTTCCGCGCACGTAAGGAGATCATCACGATCCCGAAGGGCAGAGGCGGGAGGAGACGGCGCGGCGGCGACGGCGAGCAGGGCTGTAATTTATGACATGAGGAATCGATGGTGACTCGACTGATTCGCGACTCTTACGCTTTGACGGGATATTTTTAGATTTTCGTGTGTCGCCGATAAGACGCACGCCAGAATGCAATTAAGCGGAGGAACCGAGCGACGATAGCAATTTCATATTGTAACTTATATCTAAGATATACACGTTGCTTTTATATTCTATTATTTTCGGATGAAAAAAATGTTATAGAGAACGAAGTTATGACGCGATCGTAAATATCTGATCGGCTCCATTGTACTGACAATTTTATTACGTTTTTATGATACATATGTTATATGATTTCTATATACTTATCGGATATTTCTAGAAAAATAGAATATTTTTTTCACGGGAATGAAAATGCTATAAAAATTCATTTATTTTTTTTGCAAAATAGTAAAAAAATATCCTCAAATACATATTCATGTATTATTATCTTTTGTAATATGTATAATACGGCAGATCAATTTTATCTTAAGAAAAAAAAAACAATATTCTGTTCAGATTTACAAAATTGAATATCTTTCAAGTATTCTGACGTGACGGAAGCTATCACGTTTCAATTTCGCGAACCTTGTAGAACGCAGATATAAGAGCATTTAATTGAATGGCGTCGCGACATCCGGAAGCCAGTCTTTTTTCTATCTCTGCCATTTTGCTCAGTAAATCGATAAATATAGAATCGGGAAATTCAACTGAAAAACATACTTATTAGTAATAATTATAAATGTTTCGTATGCACATATTAAAACACAGTACGTACTTTTAACTATACACAAATGAATTTCCGTCAATATATCTTGCAGCGCAAGTCCTTTGTTCAACTTCAACTCTTGAATCTCTGCGTAATATATATTAAGGATTATATATAATTCGGACATAGAGATCTAAAATTTCTATTATAAAAGGATACTCTTGTAACACATATCATAAGACTCGTTTAGCAACCAGTTTATAATACTATTTATGTCACTTGGTAACGGATGTCCAACACAATTATATACGTTCTGTTGATTCACCATACCGTAAGCAAACCATGTACTCTGAAGTACGCTTATTACTTTCCTCATATCACCGCCGCTTAATGTCATTAATGCTTCCTTACCGTCCTCCGTAACTTTTAAGCTACAAAATATTTCGTTGGTCAAGAACCTCGAGAGGATAGAGAATCACATAATTAAATACAAAATGAATCGTCACTCACTTTTCTGCTTCAATGACGTGATTCAATCTTGGTACTATCTGTTCCGCCGCAAGAGGCAGAAACCTAAACCTGGTGCAACGAGACTGCAAGGCTGGGATAATCTTGCTGAGATAGTTGCATATAATGCAGAAACGCACATTGTCCGTGTATTTCTCAATAACTGAAAAGAATACCTGAGATATAAACATCTTGTGGATCTACAAATATTGAGATAGCGCTTACTTCTCCTGAGGGCATTCTGAGCGTCGATTGTCATAGCGTCGGCTTCGTCCAGGATGATTAACTTAAACGCAGATTTGTACATAGTGCCCGTACTGGCAAAACTCAGGATTTGGCCGCGCACGATGCCTATGCCTCTGTCATCGGAAGCGTTTAATTCCAGCACCTGAACACACAAATTAAAACAAGGAATACCAGCGAAAAAATATGAAATTATTCGGCGACAGATACACAACCATTGAATTGAACTGAGCTGGAGTGTAGAGTTTACGAGCACACGCCAGTATAGTGCTGGTCTTCCCTGTCCCAGGTGGTCCATACAGGAGAAGATGCGGCAGCTGATTCTCATCAATGTACTTGTTTACTGTAACGAGCAATTCCCACCTTATCATATAATAAACCGCGTACGTTTACGTGTTGTTTACTCGAGTTGTTTACTTACTTGTCTTTATTATCGTCTCGTGGGAAATAAGCTCGTCCAGGCTTTTGGGACGATATTTCTCGACCCTGAAATACAAGAATATTCTAAATCGATGTTCGTCGACCAAAACGACGCTACGAACGTCTCGCACTCACCATGGTAAATTCGTAAGTTTTTCATCGTTGGACGTCATCGTGCCATAAAACCGCCGGCTCCGAATGTCACGAGTTGCCGTTTGAATGACTTGAAGGTTATATTCTTGCCGCGCGTTTCGCCGACGTCGGATATGGCGATGGGAGTCTCGTCGTGTGTGTGTGTTGCGCGATCAGCACTGCCTCGAAAATGTGAAATCGTCCCGATGCGTGACTACTCACACTCATGCGCGAATTTAATCTTTTTTCAACAGAATTACGTTGATTTGCGAATATCGAGCGTTAGGTAAAGTCGGTGAAAGATACTTGTTTCCAAACTGCGAGAGCTCTAACCCTCAACTGGCTGTGTTTACGGAATCCTGCTACTTTTCTGCGGAATTAGATTTTATCTGTTTTTAAATAATATTTAATTCACAGAAAAATAAAAGGAAGATAAAAATAATTTCTGCATTCTGTACGTATCGCTGTATTTTTTTATATCTTCCAGCATTAAGTCAGAATCAAATTTTATCTTTTAAATAAAATTTACAGACTAGAGAGTGATTACGCGATTATTAATATATGTATTTTTATTTCCTTTTTTTTATGTGTAAAAGTAAGAAATCTCCACAAGTGTGTAATGAAAGCATATATAAATCCACAGTTGAGGATTAAGCCATTTGCCACTGTCATGTCGATTTTGCTTTTTTAATAGTATGCTAAATAACAACAATCTTGACGTTGTAATAATAAATAAATATAGCATAATTTTGCACGAAATTTAATCTCGCGATAAACTCATTCACAATTGATTGAACAAACAAGTAATTAGGTTACTGAAAAACTGAGTAAATAAGAGACAAACTAAACTAAGCGACTTCTAAAACGTTTATTTTGCTAGGAGATTACACGGGGACATAATCCGCTCGTATGAGAGATAAGTATGGCTCACCGAGTTCTCCGAAGGTTTCCCAGAACGATGATCAATCGTTCCCGTGAGGTAGCGCAAAAGTTTGAGTACCTTCTTGTGATGGACTTTGAAGCTACGTGCGAAAGACACGAGGTACTAAAACCGCAGGAGATCATCGAGATCCCGTGTGCAGTACTGTCCACTTACGACTGGCAGCTGAAGGACATGTTTCATATGTATGTGAAACCTAGAGTCCGTCCTATCCTCACGCCGTTCTGTATAGAGTTAACTGGGATCATGCAGGAGACAGTGGACGACCAGCCTCACTTCGCGGACGTATTTCCGAAGTTCTGCGAGTGGCTGACTAAAGGAGGGTACTTTGACAAATCTGAAAAAAGTTCATTCGTCACGTGCGGCAATTGGGACTTGAAGACCATGCTGCCCAGTCAGTGCGATTTGGATGGCATTACTTTACCGGATCAGTTCAAGCAGTGGATAGATCTGAAATGCACATTTTGCGAATCCACCGGATATTATCCGAAGAGCTTGAAGGACATGCTTGCGCGATTAAATCTTCCGCTGAAGGGACGTCAACATTCGGGCATCGATGATGTGAAAAATATGGTTTCGATAATACTAGCTTTACAAGAGAAGCACAACACGCAATTTAAGATTACCTCGTCGTTAACAACTTCGGCGATAAACTGGAACAATTATGGACAGATAGGTGTAGCGAGGAATGTAGCGAAAAAAAACACGTAATAATTTGTTAAAAATTAGTCTTGCATTAATAAAATATCGATTATAAAATTCTTCAATTACAGTTATTAAATAAATATTTCGATTATCACAGTTATATTCGACTATTGTCGCCTCGACTTTGATCAACACATCTTGTTTATCATTCTCTGTGTAAATCTCGAGTACAGCCTGCATATTACATTTTATTCTCTGTGAACATTGTATTTTTAAGGGCAAGCTTTTTTTTGCTAGGTAACATTCCTTCCGCAAGCATAACACTGAAATAATCTGAATTTGACAAATTGATCTGAAACGGCTCGGCTGTTTTGAAAAAGCTACGGATAGTCACGATTGCTTAATTCTGCACTGGAGGAGTGAGAACGATGGTGGACGGAGTCACAGTGAATTAATCTTGCAATTCAGAATGTTGAGCTTCGTGTTCTATCGTTCTGCGTAATAAAATATTATTTTAATAAAAAATCTCTAAGTTGAAATTTTAGCAAAAACCAAAATATAATACGAATATATTGGAGAAAAATATAAAAATGAAAAAAATCTTATTGAGAAGCAAAGAAACTTGCTCCATTCGCTTCGTCTACGTAAGTAGTGTCGCTTAGAGTTTGATACATCTTCGATTCATCGGTATCATAATGTACAGGTAAAGTATCATCCACGCACGCTTCCACTGTGAGCATTATCTCAGACTGATGAACGCCAGTGCACACATCCCTTAGATTTTGCTATTTAAATATGCAACGTCTTTTTTATATAAAAACAGCAATAAGAAAAAATAATTTGTACAATATTTGTAAAACTAATTATACTTACAATAGAATCGTGAATAGACATCAAGTCAGGAGTGAAGTGCTCCCCGGGAAAAGCATTATATATGGGCTGCACAATGTTCTTGAGTATCTCATTTTCATTTTTAGTTAATTTACCTGACTCTTTTATTTTATTGTACAATCTGAAAAAAAACATAAGTTTATCAACGATAAAAATTAACGCCAATAAATATCTATGTCTGAATATTTACTATATGTATATCTTTTACCTGCGTATTCGCCAGCGGGTTGGTTCATCACCATAGGTGACGTTTATCGTTGCGACGTGCGATACTTCCGAACGTTGTAATAATGCGAATTCTTCTTTTTTCGGATGAAATTGTATCGTTATTTGCTGAGATTCTTTAGGATTAAGTATCACGTCCTTTAGATTTACATACCAACTAGAATTTATTGTTGAAAAAATAACTAAAAAAACAAATGCGTTTATCTTTATATAATTCATGTAAAATATATAATGTATAAATAATAGGGAGATTAATTCAAACCTTTCGGTATAACTGTGATCTTGGCGAAAGAACACAAGTCGCCAACATTATCCAACGTAATATTTGCACTCAAAGTTGTAGTCTCAGAATACAAATTACCAAGTGATAACCACATTTTTCCACTAGCATCTTTAAATGTGCCTCCGATTTTCACTTTGCTGAAGCCACCGTATCCATACAAACGTATCTGTCAATTTAAATTGTAAATATTTCTTCTCAAATCGTGTCAAAAAGTAAATTAAATATTTAATAGTGACATTAAATATACATACTTTTTTACTCTGTTGAGAATCATTATTTTCTTTTGCATAATGTTTGATGGTAATTTTTCCAACTACTGCACCTACGCAATACGGACTGAACGCGACTGTGAGTGTTTTAAATTCTTGACGTTGCATTGCCAGTACCATACTTGTGTTGACAGTTTGTTTGTCTCCGATGAACTATAACGTAGAAATTTATATGAATAAAATGAATAAATTAATTTAAATTTCATAAACTCCTCTTCAGTAAAAAAAAATATATATATGTATGTACAATACCTTGAAATTCTTATTGACGTCATGGATATCTATTTGAATTTTAATCTTGTTATTACTTATATTGCAAATCGTAAATTTTTTAGTTTCACTTTTTCCTGTTTTTACACTACCCCATACTAGGACAGGGTGTGTAGATTTGATCGGAAATGTATCTCCTGCTACAGTTATAGATACCATACTAATTGGTGAATTTCTATCACAAGGTCCAGATCTATACATAAGGATATTGCTTATAGTAATAGTTATTACATGCGTGTAAATTCATAAACTTACCTATCAGAAGTTACACTCTGTGGTGATATTGCTGGACTCGGGGATACAATATTATTAGGTGTGTGGCAACGGAAGTAATTTTCTTTATCTGATTCTAATAAACTTTGTTTAGTACTTATGATATAGTGATAAACGTTGTTCTCAGCAATTAACTTAATCCTTGCATATCTGAAAAAATAATAATAAGTAACATGATAAGAGATAAATAAATTATAATTTACGAATTGATTGTTACCTTTCATTATCTACAGAATTTGCATCAGAAAACTGTGGTTTATATACAATTAAGAATGAATTTTGTTCTCCAACTTGTAAGAATACATTATCTGGTTTTATAGAAAAATCTTGCGTATTTGGATGTCCTTCAATCGGCACGATACTAGCGGATACTTGAGTTGCCACATTACCCGAGTTAACAATATTTATTAATTTCCCTTGCTGTCTTGAAACAACTATAGGTATATCTGTGTCGATAATTTGAATTTTACAAACACCTATTTGTGCGTAAAGAGGCACTTCTTTCCTGAGTAATATAGTGTCATCCTTATATTGTACACATATAATTAATTTGCTCTTCCAATGTTGTGGCTGTCTCCGTGGGGAATCTATTAAACGAAACTTTCTTATCTCAATAAAACGACGCATGTACAGAGTATATTCAATGTAAGGGAATTACTTGCCTATTGATGTAGATTGCGATTTTTTACACTTTACATTAATGATACACTTCTCATGTGATTTAAGTACTAAATGCGTTGGTACATTAATACTAAACATTTTTGATTCGTCCTATAAAAATAAAAAATATATTAATTAGCTTTCAATATATTTATATATACTGAACATATTTATATATACTGAACATATATTTCAGTATTGATCTAATTATACCTTAAATTCATATCTTACTTGTAGTATAGAGAGTTTCACAGGCACATCAACGTTATTTTTATTATAAAATGTTATTGGTAAAACTTTTGTTGTTTCCTCTGCAATACATTGAAAATCTAACTCTTGTTTGTCAAAAGGACATATGATGTCAAGTTCAAGTTGTTCTGGATGAACAAAGATTATATGCTCCATAGACCATTTTGAATTTGTTACCATATCTAATAAAAATACATTTAATACTACAAATATTGGTTTGCACATTTTTGTTACTTTTACTTCGATCTGAAAAAATAATCCAATAATTATCGACACAAATAAAATTAATTTTCAGCTGATACTGAATTATATTACCTTTGTGGATTGAGATGCATTAGGCTTTATTAAAAAGTTATTTAAAAGGCTTTCCGAAGATATATTTAACTCAATACTTTGCGTATCTCCTACTATTTCAGTTGGCTTAAAGATGCATGTAATCCATCTATCTCCATTGTTTACGAGCTCAACATTAACTTCACTTGTCATACCAACAATGCAGTTACATAATTTCTCTGTATTCTCGCCAAAAACAATATTCTCTGAAAATTTAAGAAAAAACATTGTAATATATCTATCACAGAGAAAATGAGTTAATAATTAAATAAATCGTACTATTAGATTCAAACTGTATTTCCGCATTTGTCTTCACTGAGAACGATGAACTTATCATGCTATTAGAAATGTCCCTTTCTTTTATCACTTCTTTACTTTGTATATTTAAATCATTATAGCTTTCTTCATCATAACTCTTTCTGTCCATTTTAAGTGATACATTGGACAATGCAGTCAATTTGTCACTGCATGATAATACGGAATTTTGTAAAGAAAATGTAAAATCTGATGACGACACACCTATTTGTAAAAGTTGTATATTAAAATATTTACATATTATTCTGTTAAATATTAAAATTGAATATATCAAGATCAAATATATGAATACATTATATCTCAATTTTAACATAATATGTTGAAATTGAGATATAATGTAATAAGATCGATTAAAGAAAATAACAAATATGGTAAATGTATCATAGAGGTCTCAATACATACCTAAATCTTGAACAAATGGAGATAACACATTTTCATTACATGCTCCTTCCTTTAGTATTTTCTTTTTAGATACATTTGTGGAGGAGTTAGTCTTGTCTATATTGCCATCGAAGTTGTTAAAAATCCCAATAGGCATTGTCAAAATGGACTTTTCATTGGAAGGCATCGTAGCTTCTTTTCTTGCAGCTCGTATTTTTGAATTTTTCTCTTTTTTCTTCTGTGCCATTAAAAGCTGATCAACTAACCGTCTTGGCGTTTCGCTATTAGCATCTTGTAAAATTTTAGCAATAGTACTTAAACTTATGATACTGTTTTCATCTGTATCCCTTGATGCAGGAATAAGCGTATTCTCTTTCTCCTCTAATTCCGACGACGACACTGTTGCTACAATATAGTCTTTTGTAAACAAAAAAATTTAATTTAATTAAAAACTGTATAATTACCATCTGTCAAGATAGTCGACTCAACTAATGCTGGTAATTTGCCTCTTACAGGAGTTTCTGAAACAGCATCAAAATTTACTTTTTCATTATTTCCCAACATTTTCATCTCACTGGATTTGCGTTCAAAGTATTGGCCAACAGATACTTTTCGTCCAGCACAAGATCTACAATTCAAACATTATATTGTTACATGTACATATGTTATATAATATACAATTACATACTACATACAAAAATATACATACTCTATTGATAAATCTATGTCCCCAATAAAACCAGAAAGAGAACTACAATGTACTTTCTGTTTTTCTGGATTCACTGACAAACAATGTGTGCAACTTTGCTTCCAGAAAGCCTCATCAATCGATAATTGCTGAACCATTTTTGAGCCAGACAAAAATTTTTCATTATTATTAATCTCTGCCATCATCTCGTATACATTGTTGTCATTGAAGCTAGTGCTCTTGAAAGATTTATTTACAGGAGATTGTCTTTTAGCACTGCTGCTGCTGACAGATGACTGCGCCGTGATTTCGTTAGGTTCAAAGGTAACCTGGAATTTATTAATTTTTATAAACATTTTAATTTCGAAATCAGATTCACAAGTCACAGATACCTCATACTAACTTCACTTGTTGAATGATTCATGCATTCCTTGTCCAACTCAGATGTATAAGCTCTAATCGGAAAAGTAAAATTTGAAACGGGCACTGTGCCAGCTATATTTTGCATATTAGCATTGTTTTCTTTATTTGTGTCTAAAATATGTATCCACAATTATGCAAGATAAACTTTATATTCACATATATTCTTAAGAGATCTTTTCTTTTCTTTATTTACCTATGGTTAAAGAAGAGTTTTTTATATCGCTACATTTCTGAAGAAGTCTCTTGGCACTTTCAAGATCCTCATCAAAACTGGAACAATTCAACTTCTGCTCATCCTCTGCTATACTTATGTCTATAAGATCGGTCAATGTAAAGATATGTAAATGCAATGCTGATAATATTGCTCATAGATCTAGATCTGAAAGATCCTATTGCCTACATACCTGACATGTTGTCAAGAATACCTAATAAGGTATCCTCTTTTGGTGTCAACTCTTTCTCTGGCGAATCCTGCTTTCTCTTCTCTTCCCCTGAATGCAGCTTATCATCAAATTGATATTTCAACCTGAAGCAAGATATTTTTGAAATCTTCCCGTAAATATATCTAAAATCAACTGTAGTCCATACGATTCTCTGCACAAGGACGAATGTTAAACGGAAACGTGAAGACTCGGTGGGATACGAGCAGCGAGAACCACTTCAAACTGACAAATTTGAGTGATGCTCAAAAGGAATCGGCCCTAATGGAACGCCCGTTGATTCGCAGACACGGGATTTTTCATGAGAGAGAATGTCTGAAGGTACATACGTGCTCTTTCTGCGAACGGTCGACGTCGCCTGCGGTTGTGGAGTGTTCAGCACCGTGTCATTCAGCACGCTGTAGTTCCTAGACGACTTGAACTTGAACGGCGTAAACATTGTAGATCTTTTGACCTGATCTCGACAACAGTCCCACGAGTAATGCGAGTGAACGAGGGAATCAGCAGCCCTTCATCATGCAAGCGTGCGAGCACGTGTGAGTTCAGCGTATAAACAATAACAATAGGTCTGTTCTTTTGAAAAGTCTCGGAGGTCACCGACGATTGGACACGGATTTGAAGGCCGCGACCGCCGCGACGTAGTTCATCATCCTGCCGACGCCTTATTCGCCATCTGCTGGTCAGAATAGTTACGAAATTCGGCGATAAAGCAGAGAGAAGTCAGGAGTGGACATGTTCAGCTCAACAGCGAGCAAACCGACCAATCACAGCTAAAAGTTTTGCAGCGATAATTCCAAGTATTCGACTGCGATTGATCTAATTTGTTTAACACATACATATTGATACATATGTTCTTCTGTATGACATTGATTTTAAATTCACTTTTTCTTTTGTATGCAATAATGGCTTTGACTTTTCCACTGGTGACGATATTTTTAAATATTTCAAATTGATGGGTTTATTTTCATTGAAGATATTTACAAGATTACATTGTTAGAAATAATTGGACAAGATAAATGTGTGTATATATATATATATATATATTTGTTTTTTTCTCAAGATGCAGTACCTATGCAAGATTTCGCGATATGTATTTGTCGAATTCGTCGAGGGCTTTCCGCATCTCGTCGTATCTCGCGCGATCGCACGCCTCACGCAATGGGAGCCAGTCGAACGCCTGATGCTCATTCGACAGTCTCACAGGCTTGTTGGGATTAAGCAGCTCCGCCAGCCAGTAGATGACAATTTTCTGCTTCCCCTTCACCTCGTACGTCATCTCGTGCCTTGCGTTCTCGAAGATCTTGAGATCGCTCGGTACGTATCCAGCCTCTTCCTCGGTCTCGCGCAGGGCTGTCTCTATGTCGGACTCGCCCGGATCGACGTGCCCTGAGACACACGTTCGTCAAGTCAAATCGAGCCTCATTTCTTTAAGGAACAATTTCTTTAATTACTGCGATAGCAAATGGATCGTCTAACCAACGCGCTATTAGAAAAAAAGAGATTAAATTTTTTGTTTAGTTACATGTTACTCGATTTAAATTCACAACAATTAAAGAAAATAATGAAAAAATGTTATAGTAAACTATTAATTTTTTTTTTCATTGTCAGTAATGTTAAAATTTGAAGAAAAGAACTAAATGTGTATACGTATGTTCCAGTGCCCTGAAGAGCTTAATCGCACGGTATGAACGAAACCTTAATCCGCTTATCCACCAAGTCGGTAACGCTCAGCTGGCGAACGATGCTGATAACAGGTAGAGATATATTAACCTTTAGGCGGCGTCCAGTGATAATCCCCATACGATGTCTGCATCAGCAGATACTGAATGATGCCTTGAAATCGGCGAAAAATCACAAGCCCGCAAGCGCGTGGCTGCGGCGACATGACGGCCGACGGTCGAAGAATTACTCGCGAAGCTACTCAAGCCCGTATCGAAGCACACGTCGGAAATTACTTGCTGGATATCGGGAGTCGACCAATCGGAGCGAGGTTTCGGAATAATCTAATTTCCAATCCACAATTTCAATCTTGAGCGATGATTTTTAATCTAATATAAAAGCTTTGCATTTGTATTAGAAATGGAATCATAATTTTAAAAACGACAACTAATTATTGATCTGAAATCAATGACCTGATTATATATATATATAAAATAAATTTTTTTTTTGCTTTTTAATTAAATTCATATATATAGATATATATAAGCAAGTTATTTTTATAATTGAAGCAAGTAGCAAAAACTCAATTTGCATTAAAATTTTGAAAATATGTATTACACGAATAAAAATGAATTTCAAAAATATTATCCACTTTTACTAATGATCCAACGATTGTTTCTCAAAATACTTTCAGTCCTCTTGTACTCGCAAGCAATGGTCTCCGAGTTTTTTCAAAGGAATGTAATTTTATTTTATCACATTAATATCATTTTAGCGATATTTGTAAAATCCAGTACAATATTGACTTTCTTTCTAGAATCTTGTCTAGTTTTTGTATTTTTGCAAATTTAGCTCGAATACGGAAACGAAACTTACAATTTTAAAAACTTTACGCGCAACTAGACATATCCTCTGTAACAAATTCGTCTAACTCTAAGAAATGTATAATCGAATGTGACAATGATTCTGCTTTTTGAAAAATGTTCTCCGTATCTATACATCATAATTATATGTACACATACACATTAATTGACAACATAGAATGGAACCCAGCAAATACACAGAATATTGCAGTAATCGTGCAACGTTTGAGAACGTCGCACTGTTGCCGTAATGTTCCGTATGTATTGTATATTTGCCGGGAATGCGCTCACTTGTTTTCTTCAGATTATAGGAATCTCGTACGACTTATCTTTCTCAAGCGTAGCTTTTTCGCCGAGCGGACGAGTCGAAGGAAAGAAAAGAAAAAAATCGTCGACTCGATATCGTGTCGCGCGTTTGATAGGAATCTGAATTGGGAAACAATGCGTGTTACCATTTTATTATAAACGTTTTGCTACATTTTGGCTAGATACCGATCACCAGAAAACACTTAGCAAAGCTGTATATGTATGTACCTATCTACAGAGACCGACATGTGTACGTACGTAATTTTCACGTATGTGTGTTATGTGCGCGTCGAGTAGTCGTCGCGCGGTAGCCACGCGGGCGACAATTCCTGGGGGAGTATTACAAATTTTCTCTTTTCGCGCGGCACTTACATACAAAGAAAAAAAAAAAACGAAATCACAAGAAAACTCCCCCGGCGTTGTGCCGAATTCGATTTCAAGTGTCGTCCGTGTAGCTCCGCGATTATCTAATTGTATCTCTCGATAAATCCTTCTCTTTCACGCGTTAAAATCAAGAATGTCTTTATATTTATATCATCTCCCTCACGTAAGCATCGATCATTAATTTATACATTTATTTCGTAAAGCAAGCGGGCGAAGGGTGTGGTTTTGTGTATAGATTACAATAGATAATTAATTCGTCTATATGCCGGGGATGTGTATTATTAATGCTATCTGAAAGATCTTACGTTAACATTAATAATAATAATAATAATAATGATAATGATAATAATGATAATTCCTATTTATGATGAGTGTATGTGTGTGTATGTGTGTACGTGTCCTGTGTATTTGTGTATATATGTATATATATATTTTTTTATATATATCTCTCTCTATAGAATCATTTACAACGGCCGCTCTGGATTATAATCCTTTTCTTTTTATTTTACACGGTGATATAATGATTCTCGATATTGTACTCAGGATACTAATTCTGATTGATGTAGGAACAAATGGAAAAAAAAAAAAGAAAACGATCATTATCCTCTGTCTAATTTTCTAAAAGTGGATTTCTCTCTCTTAGAGGGGGTGTGTGAATGTTTGTATCTAAGTTTTGTCTCTCCTTGTAAATCGATAACATTATTACTACATCGTTATATTACATTATCTCGCTTATTGGTTCATGAAGTAATCCAATGATACGAAACTGGTATGGTTATGCACAAAGAAGGTAAGTCCCGATGCCAGTGCTGCGTTATAATCATTTACTTAGAATTTTTGTCAAGATGTTCGGTAACGGACAATTGGCGCCGATACTTAGTTGCTATCAGTCGTTTCATGATTTGCAGCACGACGATCGTACGTCGTGCTGGCGCGCTGAAGTTATACTCTGTATTTCTCAGTGTAGCAAGTGTTAGAAATGTGAAAAATCATTGAGTTTATAGTATGTAAATAAATTAGTCATTGCCTATTTTAATAACATACTTCATTAATCTTAGGCAAATATAAAAAGTTTGCGATACTTGAGTTCCAAAGTGTATTTTATGATTTTGGTGTGTGAGGTTCTCTCTCTTTCTTTCACACTCTCTTTCTCTCTCTCTCTTTCTTTCTTTCTCGCTCGTTAATTTTTAGTACCTTCATAATGTATACTATATACACCAAGTCTCTAGTTCGCTTCTACAGTTTACGGTAATCCCTAATTTTATTTCATTCAACTGCAAATACTTCTGAATGAAAGGATTAAATAGTACAATATAGCCAATTATAATACTTAAATTTAATATTATCATATTTCTCATAGAAATAACAGATCTTGTTATTACTGATGTAGTTTAGATTTATAATTTCAATTTTGAGAATGATGAAGTGTGTATGTGTGTATTATTCACATGAAATACGAGTAATAACTCGATGATATTTCTAAATTATGTTAATCATTTCTCTGCTTCTACCTTTATAGCATTGTGTATATTATATATGTACTCTTGTCTATGATAAAAATAAAAATATTAATAATTATTACATAGTTTAATCATAATTGGCTAATGTCTATAGTGCTGCGTATTTTCAAACTTATACTACAGATAAAAAAAGTATCGTACAAATGTTCGAAAAAAGAATAAATGGTTGCATGGGGTGCAACATTAAAATAATTCGATTCAATATTTGTTTACAGCGCTAATACATTACAAATGATGATGGATTCTCGTCGATACAGAACGCAACACATATCCCTCGGTTTTGTAAATTTGTCAAATTATTTACAGGTAAAACTTTTGTTTGTAAAATTTTACATACAAGATATAAGATTGAAGAAAAATAGGAAGTTACAGAGAAATCTCTTGACGTTGTAGATGCCCTGTCCTTGATATTCTTTCATCTTGCGCACAATCGCGTTATTTTATTTTATTATACAAGGAACGCTGTTGCAATGAAAATCGAAATCGACATGAGAAATATTTTATTAGGCACATTTACCAATCCGATTGCATCAATTCTACTTTGATCCTTCAGCATCAAATAAGTATGCGCGAAGTGTTTATATTGTTCTACGGACATATCGATTTGAATACAGATACCTTCAACGTCAAGAATAACACAAAACGTAATACTGAAGCGACACTCGATGACGCAGATATGATGGATTGTTTGAAAATTAGGAAGGCAGATCAACCTGTAAGCACGACTGATTATATCCGCTCGGATGTACATCTCCTTGTTATCGATAAAGAAAATTCAAAACTAATAAACGTAGATTATTGTGTCTAATGCCAGCTTCTTTGTACGGTTGATCAGGGTCAGCTGGTCCGTCTCTCTAACTTTTTCTCGTTCGCGAAACGTTACGAAGACCCGATCTAGTTCTCCATTTTGGCACTCGGGAGTATTTGAATACGTATTAGCCGTCACGGATCACAGTTTCGAACTTTTTTTTCGACGAATCGTTAATAGCGGTACCTCCGGTCCGCTCTGTCCGCAGAGGAGACGACGAAGACGCGAGAAGACTTCTCTCCTTCTTTCTCATCCTCTCTTTTTCCCTCTCTCACTTGACAATGACGTTCGTCGAGTGGGACGGAGGAAATCGCGTTTAAACGAATATTTCTTGGGTATCGGATTCGGAGTCGGAGTCCCAGAAGAAGAAACAAGAGTAAAACTCCTCGGTGACCACCGCCACTTGGTGGCTACGCTCACGAGGTTGTTATGGGTTGGCGCGATTGGCGGCTATGGCGCCCGTGGCCGACAGTCACAGCTTGAGCTCGTTCGCGATTTTGCTGGCGATATTTTTAAAACCGATCGACGTGCCGGAGATACGCTTGAACCGCACCCCATTCAGGGAGAGCCGTGGCAGTTTGCAGACCTCGATCTCCCACTGCACTTGGCTGTCTGTCGCCGCCTCGCCGTGCGCGCACAGCAATAGGAATCGCTCGCGTTGCTCGTACTGACACTTGTTGGCATCCAGCACCTGCAACAACAACAGTCTGGATAATTCCCTTTTCCGTTTCCTGCATAAATGTGTTATATCATTATATATCTTCAAGACAGGCTTAAACAGACTCATACAACGAGCCTTCTCTCTTACGCGTCGTATTCATTTACGTTAAACGCTCTCTTCTCTTTTACAATACCTTTCGGATCTCGGACATTATTTCATTGGGATCTCGACTACTGGTAGTCTTCATACTCCACGTGAAGCGTAGACTGCGCGGTTTCACCTGTTCGTCGTTAGTGGTAGCTCCGCTGTAACAAAAAGATATCTTAAACCCGTTCAATTATCTGAAACGATTCCAGCGGTACAGACTTTACAATTACGAATAAATTACGTAATTTACAATTACGAATAAATGCGGCGGTAAATACAACTGCGGCGGTAAAAAAAAAAAGTTTTCGCTAAATCATGTAGCGAAATTCCAAATATGTTTCTACCTTGCATATTTTTTTATCTAGCGGTAATTTATTGAATTTGTTCGTATATATTTTTTACGAGTATTGCTTCTATCTGTTAGAAACTATGTTTCTTTATGCAATGTTTCTTTATAGCAGGGTCAAATTAAAAGTAACAAAATGCATCGAGTTCATGTATTGTAAAATGTAGATCTTGTGCAGTGATATGTTGTGATTTATTGAAGCTTCAAGCTTGCGATTGCGGCGTAAATTTTACTTTTTAACCCGATCAAAAGAGATTTTACGATATAAAACCCTTGTGCTAAAATGCTCCTTGCAAGCTGTCAATATGTAACGTAAAGAAACATAATGTAAAATGTAAAATGGAAATTCATCCAGAATTAAATCCTATAGAGAGTTATATAACATACATGCGTGACATGCAAATAATTTATGTCATAAATTTAATACAACTTTAGTGCTGCATACATATATTTACACTTATATAGTAAAGAACATTAAAAATGAGAATTGTACAGAAGACAGTAGTTATATGTGAATTATTGCAACTATGGATATGTATCGTGACGGTATTATATCTTAGGATATTTTTACGATAATAAAATGATAATAAAAAATCTCGCAATTTATACTGATGAAGTATGTAAATAATAAGTTGAAAGTTACAAAACAGAAATGAGAAGATAATCCAACACGTGTTTCGTACACGTATCAAACGAATTGTTTTACATTACATTTGATAATTATGTATAATTAGAACAATTTCTTTCTATAAATCTTTACTCTTAAATCATAATATAATTCTTATATTTACGTATAATTATCTACAATGTCAAATATATTTGACAATTGAGATAATATCGAACTACCTCACGAAATATGCATGTAATGTCATACAAAGATCATCATATAGGGGCGCGTGCACCACAAATATTATATTCTATTTACGAATGTAAGTACGCGTATCGTTAATGACCGACGAATAGAAAGTTGGATGTATGTACAGAAAATTAAGGAATGAATGAGTGAAATTAGAATACGGATAGTGGTATTATGGTATGTAGCAACGTACCTCACTACTGGGTGCTTGGGGGGTACGGATGGGTCCATGGGGCTGAAATAACAAAACAAAGGCAGTTGCTAACAAACACTAAACATGATAAATTAATCAAATTGTCATATGTGTATAACAACCATCACCATCGTGTCACCATTGCACACTGATTACGACACAGAAAGTTATGATGTGATGAGCTTAGAAAATCTTTGATGGGAATGTGTGGCATATGATACTTTTCAATATTACACATACATAAATTTTTATATAAAAATAAACTAAAACACAAGGGCGTGTAATGCTAACGTGAAATCTCATCGTGAATATAAACGTTTATTGTTTGGGGGAAAAAAAAGAAAAATATTCTTTCTCAGAGAAATTAAATTGTGCAAATTGCGATCGTGTTTCCTAGAATAATTTCTGTTTCCTGATACGATGTATCGAGGGACAAATTATCGCGTAAATATACAAAAAGAGCTCAATTCACACAACATTCCTTATCGAGTTACATGCATCGTGATCGCTATAAGACATATTCTCGCACAGGCAAAAAAACGTTCCTTTTATGTATACAAGGATTTAGAAATAAATTAATACAACATATACAAGACATTTTTGACATATTTATTAATGCGAAATTATTACTATTATTGCTCCTTAAAATTATTAAATAATATATCTATCTTGTTTATGTATTATAAGCTATTTACTGCCCTCCATAACGTAAAATCTAAATTAGAATTTCTACATTAGATTTTTTTTTAAATAATAGATTGACTATAATTAATTGAATATCCTAAGAATCCATTCTGGATACTTGGACGGGCACGTAATTGGAGTGCAGCAAAGAGCATAATCATTTAAGGACATGTTATATAATTTGCAAACAAATGTTTTTAAATTCATATTTTGATATATTTAATATGACGTGGTCGTCTCTCTCTCTCTCTCTCTCTCTCTCTCTCTCTCTCTCTCGCTCCCTCCCTCTCACACTTTCCTCTTCAATTGTTCAATATTTTTCCTTTCTCTCTTTTCGCTTTCTCATTTTCATATACATTTGTTTATTGACCTTAAATATTACATTTTATTACTTTTATAACTTTCTAATATCACTTATGTATCCGAATATCGATAAATATGTGACAAATACAAAAACAAATCTTAGTATTGACGAGTTTAAACATTTGTTGGAAATATATTATATCAAAATACTAAATATATCAGGATACATTAATTGTGCAATCTCATGAGATGTAAAATAAAAAGTTAATTGGAAATATTTCATATCATACAATAGAAGTAAATACGATTTTTTAAATATCCTTTATACAAAAGAATATAAAAAAATCATCAATATCTTAAAAGATCAGAGATGAAAAATTTCTCTGTTTTGATACAAGATAACATATTTTTAAGCAGCACATGGCCATTCGATAGGATACGCCATGATTCGTTCATAAACGTATAACAATAGTTGGACGCCATCTAAATGTGAATGCTATTTGCGTTGACCAGATATTATTGATAAATGCTACTGGCAATGACTGTGGAAGGATTAGTGCATTGATCTATCGTGTAATGAAATATTTGAAATACACAATATTATATAGGAGAAGGCACGTATCTGCGACAATAGGGTAACACATTATCAATTCTCAAATTTATAATGTACGCAAAGACAATACCTGTACTTAGTATTGAATATAATCAAATTGCAGTTTTTATTAATATTTTTAATAGCTACGTATCTTACACTGTAAAGGATTAAACTTTGCTTCTGTATTTTTCATTAAAAATGACAGATAAATAAAATTTCTTATACATTAAAAAAAAATATATATATATTTCTATGATAAATATGACATTTATAAAAAGTAATTTTGATTGATGAGTAAATGTTATTTTAAATGACAGTTAATTTAATTGAATTTTTCATATTACATTGTACTAAGCACGGCATTGCTCTTTAAAAAGAAATCAGCATTAACATCTTTAGTGTTATAATGAGATTATCAGAGACATACGTGCTTAAATATTGTATATTTCTAATTATCATTAAATAATGATATAATGTGTTGATTAGAATACATTTTAATCAATATACAAATAAATGAATACCAATTAATTATGGCCTGCCTTGTTCAAATAATGTTCGTCTATTTGTCGCGTTCTCAATAATTTATACAATACAAATGAATATTTATTAATAGAATAAATTAAAGCAAGGTGGGTAAAATTAAATTGCCATTCATTGCAATCAAATAGCACTCTAATCGTAATGTATTAGTCAGCTTTGAGATCAACATCGGAATAGTATATATAATTGCCAGTTTGCAGAGAAATAAAGAATCATTCTGGTATATTAAACATATGAATATTTTTGTGTAATCTGTTGCTATTTGTTTACAGAATCTCGTCGATAAAAAGTCTGATAAAAATAAATTATACTTTAATTAATCGCATTAAAAGACAAGACAACTTTAATCAAAGGGAAAAGATACAGTGGAATGCCTGATACATTTTTCACATATGTCTATATCTTCGTTCGATCGAAATATATTTTTCACAAATTGAGTCAGCTAAATAATATTCAAATATAAATGCAATTACCATACTGACATTGGTTAGAAAACATAAATATAAGAATTAATTAAAAAAAAAAACAATGTACATATTATAAATTGTACGATTCTTTTTCTTAATATTGCAAATAGATCGAGTTGATTAGCTCCTTTGTCTGTTTAGATTCTTTCATTCTTGCAAAGAAATACGTTATTTATTATAACTTCAAAATAATCTATAAATAATAAAAAAATATCAAACTGCACAAGATACTTTACGGAAGAAAATGTTGTAGCTATGTAACAATGTCTGTTGTAGCTATGTAACATACATATGTATATGACAATATACGTATCCATTCATTTTAAAGGACATATTTCCTTGAATTTCGTTTTAGTGAAAGAATCAGTACAAGAAGCCAATATATATAGTATTAATAATATTATAAGAAAGCCAGACATGTATTCCACGCTACCTTTAAAAAAAAAAAAAGAAGGAATCTATGCTGGATATAAAAAAAAATCAGCATATATGTTATGCAATAAAAGCATAAAATCGGTAATTGTACACATTTATTAGTAAATTATATATTAACAATAATATTAAAACTGACAAGAGAGAAGAAGGAGTGATACTTTTACTAGTAAACATACGCACTTAATTCTAATTTAGCAAAATTGTATACGAACTATATTCAATTAAAAATACTACTCTGTAGTTTACTTCCAATAAATAGAAACTATTTTATTAAATATTTGTTTTTTTCTTGTATTTTTGAAAAATTTTTTATTTCTGATAAATGTTTTAGATATATCATAGAGTAATGATTATTTTTGTTCAAAGTATTATTGTATAATACTTTATTATTATTTCAATTAAAAGTATCAAATTGCATACAAATTGCGGTTCAATTTATAAAACATTTATTAACCAGAATGTGCAATTTGTACATGCAGAAAATTTGTATTAATTAATATGCTTGCATCAAAGTTAAATAAGAATATACGCTTGCAAGTGTATATGTTTACTAGTAATATAAACATGTTCATTTTTATTCTTTATTTTTTTTCTAATCTTAAGTAATTTACTAACAAGTATATTTATGAATAAATATATACAATTAATGAATTTTACGTTTTTACTGTGTGACATATATTACATCATATCATACTTAGTCAATGATATCAACTTCGACAAGTGGCATAATATTATGTAAAGTATGAAAATATAAAATATATACTTTAATCATTTGCAATGATAAAAATTTTATCAAACGATAGATATCTCATATGATTCCACGTTATAATTTCCAATCTTATTGCTATCCAACATATTTTCCTAAAAAAAGGAAAAAGAAAATAACTGTACAACGTTACAAGAGAGATACATTATTCTAGTCCTCATTGTAATTCGTGAAAAAAAAAAGAAAAAATCAAGACGAAATAAAATAATACATTCGTAGAAGATGCGATTGCCATGGCGCGATATATCTGCATGCGGCTCGCTCTCATTTCAGCTCGGGGGAAACAAGGCGAGACTTCCTCCTTCTCTTAAAAAAATCTGTCAAAGTACGAACAATTATATGTACTCTATTATCTGTCTGGTTCGTTCGTTAGTGTTAGTATAACTATAACATTTTCCTCACACTCGAAATTCTCTATCACTCGTAATCGATCATTACGATCGAATATATACTTTCACGTTAGCAAGCATTTGTCGCTTTTCATCTTCCAAAGGCAGTATAGAGAGAAAAAAGGATATTATAAGGAGTAGTAATACAAAAACAAGGAACATCAATAAACGTGTTTTTTTTTTCGATAAAATATAAATAAGAAAATAAAGAGTACGTTTCAAAGAAAATATTTAGGAGTTGTAAAATTTCTGTTCTATAGTTTATATGTGTGTGTCGTTGATTTGCAAGTAAAATTTATTTCATCACATTTGCAAGATTACTAGTTGCTAACTTTAATATAGGAGAGAATAATCTATGCCTGTCACACATCCGCCGTTACATAAAAATATGCTTTCAATGTTTAAATATAAGTGTTTTGAGTACACTTATCAAATTCACTTCTATCAGTTTAGTGGCTAGATACTTTACGTCGGAAGGCATCTATTAATTCGCATCGCTCTTCATAAAATGCGAAAATTTTTACATATATTCTTTACTATTATTTTATAACAAAAGCAAAACAAGTAAACTAAAACAGCTTTCGTGATGTGAAAAAGGGTAGAAAAATATAATAAAAATATCAGATTTCTTTTTTTCAGACAGACGTAAAGTATGCACGGTTACAGGCAGGCTGAATTAGGAAAGGCACAGATAACCAGTGCTATATCTAAATGCGTAAGGCGATTTCCTGGTTTGTGATTTCAGGAAGACATTTTTCTTTCTAGTCAATAATTATACAATCATATCATACATATACATATATATGTATATAAATTTGGATGCGATGATACACGATATATATATATATATATACACATATACGTATAGTATACATATATACACATATACGTATAGTATATACACATATACGTATAGTATATGTATGCTCGAAGATGACGCACAATATTCGACATGTAAAAGTTCTTAAAAAAGTAATTTACATTCAATCTTGAGAACCACAGAATAACGGAGTCAAGAGTTTTTTCTTTTCCCTTTTGAGATTGTATGCATCACACAATATCCATTGAGCGGTTGACTAATAATAAATAGACTTTTGTCTCTTTGCTCAGTTCGATTCAATATGCGTTTGGTACGCATCGGGCATGCTGTATCACGACACTGACGGCAGATCGGTTGTATTAAAACCCGTGTCTGTTATGGCCTTTCGCTTGTCGGAACTCGAGAGAGATGAATCGAAGCTTATACGGTTCACGGCCTGCAGCATATAATATATATATATGTACATATATATATATACCGGTATGAATTGATAATAGAAACGTCAGATATTTATTCTGATGCACCAATGGCTATGGATGCCGTCAATTCGTTACATTCAACAATTCGTTACATTTCTGTACAATTATTCTGTACTATGTTGAAACGATGAGTACAGTGACCATATCATGAAAGTGAAAGAATATTATAACAATTGTCTACAACGAATTGTATACTCTCGTTATTCTGCAGTCTTCCATCCTCAGCTCCAAGTACTTATGTACGTGTGTAGTATGCGCCGTCATTTTGCGTTTGAATGTGCGATACGATAATTAGGTCCCATATATGTATATATATGGGTATATATGTATACATATATATAATAAATTAAAGATATGCCTCGCTACAATCGAGTGAGAAAAAGGGATGCACAATGAGTATGCGAGGTGGCCAGAATTCAGCCAAGCAGTATATCATTTCCATCGATGTCAAGAGAATTTGTCTTAAACGCGAATCTTATAGCGATGATATAATGTATCTTTCTAACGATATAACGATTTAATCTATCTCTCTCATATAATGAGTGGATAAATGAGTGAAAACTCTATATATGAAGACGTTGTGTACCTTTCGCTATGCATATTGAAACGGAAATGATAATTTTTCTACTTAGAATTCAGCTAAAGGGTACAATTTGTCAAGCCAATATTTATGGGACAAACAAACAGACAGGTGAAGTACGCGATACGCTTGAGGATGAAAATGGTATATAAGTAAGTATAAATAAAGCTATGAAACAAAATGCATAAGCTACATGTTTTGCGGCTTTCACTGATAATGGTCGCTGCTGGCTCATCGAATTTGTAATGAATAATATCATATATATCCTTATATTATGTAAATATATCGATGTATATAATTTCCAGTATTACATAGTCATTGTGCATCCTTAAAAACAGAAACATCATTTTCATGCAAACAATGGATACAATTTATCAAAACTATATCACAATATGAGATATATTCATGTATATTAAAATCTCAACACTTAAATGTTTAAAATGCTAAGCATGCACTGAGGATCCACTGCAAAGCTGTGATGTTTATGCTAGCGCTCTCAGTCTGTACTTGTAATCGAATAATTCGATAACGCGGCGGCATGAAATTATTAAATATATATTTACTACTTGGTATATATATATTTATAATATATATATTGTGTGAAGTAAATTAACAAATATGAATGTATAAATCAAAATAAAATGGAGAAATTGGATGAAATAAAAGATTAAATAAAAAATAAATAACAATGTTTTTAGGCTATAAAATACTTGATTTTTATGGACCTTCTTTACGTATGGATATAGAGAGATTCGATAATATTGTAACATGCAACACAATTATATTAAGATCGATTTTTGCTAATTACTAATTAGACTTTGGTACTTTATACACATTTCTCGTTTAAGTTAATATCTTCACCATCTTTGAGTTGGAATGTCAATAACTTTTCAAAGAAATTTTAGATTTTAAATTAATATCAATTAGGATATAATTTAATTATATCCGATTCAATAATAATCCAATTGTTTGTTTTGCATAATAAGGATAATTGGCTTAGATTACAAAATACGTGAACGGTACGAAAAATATTCGTAAATGTACAGTGGTAATATTACAATCATATTAATTATTAGCATGCTGTCAAGTTAAATATAAATTTAATCAATCATAAAACTTACCGTTTGGAGAACTTCGAGGATAATTTCGAGAAGAAGGACGGCCTTGCTAGTGGGCTAATTGCATTTGTGTCCTGTGTTTGTGTGTGACCCTGGAAACACATTTATATTAATTGTTAATAAGTTAAATGATTCTTTATATAATTAATAATTACTAATAAGATAAATTTGTCAAATTCAACCTTTCTCCTAGAGTTATGTTATCTTAAGTGCGCTTACTTGAGTGTGATTTCGCTGTGGTCTATTTTGGCCAGAATGGAACGTACTGCGACTCGGAACATTCCGTGGAAATGCTGGCGTAGTGGTTGTGGCCAGTCTGTTACTTGTGCATACACCCAAACTAATAACAAATAACGATTTTTGTTTTAATACAGATTGCAGTCGTATGATAAATATATATAGGCTGATTTATCAGCGTTTTTATTTATGCTCATTATAACGGATTGTGGAAAATATATGCTCGCAGCGAATACACTACCATATTATTACCCATTCGACTCAAGTAAAGCTGCTATCAAGATGCAAAAAGGATGTAAGGTAGATAAAATTAGTCATTTAACTGCTATATTTCTAAAGATATTTTGCTAAAAGTTTTTAACACACAAGCAATGGCTTATAAATTAAGCTTAGAGAGTAGGGTTAATAAAGCAATACTAATAATAAGAAAAATTAATTCATATTAATAAAAAATATGTAATATGTTATTGTTCAAATTAGCACAGTCTATTGTAACTGCGCATGAATTGTGAAAAGAAATTATTTCAAGAATTGTTCTTTTTGCAAGAGAGATGTTTTAAATATAATAATTGTATAATAACGCTAGAAAACACTTCATGATTATAAATAACGTTAACTAACTTAGACATTGAGTCGTATAAATAAAAAATTTATAAAATAGATAATATTAAATAGTAGCTTATATTATTTCATAGTAAGTTTTCGAAACTAAGGAAAATACTTTTTTAATAAAAATAATTATGATAACATGCTTCTATATATGCATATATATATATTACTACAGTATATTATCATAATTATCCTACATTAAGCTCTTAATAATCAATTAAGAGTCATATAAAAATTTCTAAGTGAGCAAAATGTAAGCATGTCGAAATTGTATCATGAACCATAATGAGATGATTATACCATGATTAAACCTAAATGATTTTTATACAAATGAAGAAGAAGCAATAAAGCCGAAATAGAAATTTAGCAAAGTTTATATCATGCGAATGAAAAAGAGAGAGTAAAGTCAGAGAGAAGAACATAAAAGAAGCAATGAAAGAGAATTAAAAGAACAATGAAGAATGACCAGAAACTATCCTAGAGAATCCTATGTCGACAACTTTTTGAACGAAGCACTCAAAGTGATCGGTATTGTCATTTCTGAACTTCTGAGAAATGAGTTTCTCATCGTCCGCTCTGACAAGATTTGCGAAAGACTATAATGATAGGAGAAACCTAATTACCCTAAGAAAGTTAGTGGCCCAAGAAAGAAGTAACAAAATGAAAGAGAACGAATATATACGAATATATCCGAATATATATATAAATATATATATTAATTTAATAAATATGCAGGAATATGTATGCAGGTCTTTAGGTTTTTTATATTAGGCATCGGGGGCCTGTACCTCTGCCTAAGGGGGTCGGCGAGTAAGGAGTTGCGTGGAGGGTCCAGTAGTGAATGGTCGCTGGGGGGTACACCACTTGAGGAACGGTGACTTGCGCTGATGCTCGCAGACTTGGTGTGACCCCGCGTTGGTCTAGTGCCCTCGCCCAGGCTGTGCACAAAACTAATCAGCAAATTGCCGAATTTTATGTACCGCGATTTAATCCTATTTTTTTTTATACAATAAAGGAGCAGAAAACTTTTTGAGATTATATAGAAGCAAAACGGGGCGAGACTTAAGATGATTATGAAATTTTAGATATCGAAAATATTTCATTATGTATTTATGTGTGATATACTAGGTTTAATTCTTGGATTAAGATAACTATATTAAAAATTTTCTTGTTTCAACCAATGACTTGATTCTTATTTATAATTTATTTTTGTTTTATTGTTTGAAAAAGGAAAAAATCATTTAATAGATTTTCATATACACCTAAACATGTTTTATCTATAAAAAAAATTCTAAAAAGAAATCTGCGCACATATACATAAATACGTGTATGTGTAACATATATACATATATATATAAATCATATATATCTTTATAGTAATATATATATTTTTTTAACAAAAGTTCTTTGAAATGGATAAAAGGGAATCATAAGGATGGGAAAAGGAGAATGAAAATACTAACTGCTGCAGCTAATGTAACTTCGCGAAATACTCGTACGATAAGAGAACAGAATATGATGCTACAACGTAACGATGAAAAATGTATGATAATGTTAATGTGTATATGTTTATGTCTCTAAACACCTTCTTGACTAGATATATTTGAAGAGAAATATACGTGGATGTGACTGTGGTCTGATATCATTTCAGCAAGCGTCTGTACATGTATAAACGTTACATCGGACTGTCTGTTCGATACATCTGTCAAGCCATAAAGAAAGTGATATCGCAATGAACGATTGGCAGGCAGCAGCCAGCATGCTAGAGCAATGCAACAAACAAATGAATTCCCCGCGGCTTTTAATGACAGACTTTTGTTATTATTCATTCGATTATCAAGTCGTTTCTTAAGTAATAGTTTAGTGTACTTTTCACACATAATCAATCGTCTACAAGTTAGTGAAAGTAAGTGTTAAGTCGACAGAAAATGTCACACGAAATGCACTAATATATTCTTATTTTATAGATCGTTATATAACTGTAATGAGATACTGGACCACAATTTAATTTGCAAATACAAATTGATAATAGCAAGTTCAAGTAATGTGTAAGGAACGAAAATTAAAAATATGTCCAATATCTCATAAATATGTATCGAGAAGTGAGAATATGTAGAATAGTAGAAAAAGTATAATAAAAAATCTCGTAATACTATGTTTATTTTTTAATTATATTTGTACTCTGTTTTCGTGTAAAAATCGCATGTTTCGGATAAAAATAATTGGATATCACTATACCTGGATACTTCNTTGGTTCTTTCAGTAGATGATGATGATGTTTTTGCTTGATCATGTTTCTCATAGGAGGAGATGGTGCTACGTCGACCAACAGAACCAGGAGCAGGTGAGGTAAGAGGCCGACCACCACCTACCCCTGCGTTCATTGTGTTGCTCTTGCCTACCCTTGCTTTACTACCAGGACTTGTACCCACGCCTAGAATAAACATTGTCACTGCAAGCCTCATTAGATATGGTTCAACACAAAACAAAAGCAACATACTTTAAATTATAACAAATAGAAACATATAATTAAAAAGACTATGTGAGCTACCATGTGAAATGTCCAACCTGCTTCCACATTAAGAAACAATCATAGAAGAAAGTAATCGACTGTCTCTTTCTCGTACAAGTTAACACATTGTAAAGACCATGATAAATGATTAGATTTTAGGGATATATGTGTATGATATGCAGTAAAATTACGACAATATGATTGTGCGTTTAAACTTACAAACATATAAGAAACAGGTATGACAATTTGACATTAAAATATGTATATGATCAGAATCTTCGATAATCATATGATTGTAATGATAAATATGATAAAATTTTATAATTTATGAACGAAATAATACAAATAACACAAATAACAGATAAATTGCAAATTAATTATAAATTTTCTATAAATTAATTACTGAACCGTTGCAAAGCAACCTTATCCAAAGCAACCTCATCCAAAGACTTTGCTCAAGCATCACGAAGAAAATATAGCACGTCGAATAATCGAATATCTTTTTATAAGAAATTTCTATCATAAAGTTTAAGGACAAATTATAACAACTCACTAGTATCTAATTGTCCAGGTGGTTGACTATTTTTAGGTGCGGAGGGCCGGCTTGCAGAAACACGAGCACTATTTTCCTTGATCGTAGCTGCGTCCACTGTATTTTGTCGTTTAAAATTACTACCTCCGCTTCCAGTTACAGTTGTGCCAGTTACTGCAGTCGTATGATTATGATTCGTTGCGTTACCTGGACTGGGTGCACCTCCTAATGTAAGGAAAAAAATTATATATCCTCCATTTCAAATAGTTACTTATACTAATATTTATCTATACTAATAAATTTATATTAATATATATAATATATAACAAACGATTTATATAATATATATAAATATAGCAACAATCTCATTGTTAACATATTTCAACATTCACTACAACACTTTTATTACAAACTTTTAGACGATGAAATCAGAGATATTGACTTGTAACAATTATCTTCTTCCAACACAAATAAACGATACAAAAATTATTGCATAATATTCACAATTTCCAATCACAAAGAATACAGATATCTTGTCTTACCCAAGTTTGATAAGTATCCTTATCCATGCTTGTTACTTGACAGTAAAATTTGAACTACCATACTGCATTAAGAGTTATGGTTGAAACAAACGAATATAACACTTACGAAGAGTTTCACCACCAGACGAGGCCCGTCTACTGGGTTTTGGATTACTAGCAGAAATACTTCTGTGAACACCTCTGTGAGATGGACTCTGTACTGCACCACCTGTTCCTCCACTGCTTCCTCCTCCACCACTTGAACTGACTTGAGGTGGAATGTTACGCAGCGATAATGAACTACCTGACCGTGATCCATCACTTTCAGGCTGTAACAAATAGAAATTCAGGAGTAATGTAAAGGAAGAACGATTTCGATGTTTTTTGTATACTGTACATTAATCTTGATATATCGTATACTTACATCTGTCGTTTTTCTGCCTAAGAGCAAGTAAGTGGCGAATACGTCGTCATATCTCGCTTGTCCTAAAGACTCTTCTATTTCGCTTCGAGTATATCCCAAACTGGCTAAGGCCTCTGAAATGAAAATGCGTGGCGGCATAGTCACATCCATTAGAATTAAAATAATTTTCCAATGACATCCATAATTCAAAATTAAAAGGATGCAAAAAATTAAGACACTAAACTTCACTACTTATACTGTTATAACAGACTATGCCAACATTTAGAAACTAGAACATTCAATTAAAGATTGGACTTATCGTCTTTATAATGTATATGCGTGGTTTAATCCCCTTAAAAATATACACTTAAAGAATAAAATGTGAGTTTAGTTCAATTTTAATATTAGCCTTAGTTAAAATTTTTTATTTTTTATTAAGATATATTTCCATGCAATAAATTTTCTTTTTTCAAAAAGCAGATCACAAACACATACATAAAGGTAAATATATCAGACTAAATAGAGACTCAAAAAGCTATGAGATATATTTTCAGATTGTGCATAAAAATGTGCACTTAAAAATTTCTTTCTTGATACAATTTAAGAAAAAAATTATCTCAAATTGAGCATGTTCTAAAGACTATTCAACTTTCTTAGTAAAAAACCATGATATAATATTACTAAATAATATTGAATAAGACTGTCTGATATATTTTGAGAATATATTAATAGTGATTATATTGCACAATTTTTCATCTACAAGAAACACCCATGTGAACATTCTCCTTGGGAAACTATATAAAAAATCCATCATATTAAAACATATTAAAATAATTATCAAATTATAATACTCAAAATATAATTTGAGTACATGTGTATACGTGTGTCGAAAAAAAACAGAAAAAAGCTGACCTTAGTAATTAATCTCACATAGAATATTCACAATGGATGTAACATTAAACATAAAAACGGTAAGTAGTAAGTGTTATGTACATACTGGTAGACTCACCTATCCTCTTGTGATCTCTATAATCAGGTTCAGGTTCTAAGTACGGTTTTAATTCGTCATCTTCATATCCCAAATTCATCCACTTATCCTTCATTATGTTCTACAGTAATAAAAATTGTTAAATTATTTCTTTCGAACACAACTTACGAGTGATTAAAAAATACTCGCGCTTGTAAACGTACTGATAAGACAAAAATAAACATCTTAACTAGTAAGATGATAAAAAAAAGTTGAAGAATAAAAAAATACAATTCAAACCTGATCCCCGCGTACCTCTAGTGAAGCTCTCTTCGTTGGATTGAGCACCAAGAATTTCTTGAGAAGATTTTCACAGTCAGTGGACATATAAAACGGAATTCTATATTTCCCTCTTAATACTCTTTCCCTCAATTCCCTCAAGGTCGAACCATCGAAAGGCAGTGAGCCGGATACCAATGTGTATAGGATTACACCTAACGACCATACATCGACTTCCGGACCATCGTATTTTTTTCCTGTAAACAAAAAATTGCACAAGTAAATTTGAAGCTTACACACATTGCAAATTCGCATGAACATGGAAAAAGTATTCATTGTTTGAGATCATGCAAGGCAGCACCGTCTTTCTTCATACTTTACACGGTGTTTTTCCGTGCATCTCGCCGAACTTTCGGTGAGATGCACGAAAAAACGCCGTGTAAAGTACGAAGAAAGACGGTGCCGCGCGAGCAGCGTATTTTGACATGGGCGTACGACGGAAGAGAGTGGGGGACACGGCGCAGCGTGTTTTCTGGCCCGCTTTGCATGATCTCAAATGGTGAATACCTTTTTCCGTGAAGGAATTTCGAGGGAATACCTTGAAAAAGTTCCGGCGCGGCATATGGCGGCGAGCCACAAAATGTGTCTAACTTGTTACCGGGCGTGAATTCATTGCTAAAACCGAAATCGGCGATCTTGATATTCATTTCACTATCGAGCAACAGATTTTCGGCTTTTAAGTCTCTATGAATGATTTTCTTTTGATGGCAGTATTGCACAGCAGAAACGATCTGCCTAAATTTCGCTCTCGCCTCCTTCTCCTTCATCCGCCCGTGCAGAACCAAATAGTCGAAGACTTCACCACCACTGGCATACTCCATTACCAGGTACAGTGTCTTTTCAGTCTCAATCACTTGGAACAATTTCACTATGTTTGGATGGTCAAGCATCTTCATTATCCTGACTTCTCGGAACAACTGTAATTGACCAGATGTATCAGCATGAATCATGTACTTACATTTATGAGTTGTAATGTGTAATTTTAATTTTCTTTTTCTGTCAAATTATGATAATGCTACATGACTCAAGCGATGACAGGTCTTCTTATGAAAATATTAACACGCAAAATAAGAACCAATACATAATTAAAAGTAATGACTAATGGTACCAAGCATTATATACATTAAAATGATACAATTTAGAGTTTTAACAATTCTCACTTTTATATCTATAATTCTGTTCATTAAACTTAAAAAAAAAATGATAAGAAAATATAATATAATGAATTTAACGTTACCTTTTGAAGACTACCGGGATTCAATTGAGTCTTATCGATGATCTTGATAGCTACTTCCTTCCCCGTGGGCACATGCTTAGCAAGCTTCACCTTAGCAAAGTTACCTTTGCCAATGGTCTTCAGTAATTTGTACTTGCCGATATGAGGTTCTTCGGAGGTTCGACTCCTCGAAGAGAGCCGACCTCCACTACTCGACACCCCTACGCCATCTCCCGTCTGTAACACAAAAATTATGATAGATGAATAAATAAAAGTCAAATGAATTATAAATAATATTGTCAAATCGCTGTATACAAAACACTCATTTTTGAGTAAAAATACCAAAAAATAAAATTTTTTCCGTCAAGTTCGGAAATGTCAATTTTTATTTTGTAAGATAAATTACAAATAAAGCAATTTCGATTTATTTATTTCTAATGACAGCAAACATATGGTTTAATTCTTAAATATAAAGTAAAGCTAATTTCGAGAAGAATGAAACAGAAACGTATAATTAAATTAAAAGTTTAGCGGCTTACGTAATATAATCCGTAATCTAAATTCGATAACTTGGAAATTATTGCAAACGCTACATGTACCGCGAGTGTGCTAATTTATTTCGAGAACCGAGAGAACGCTGTGCAAAGTTGCGTCGTAAATAGTCAACTATTTCAGAAACTTAGGTCGCATCTCCGAGCGCGGCGTTTAAAGCGGCTACGGAGCTGGGGCAGGAGAAATACGGGGCAAATGCTCGTTAAGAGCTCGGCGTGCATTCCTCGAGAATGCCACATCGCGAGGAATCGCGGATCTCCTCCCTCTTCCGCGCAATATCGCATTTATTTACGCATACGCACATGCCTGCGCGGTCGCACTTGACACTTCCAGGCACGGCGGCGGCAGCGACCATTGTCAATGGAATTAATTAAAGCTCGTTAAAGTGTACCAGATACAGATTGTTCCGTATGGAACACGCTGGACTCTCTCGTATTAATCGCAAGGACAACCGCTGTGCCACGTCGACGTCGCACGTGTGATTTTTTTTTTTACTTTTTATCGCCATACATCTCTAACAAAGGAAAAGAGAAAAAAAAGAAGAAAAACGGCAGAATCGACATGACAAGTATTTATAAAGAAGTCGGGGTATTTGAATGCACTATGCTCGCGCGACCAATCAGATACACGTCTTTGAATTATAAGAGAAGCATCAGGAATTTAAACAGAAATTTAAAAGCTCTAAACTACTTATTATGATAAAAATATATAATAAAAAATATATTATGTAAAAAGCAGACGAGATGAAGAGTAATAAAGTAATTAGAATTAGCAATTTGACAATTAATTTTGCAGGATTTACCCGCAGGAGGCCACGCGTGACCATCTTGCGCGGGTTGATGGTGGCCGCAGCCTTAGCGGTGGTAGCCGCCAGTTTGACTGCTTGCGAGGACGATCGATGAGCGACGGATCGACGACGGATCCGACGGTAGACCGCTTCCTCGTGCTCGCATGCGCGCGATTTAAATGGTTTACAGACTGTTTGATTCGTCTGTCCGCCGATATCGCGAGAACGCGCAGAAAAAGTTCAACATCTCGTCCTTTCCTCTGATCACTATCACTTCGTTTCACGTGTCGACGTCACGATTACGACTTTTTTTCCCGATCCTTTGTTTTATCAACACTCGAATTAATCGAATTAATCTAATTTGGGATTCTCCTTCGATAATAAAGAACTCCGATGATTTTCCGCGATTGAGTACCGTAGTTCTCGTGGTCGATCGTTTTGGAAGGTCGAACGATGAGTCAATTCGCGAAGCGTATCGCCACGCTGGTTCATTTTATCAGGACGTACACGGTTATATAAAAAACCACCACTGTATTTTAATAAGATAAATCGATTGTTATATCAGCTTCTATCATCCGTCGCCAGACGAGTACTTCGATCTTCGCCTGTAGAAATAAATGAGGATAATCCATTAACTTTAGTACCGCGACTTAAAGGGACACTTCTCTTTGAATTCTATCGTTTAAATTACATTTCTCGATTAATAAACCTTACTTTGTTTTTATAAAATACACAATACATATAATTCTGCGAACATCACTGCCCGATACATTTCATTAGGCACTCTTTGTACTGGTATTGACGATTGAACTTTAAATCGATTTCTCTAAGATATTTGTACCTCACTAGAGTAGCTTGCATTTCTCGGATTAGTTATTTTCAGAAAGCTCGCCCTTCCTGCAGCATGTAACTTTGCGACAAAGTGGAGCAGCTTCTAGGAAACAACTTTGTTTCAATGAAACTTAGATACACAATAGATACACAGATCGCTTCTGATATTTATCATTGAATTTTTAATTCGTCGCAATCGAATCCAAGGATACTTCAACGAAGGTGTGTCACATTATTCTTTCAGACGTCACTGACTAAACTAATCGTTCTCTTCAACTTTCGGTCAACGGATAACCAGGACGTTAGTCATCTACTCCATCTCTCGACTTTAGCACAGCTCACATTTAGCACATCGATCCATCACCGATGATAGTTTACTGACAATTAATCAAAACACAATCACATATTAGTTATGATATACACGTTATCAAAAGACATTCGCGGGAGACTGTGAAATCCGATGAGAACTTTATCCTTAGATCGTCTTACGATAATAATTCTTCACGATATCCGTCAGCTTGTTTCAAGGACAGAGGCGATGTCACCGTTCGCATCTTTCCCGTTTGTCACAATTGTCAAACATCATCTTATCGTGTTAGATAAGAGAGAAAGAGACAAAGAGAGAGAGAGAAAGAGAGAAAAATGACGCGGGCGATTGCTTTGGTCGTCGTCGACGTCGACGACGACGACCGTACGCGACTGCCTTCTCCCTTTTTCACCCTCGAAACGAACCACCCTCGGAGAAGAGACCACACAACCGAGGGATGCGAAAGCAGAATCAATACACGGCGCCGCCACCCCCTGATGGAAACGTGCGAGCGAACCACCCTTGAATGCCTAGCCTCAACGCCGTTCGCCCACTCTTCGGCCACCCCCTCTTCGATAGACGGGCGCATGCGTCGCGGAAAGTGGGAACCACCGACACATGTTTGTTCCGTGTTCTACCCTTTTAGCCGAGGATACCACTCACAGTCGAGAAAACAGAGGGTTTCAGGCTGGTCAGCTGATCGAACCGCGAATTTCGCAAAGCACAGGCATTGACGCGCCCCAAAGGAAGACGAGAGAAACACGAGCTGCAAAGACAGTCCTTTCCTTACGATTATCAAAACTGCGAAAGAGATGATTATTTTTAATATCAGAACTTCGGAATAAAAAAGGAAGGTGAAATTAGTATGATATTGTTTTAAAGAAGAAAAATACCGAAAGAAGATATTGAAGATGCTCTAATTCTAAGATATTGATACATTCTGATGATGACGCACACATCTGTGGGATGCCCAGTGTGGGATGCTAGATCTTCACCTTTATCATCCTCCTACCTACAAGTTTTCACCTTGTCAGCTGCTCGAATCAACTACTATGAACCCCAAGAAGATTATCGCAGCATAGTTCAACGCTATATATGAGACTGATAAATATACCGAACATCATTAAATGATAACCTACGTCACTGACTTTTATTTAATTTTAAATAATTATAAAAAACCAAATAAAAAGTATTCAGAGTTTATTCACTATCGCATTTATATATAGCAAACAATGAAAAAAAGAGATTTGAAAGTTCTTGTTTATTTGCGTTATTCTGAATCAAAATAAACTTGAGCGTGACTGCATACGATAAGAATAAATCAAATTGGGACATCAATCTCAATATCGCGGCGATTATGGGAAAAAAAAAACAAAAAATAAAATCGCTCGAACAACAAACTTACAATGTTTTATTTTTGTGCCTGTGAGAGCATTGATTTCTTTTCTCGTTTAAATGCTTGTGCTTGAAAGTATGAAGGATAAAGTCGAAGTTTCTGAAAAAGGCAACAGCGAGAGAGAGAGAAAGAGAGAGAGAGAGAGAGAGAGAGAGAGAGAGAGAGAGAGAGAGAGAGCGCCAACTTCCGTCAGCTGATCAATCGACCGAGAAAGTAACGATGAGAGAAGAGTCGCCGACTCCACTCCACGCAAAAGGTAGATAAGAATAGATCCAAGTTGACGCGAATTCTTCACGGAAAATAGAATGGCTTACATGTAAACTAGCAGATAAATCGTAAAGCTCCGTTTAGATGCCCTGTTAAACAAAAGAGCAAAAAGTCTTCTCCAACTAATCGAGCTGCGTTCTCTTTAATGCAGTTCAAATAAAAACAATAAATAGATATATATAAATATCTAAATTAATAAGGCATTAATTATAATACATTTCTTTAATAATTTTAAAATTACTAATGATGAACACGCGCTTCGTGCGCGAAATTTCTTGTTATTATTTAATAAAACATAATTTTTGTAAACATTTAAGATTAAAAAATTTTTTATTTTTCCATCTTACGTTCTGATAATTTGGTTCAGATAGTTTAATATTCCTACATGTATATTAAGCTATCTGAGTCAAATTATCACAACGTAACGAATAAAATGTGAAAACTATTTGTACATTTTTTACTATTTTTTGTTTTTAAAGCTAACTTTTTTGCTTTAGTTTTTAAAAAGTTACGAAAGGTCGAGAGCTCAATATTAAGTAACTTTTTAAAAAGTATAACAAAAAATTAGCAAATAATTCTCATGTCTTATTGGTTACGATCTATTAGTCATAGTTTCACGCGATTATCTGTTTTAAATCGAAAATAATCGTCGATTTGAATGAAACTACAATGTTTATACAAACGAAAACTGCTGATGCCGGATTTGTGTGAAGATTATGATTTATGTCTCCATAAAATGGCGAGGAAAATGGAAATAGCGAAATACATGACATAAAATGAAACCAGTACCTCCGCTTTCGTGGGGAGTATCTGAAATTTGTTTTATGGTGCGACATAAAGGTTGATATCGATGTAAAGTCCCGCTCTAGATATATCATCGACTTATCGGGTCCATGACGTGTGATATCAAAAGCTATGACATTCGCCATTTTATATACGACATATAAAAGAATTCTATCGAAAAAATTATCTTTTTTATGATATCTTGATATTTTCTATCAAGTGCCACAGACACACATGTTTGAACTGCTGCAGTAATTAGATTAATTTAAATAATAAAAGTGTTTTTCTAAACTTATTTATGTTCAATTAAATATAAATAATATATTTTATTCTCTCAAACAGGTTTTTATATTTTGCACCTCAAAATAATTTATTTCCGTCAATAAATAATATTAAAGAGAAAGAAAGTCCCGCTGTAATTTCCGACACATTTCAAAGGTATTCTGCATGCGAAATTAATTAGCTTCGACAGGTTGCGTGTTTGTCATAAAGTGGCATTCGAATGGCGCTTCGACGAAGCGGGGAAATTATCCGGATTATTTCAGGTCGAACGGATGAGCCGCAGACGAGTCATACGTGTGACGTAAGTGTGGAAGTGCATTTGCGTTGCCAGTCGTTTGCGCTCGGTTCGTTAGCGAGGGTGTTACATCGTCGATATACATATACGGGCGATCGTAAAGTTCGCGCATGATTGCTGCGGACTGCGCACCGTTTTTACGATTGCTTTACGCGATTTTATCTACTTTTTTAACTCCCAAATATCTCACTCAATTCATGGACAATTTCGGCAATTATAGATAATCCTCGGCAAAGTTATAACTGCGTAATATCACACAGTCTAATTATTCTACGATCTCATATTCTACGAAAGGTGACGCGACTCTTTTTTTTCTCTCTCCTTAAATCGAATAGATAGAAATCACTTTAGAAATCGATAAGACGTCTGATAATGTTTCTGACGTGATTGATAACGCTGCAATTGATTGCCTATATTTATATACAGATATTATATATCTACCTCCTTCTCGCTCTGAATACCCTTCTGCATGTCTGACAACGGTTTGATCGTTGAGACGGTCGTTGCGTTGATCTGCTGTTGTGGCTGTTGATGACGCTGATGATCCTTCTTGGTAACTATCGGCCGGACGGTCGCGCGAGTTTGCGGCATCCTGGATTGCGCTCTCATCTCCGCTTCTTGTCCGCGCCGCGTATCCGAGGCAGTCCTGGACAACTTAACGGTGGGCTTCTTTGGCACGATGCCGGCATTTCCGGTGGAATTCCGCGTCGCGTCCCCGCGGTGCAGCAGCAGGGCCCTTTTTTCGTTGACGTTTCATTATCATTCGTTCGTCATAATTCTTTCTTCGACTGTTCAATGTTTTACGTCATCGCGTATCGCGAGGGTGATAATTAATAATAACAGAGAGGTATGCAAGTATCTGTTGTAATTAAAGTATTTTGCGTGTGTGTTTGATAATTTGGATGATATGAGGAGATCGTTTCAAACGTGACAAGGAGAGTACAATAATGGATATGAGGGCAATTGGAAAAAATACGATTAAATATCCTTCTAATTTTCAATATTAAATTTTTCGGTATCGAAATCTTTAATTAAAATAATGTTACGATAATGTCCACTCGAAATAAGCTAGAGAGAGAGAACAACATTTCGTTATCTGTTTATACCCCGGCAGATACACAATTCGCGCCGTTTATTTCCAATCGTTCATAATTCAGAAAATACACTATCTTGATTCTCGATATCGAAGCGAGATCGAGCACCAATTATCGAAGAAGATTTGCGCGCGATATTTGCAGCTGTTCAATGACACCCGGTATATTTATTCATCAAAACATCTGTCGCTGCGACACGCACTGCTCCCCTGATCTCTCCCGGTTGGGCGTGTAATGACCGACGTGTAATGGCGACGAACCGAGCGACGGGAAATCACGGAATAAATCGCTGCACGGTTGCGACATTGCGTAAACTAAATGCCAATTGTATCGAGGAAAGGGACATGCGTGGGTGTAAACGGACAGTCAATTGTGCGGATCAGGCGTGTAGGTAATCGGTACGGCGACAAGGATCAGGCGGAGGTTGGACGACGATTTCCTCAATTATCACTAAGGCTATCGTCGCTCTGTAAGTGTGATAGCGGATCATGTACGCACGTGTGTGGGTGTGCACGTGTTCTCAGGTATTGACCGATTGAAATATCATGGCTCGAACTTTTTGACGATTAACATACGAAGATTGAGATTATGACCATGTGGGTGGATGATATTAAATTTTAAACTGTGATTAATCTCTTGAATATTATCTAGATGATGATAAATCATTTTTGAGATTTGTTTCCAGGATTGTCATTTCTATTACTTCTCTCTAATAAAAATAATTATCCCAAATTGATTGTAAATCAAGACGGACAGTTTTTAAACATTTAATTTAGTAATTTAATAATTTAGCTATTTTCTTTAATAAGAAATCTCTCGACCGCATCATTGAAATTATCTTTGAATCAAAAAATAAGAGAAGAAGATGTAAGATCGGATGTGCGAGGAGAATGTGTATCAATGTTGTTAATAATGAGCGTGTGGATGATTGACGTATGACGTAGATAGACTATGTATTTTACCCCTCGGCCTCATCGTCGGTGACGTTTCGCAACAAGTCCTCATGTTCCTGGTATCTGAGCTGGACTTCCGCTCCGAAATCCGAACTGTTCTCCAACTGACGCGTCCTCGCGGCAATCGTGCCCATCTCTATGGCCTTAACTTGCTGCTCCAATCGTTGCAGCATGTCGGTGCTCTCGACCGCCGTCGTGTTGCTCGTCGCTGCTGTGCGCTGCTGCTTCAGAATCAAATCAAGACTCAACGGCGCTTTCGGCTCTACCGACAATGGAACGGATGGTGGCGGTTCCGTCCTCTGTTGGACAAACGGAAGTCCGATCGGCTGGATAATCTTCGACTCGTTGAAGACTCTCAGCTTGTCCTCCAGATTCGCGTCCACGTTCGTGTCGCTGTAAAGTCTCTTCACGGAAACGGGTGTGCGACTGTAGACCGGACTTGACGGCACCATCTCCTTGGGTCTGATCGGACTTAAAGCGCCGGCCCGTTTCTCAACTACTTGCAAGCCCTTGGCGTTCTCTACCAGTTCCCACTGTTTCAGGCCCTCCAAGGGTGTGAGCGGCGCCGACAAGCGCTTCGATATGCTCATCGGATTCGATTCATTAGCAGCCTGTCGATTCAGGACTTGCTGCTGGTGCACTGTCCTTTCCACGGGCGATTGTATCAGAAACTTTCGTGCACCTGTCTGCGGCCGAATCATACTTCTGCTGGCCTGCGTTCGCACGAACGGGATCTCTCGATCGTCCATCATCGAAAAATCTCACGTGGGAACGAAGACGGGAATTAGCTGCCGTTGCTGTTTCTCAAGCTCCTCTTGATCTCGTCTTCGTAAGACGATCCTTCGTAGATAACGTGTCGGTCGCTGATAAACCTTCAACATCGATTCAACGGCCAAATCGGTCAATGACGTTGCACGGAAGATTTAGTTTCTGTCAAGAAGAAGACTCGTGTTTTTCTTTTTTAAAAAAAGACGTCAAGCACTGCGATGATTATCATTAAACACATCATACAGAACCCAGAACCTGAGAATGAATCACGCACGATCCAGCTGATCGATTCTCTCTCTTTTTTCTTCTACACCTTCATTCGAATCACAAACACATGTATCAATAAGCGAACAAGCGATATGGATATAGGCTTTTTTGTAGATAAGGGAATAAGCTTTGTTGAATGGCGGCACCACTGTGTTGGCTTTCTTTGCAATCATAACATTGTAGACAATAAAGCAGATAGATACGCAGGGAGGCTTGGTAATTTTGTGGATTACCGCGGTTTAATGTGAGACGATGAAAGCAGTTCTAAGACGATGATAAGAACGCGCGTGTACTTATGATACAAAATATTCCATCAACGGTTAATGTCGTTAACGGTAAACGTTTTACGAGATTCGACAGAAATTCGTCACTCAAAAGTCAAAATGTATATAATAAACGGCGATTATCATGAAATTAATATGTAAAAATATTTTTATGAGAGTATATAATTTATATTATCGTCGTCCAATCGTTTTTTATGTTTGCAAATTTAGTTGTTTCACCGATTAAACTGAATTATTATTAAAACTTTAGAAACAGTTTTATAAGTGAAAAGATGGAAATTTAGCCAACTATTTAAATATAATTTCCTTTTTCACAATAATCTTCCGATAAAACGGTTAACGAAATAGACGAATATAAACGAACCATCAATTTTTGCGCTCTACGAGCAGCGCTTCTATTCGTTCTCTTAGGTGAAGCAGCCAGCCGGAAATTTACTCCGAGATTGAAACGAGACGAAGTCTAGAAAGGGGTGACTTGCTCCCTCGATAGATGGAAGAGTAGAGAAGCAGTTTCACCAATGGAAAATTGAACACGCTATTTCGAATGTATATACGACAAATCTTGTGGCAATTTAAAAAATTCGTTTAACATTAGACGTGCAATTCTTAACTATTGCGAAAAATTAATCTATTATAAAATGATTGTAAATTATTATATTTTTAATAGGCAGTCATAGATAGTAATTTGTAATTACTTTAATTCTTCCATATTCTGAGTAAAGATTTTACAAGAGGATTTATTTCCACCATCTTTATCAGCTTATAATACACTTGCAAATGTCACATCGCGTGGTAGATTAAAAGGCGAGATAACAATATCTTCTTGATTGCAGATATTTAAAGATAGACAGGCTTTACTGAAAAAATTGATATTAATAATAAAAGGAAGAATTCATGATGGATCTATAATGCTCCAATTTAAAAGCTACTGACTGACCAATTAGCCTCGAAATTAGCCTCAGGCCAACTGAAATTTCCGATTGTTCGTCAAGGTGATATATATGTGACCAATTCGTCGAAAGACATCGAAGAGAAACTTGTCGAACGACCGACGCAAACACCGACGCTGTTTTTTCAACGAGACGATAGTCATAAATTGTGAACAAACGAGATAGAGTACGGAGATTAAGAAGATTTATAGATCAGAGATATTATACGGGGTGTTCCAGGTCACTCGCAATCTTTTTCTCGGAGTTCGAGAAGTTCTAGACTTTTGAGCAGTTTAAGTTCATTTATCTTTGCAATTCCTTGACAAATAACATTAAATTCGTTTGCGAGAAAACATTTTAGAATCCTATTAAAATTGCAGTCAAATAAAATTAATGGAAGAATAGAGGTTTATTATCTTTTCAAGCTTCGTTCGTGAAACTCAGAAAATTCTTCTCAACGTTTTAATCTTCGCTTCGTTTTAATTTATCGCTTAATAAATATTGGCATTTTAATATTTTCGTTACTATTTCCTAAGACAAATTTAATCTATTTACCGTGTTAAAAAAATTTGTAAATTGACAGAAGATTGCAGAGAGATCCTGTACACCTTATATATTTCTAGTGATTTGTGCTGCCAGGCGATTCATGGAATTCTTTTTCCCTAAGGCTGAGAGAGTTCCGGTGAAGTATAATTGCTCAAAGTATAGTGCAATCGTCGCGACCTAAAGGCTTAATAAAGAGGCCCGGTGCAGATCTGCCTTTGTATTTATTAATTGCTGTAGGAACGTTCAATAACAATGCGGGATTTCCATTGTTTCGCAGAAGCGACTTCGTAACGGCAACCGTTTCTCTTCCCGCAATTAAGAAGTGATTGGATCATAAAGATTTTCCGGATGACCGCAAATGTAAGTTTCGACTAATTTTTAGACTACGTGAGTGAGAGAGAGAGAGATCCTGTATTATTGAGTCTATATGGCTATTATAATTAAAAATATAACAAGAAAAACGTCTTCTAAGAGAATGGAACGTCTTCAAAGAGAAAAAAGAATTATGAAAATTGCAAGAAATTAAGAAATAAAAATTTGATATTTTTATTTCAATTGATAATTCGAGAAGATGGTTGTGCAAAAACATAAAAAAATTGCAAAATCTATATAGAACCTAAAAGTATTAAATATGATACATTTAAGATATTTGAGAATTAGGCTGACGTTCTCTGAGAAGAAGTTCTCTGTTACGTTAGATGTTACTTTTCTGTGACCAAGAGAGAAAGAGGGCGTATATGTAAGTGACAAATGTCCTTTTATGCAACAATGTGAAACGCGTATATTTTTCCAAGATAAAAATTGTAATAATTGGAGAAACCTGTAGAAAATAAATTTCCGTCGATCACGATTGTACGCGCTATCAGTTGCGTGTCATACGCGTGATGCGTGCCACTCGCACGCGTCACATACACACATATTGCACACAAATTTACACCTGCACAGAATTTTAAATACGACACATAGAAGCCCACTTGGCGCGTGATTTTTCTCTCAAGAAAGCGTAGCTCTCGAAAAAAAAAAAAAAAAGGGAAAGAATCGCATGAGCGAAAAGACGAAAGAAAAGACGGTACCAAAAGATTGCGTGGACAACGGCTGGTTATGACGAACTGGGTCCATTTCTCGAAAGGCAACGATAAGCGCTTATAGAGCCGGCCAACTCGACTTCGTTACGGCCGTTTATCAGCGGTAGATGCTGATAAGCGATAGCGTGTCTACCTAACACCCGACACTGATGATTGTCGCACCGACAATCTTATATATAATGTACGCACGGAGTCGCGGAACGATAAAATGTTTCGAGAAATGCGCGTTGAACTAAAGTGTAAAAGCGGCGCAAATTATTATGTATTTTCCAGTTGGTGTTACGAGTTATCAAGGCCGTAAATATGTGATACGATAATAGTGAGTGATAAAATTGTGAAAAGATATTGCGTTTTTGCATATATATATATATATATATATATATATACACACACACACACACACACATACATAGCAGTTCTAAATTTATAATAAATTTATAATAAAAATTCGAGTTAATCGACCGTAATGAAACAAGCTAAAGAAGTGATAACTGTCATTGAAGAAATATTTTTATCCTTCTTAAAAAGTCTAAAAGAAAGTTGTAAAATAATAAAAATAAATTGGACCGATGTAAAAATAATACGCAAAAATTACAAATATTAATCGCAATTATTATTTCAATCGTAAAATGAAATTAGAACAATTTTACAAATAATTTTATGTTATTTCCAAATCAACGTTTTTCTTTTACGGTTTGCTACTACAAAATGATTGCCGATACAGTCGCGACAAAATTTATTACGCAACTCTATGAAGAGAGTTAGAACAAGTGGAAGATAGAAACGTGAAATTTGCACATATGTATACGTCGTAAATGTAATAGGCACAGATGCGAATTAACCGAGTAACTTAAAACGCGTATATTTCTCGTTTATTTAATAAGATCAAGTACGTGCTTCGTGTTCTTTCGCGCCTTTATCCGCTCGTAGTTTCGTAACTATTGCCACGCCTCATGCACAAGCACGCTAAAAAAATTCTTCGAGATAAGCTCTGCAAATCTTGGAATATACAGAAGTAGTTCACGCTTCGTATATTTATTCACGTATGTTAGAAGATATATTCTGAAATCTCTCATCATTATAGATTCATTTAAAAAAAAAAAACTTTTTTTTTTGCAAAGTGGACAAAACGATTATTTATGGACAAATGTGAACAAATTATGTACAATTAAACGTCATATCAATTTTGTAAAAATTCGCATTTCAATTTTACAGATCTAAATTATACATTATTTTCTGTGCTATAACAGAATTAAATGATACAGCATCAAATTCATGAATATATATCGAAGTTTTTATATATGTGTTGAATCATTTGAATAATTTATGTCAATTAGAGCGTGGCTCGATACTCTGTCTCGCACACGAACAAAATAAAATTAGCAGTTTAGTGTTTCTAAACGTGTTATAAAGTTTAGAAGTATTTTGGACGCTCGCCAGACTCGTCAAGACATAATGTCAATGTCATAAGCAAACAGGTAAGAAAGCAGAAGTCATTAATCATTACGTGGCATCGCAAGGCGCTGACCCACGATAGGTAGGAGATGCAGTATTCTTTCTTGGAATACTTGAAGAAGCCTGTTTTTATGCTGCGTGCCAGCAGGATGATAAATAAAAAGAATTCCAATTTATTATGCAAATCAGAGAATGGCATATCACGAGCTTGGTACACATGAAATCATTCAATACAGAATAACAAGATTTTAATTGAGATCATTATGCGAAACAGGATTATAATTCGTGCTTTACGGAGATCAATTTAACGCACTAATAATATAGTGAAGAAATAAAAAATTTCTTTTTAATCTTTTCCATTTGTTCAGTTCTTCAGTTTTCTTTTCCGTTGCTGCGTTAATTGATAAATTTGCTCGGTAGTGCGGTTCGCGATGTGATAAAAACTTACGAGCGTGTACGTACACAGACTGGCGTGTCGGTGCGATGCTGCATTGTTCGAAGCTTTCGCGTGCGACACGCGATTCACCGACACACCGTCGCGCCGTTGCATACCGGCGAAGGACTTCGTTAGAGGGCCGCAGAAAAACTGACGAAATGACCAGCCTCGTCAGCAAATGAGGATTTGCGGTCGAGAAAGCAGGAGTATGACGTGGCCGAGCGCGAGTTAAGAATGGTCGGGAGTATACCTATATTCCGATGATAAACTTCAGCATGTAAATTAGTGACGCGTTCTAATAAACTGCACGACTAATTAAAAAATGCCGCAATAAAAATGTTTATATCGTATATAGTAAAAAAAAACCAATGAGAAGATTTAACTCGGTAAATCTTCTCATTCTCAAAAAATCCTGCAAAGAGTTTGTCGTTATCAAGTAACAATAAAGAAGATTTTCTTGATTTCAAGTCCCTCATGTCTCATAGAAATTGTCAAACAGAAATTACATTTTTTCATACGGTGTATTCTTACTTTGTTATATCTTGACAAAGGAAAAATATATCTTAAAAAAAAGAAAAAAAACAAAGAAAATTTTTTGAAATGCGCGACGGATGTGACGGTTAAATGAAATAACACACGGATATCCGGAATCACATTTTACCGGGTTAAAAAAAGATGCGCGCTGAAAATAGGGGAGAATCGTGTTGTCCGCCCGAACACGCGAAGGATGCACTTCCTCGGGACGCCCACGTTCGCTCGCGATAACTACCGCCACTCTTGACAATGTCCTTTAGGGAGTGGGACGTCACGCTCGACAAGGCCCATCCATCGTCGCGTGGCACGTTGCACTTGGTTAGAAAAGCCGTCTGTATTTCCGGTAGTGCCGCTACCGCGAAGCGGAGGGACAAACTCTAAAAGCGTCGACGAAGGCTAAATATACGGATAAAAGAATAGTCGACCATCAATTTTCAAGCGAGCGCTGCGATCTTGTTAACTTAGGAACAACGGGTTAAGAGAAGAATCTTTTAATTGTAATACGTTACGCAACGCACTCGCGTCTAATAACCGTTATATTCCGAAATAAACCAGCTGCTTCTCTAGTTGCATCATATTTCAACGATAGAACAAAGTGAATACTTTAAATTAGAAAAATATGAAGTATCTCAGACTTTCTAACTTTATAATGTCGTGCATTTGTTTATTCGAATGGTTTTCAATGTCAATTATTGTTAATTTAAAATTTAATCGTTAATCTATCGCCTAATTTAATATCGCGAACGAGATATAATTTTGATAAATGTTGCAATAAGCATCCACATTTATTTAAAATAAGAGTAAAAATGCAGTTATACTGCGTGCACGTGTGCTACGATGCGCGACTCACGATTAGCGCGATAGCTAGCGCGAGGTCTTTTGTTCGACGTAACAAATACCTGCAATCACGGCAAGTATTATCGAAGAGCAGGCACCTACGTACCAGGTACCAGACAAATTGGCACGAAGTGATTCATTCGAAAAAAAAAAAAAAAAAATCGCCAACTCTATTGCACCATTAGAGAAATAAAAAGATTGTAAATTGCATATTTTCAAAAAATGATTTTTCATGACCAGTCTGAGTAATACCATATTGCTAAATGTGTCGTCTACGAGAATATTTACGAGACATAAAACGAACGAAGAGATTAGTTTCTGATTTTCCTGCGCGTAATTTTTATTTTTAGCCTTTACAAGTTTCGCCGAATTTGTTTAAATTGTAAAATTATGTAAATAAACACCAAACGCGTAAATCAAGTTCTCGTAACAGTTCCATTGAACATACATCCGTGTTGATAAGAAATTCCACCTTGCTACATTCCGCAAGATAATCAAAATGTCACTTGAAGTGAACCAGGAAAGATTCCCACGTGGGGTTTGCCAACATTGGAAATACGGGCCAACATTGGTCCTACGTTGGCAATTAAGTATCGATAAACGACACTGAATTAATACTGGCAGTTTTGTAAATTTAATATTAGTTATGTATTGTTTATCAATACTGTTTTACAGTAATCAGCCACTGTTGACTATGTATTGGTTTTACAATGTTATTCCATGTTTAATAAAATGATGGTAAACGGTACCATGCCAGTATTAGATGTATGACAAAATTATTACATCACGTTGCCAATACTTTAATAATAATTGTGTCAGTACCAATAAAATACATAGTTGATTTTTAACATTCTCGAAGTCTAGAGAGTAGTTTAGGTTATAGATTATATACAAGGTGATTCAGAATAACCCTGTATCCTTTTGGACATATTTTTGAATTAATTTCGAGACGATTTTGCCTTTACGAAAATATTATCCGAAGCTTAATTTTTGAATAAAAGAAAGAAATACGGGAAAGAATGAATTACGGGACGAGCACAAAAGGTAGGNTATATGTTAATACTTTTTTCAGTTCATGTAATAATTATTAATAATAAACAGTAATTAATAATAATAAACAGTAACATACAATGTTAAATAGTAATAATTTGTTATTATTTATTGTCATTATTACGTGAATTGAAAATGTATTAGCATATGAAAATCTTATAATTTAATAAAATTCTCAGTAGTACTTTCTTTGAACAGTACTGGTGCGACTTAATAATTTTGTACCGTTTCAGTATCAATGACTGAAACTGGTTTAGTATTGGCGTACGATATTGGGGTGATACTATAATTGATACCGACGCGATGTTAACTACAGTACTGCGCCAGACTTATCATCCCAACATTATGCCAATATTGTACCAATATTGGCGTATAGTACCATGCCAACATCCAAACTCCTATTGCCAACATTGGGCCGACATTGTACCATTTGTAAAACCCCACATGGGTTGCGATATGTTGTCATAATACAAAAGCTGTCAACATTTTTATTGCGGTAGACCTTCCCCTGCAGGAATTATGTAATCCACATTGAATAATTGTTGCACCGAAGTCCATAGATCGTTACCATTAAGTATTACACTCGTCAGTCGATTGCTTCATATCTTTTTGTGCATTCGGTGTGTTGAGCAACGGTAACTGAAGATAGAACTGAAAAGACGCGCAGCTCGTTTATCGTTTTTTTAGTGCACAACGGCCGAGAATCCCATGTCATGAGAATCCTATTGTCGAGCGTAACGAATATAAATATAATCTTGAATAGTCCGTCGGTTTTGTCGGTCGAGGAAAAAGCTAGATGAATCAAGCAGTGAGTAATTAGATGAAATTGAATTCTCACGAGAAGAAATTGTTTTATAACGTTTAACAACAAAAAGAAAAGGAAAACGAAATAATTTAGCACAATAAAGCGAATAGTTTTAAATATAAAAAGAAAAAAATTAATTTGAGTTTCAGTAAAATGTTCACTGTTGTAATATTCTGTAATAATAATTAAATATATGAAAACGTTAATAAAAATATTGTGACGTTATAGCGACAGCTGCTTGCAATAATTGTTGTAATGCTTAACAATATGTTCTGTAATAAATGCACAAAGATACCTTTACACAAAAGAATCATTGTTTATTAATTTCTGATGTATTATGTTCTTCGTTGCGTATTTCTCTTTGTTTCATTTGTCTGTCAATCGTCGTTTTATACCTTATTTTTATACATACGCATCTATCGTCGCTCAAAAAATAGCTCGCAAACGAGAAATGAACTTCCCTTTGTTTCGCGCTACGCTCGCGTTCGAAACGGAAAACGGAGGGACGAGCATTTGAATCGCAGATTGTGCTTTATCTCGCCGGAATAATGGTCGTTTAATCAAACTTTCCCCGTCAAATCCGCAATTAAACCTGCTATTGATATATGTCGGGGTCGTCCATGAGCGCGATAAACTCAAGACCCTTGTGGCGCTGTCGCTCTTTCGAGTAACTCATCGTTTCGATTGAATCTCTCAAGCTCGGTTATACCAGCGAGTCTTACTTGGTTAACATTGTTCAGTGATCGCTAGTTTCTCTCCATATTACTATTATATAATGTAAAAAGATTCTGTATCGCGTATATAAAGAAATAAAGGTAAAAAAAAAAAATTTTGTTTTGCAGCAAGACTTTAAATTTCTTGGAAAAACTGAACGCAGGAGTATATTTTTTATCGAACAACGTAAAATAAAAATCTGATTACTTATAGGTAAGCAATCGAGATCTGCAATTCAAATTTAAGAAATTCCACGAAGGAATGTACAACGATAATTTATGTTAAACTTGCATGTATATTGAATTTTGCACCGAAGAAATCAGTTGTAGGGAACACTGTTGGTTTATGCATAGACAACTATGATTAACATTGAACGATGTTGGTTGCACCCAGAGGACAACCGCAGCTGGCTACTTCTCGATATTCGCGGTGAAACAAAGTCTTTATGATTACGCGCATGTGTTGTTGAATTAACGAGCGATAATAACGTTTCATTAAGCATAAATGACAAAAAGACATTTTTACGTGTTTCCCGTGTGAGAACGCGGTCGCCGCTGGCTCAAGTAATAATCAATCGCTGTGAATTATGCGTGTAAATACCGAGTCGGTTGAAACGTATAATTTTCAATTAACGCGAGAACAAGAGATCCTCGGATCCTCTTTCCGATGACGATTTTCAATAAGCGATTGGTGTTTGATCGCTCGAGAGTAATAGACTAATTTAAACTTCGATACGTTCATCGAGCTCGATTACACTCAATATAACAGCACACATGATGGAAAAAAAGTAACTCTTCTCGTGCAATATTCTCCTGAAAAGAATATTTTAACCGCAAAATATTATAATAAACTGCACGTTAGAAATGAAATAAACTTTCTCTTTCTTTTCAATAATATAAGATAAAGCTAAAACAATTAAAAAACATTTAATAAAATTATTCAGAATTAAAATCTTCACGCTACTGGATTCATAATAATGCCACGTTTGCAAATTTTTCGAATAATTCCGTCTTGCGTAAGACTATCTAACTCGTTTCGATGTATTCTTTCTGCACGATAAGTCCGCGTCATTTTCCAAGAAGCTATTAATCTAGATTAGACGTTATCCTTTGTAGGAGGCAAATTGTTAAGATGAACAAAGAGCCGAGTCATGGCAAGGCGAAGGAAAAGCTATCCAACTGACCCGAAACACGCGTAATATCGCAGAGGGTAATGAACACAGTCTCGTACTAATTATGCTCGCGAGGCGCAACCGTGGAATTATATACGGGTAGTTATATAAACCGTTAATTCTTATCCGCGTACATGCGCGCGTACTTCCGTCTATCTATTCTCTCGTTGCTTTCGTTTGCTTTTTAATACGCGCGCGCTATTCGCGGCACCGTGAAACCTACGGATAGGAGGGAGGAGATAAGGGGGGAAGAAAAGATTATCCCGGCTGTAAGGTGGCTTAAAGTCGTTACGGTAACTAATAACGCGGAACGTTTTCGGCCACATTCGCGATTCCGGTTTTCTATCTCAAACGCGCGAGGCAGGTGTAAATTAAAACGCGCCTTCGCACTTTTATTTTTTTCTTTTTGCTAAACGAAAAGAGAAAAAATTCGATTCATCTAAAAAAAATATAAAAAATAGAATGTATCAATTATTTCTGTAAAATAGTGGTTATCTCGACAGTGATCTGTGATCTTAAAGAGCGGCAACCATAGACTTGGTATGCGATCGCATCGTGAAATAAAATATGGATCGCGAAATTCGCACGCAACGATGAGTCTCTTAGCGAACAATGTATAATTATTATTCAGATTATTCGCAATAAGTAGCTGGTGCTTTGTGACTCGCGTCGCGGACACGATCAGAGTCTACATAAATAAATCGCACGCATATTTGCGTACAGTGGCATGACGTAATGCCGCAAAATTGCACGTACTGCTATTGGAATTTGTTTATTCTTCTTGTTGACTCAAGAGAAAGACGCAGCGACGTCGCGTCGCGTCGCGTCGCGTCGCGAGGTCGACACGCGAGAAGCAGTTTCACTACGTAACCTAACCTTGTTAAGGCCACGTTTATTCGGCGTGTTAGCGAAACTTGTTTAATTTCTTTTGCAGTTGAAACGGCAAATTCTTAAGGAATCGTTAAACCGTAGGGTGTTGCGAAACTCGATAATACGTTAAAAAATTTTAGTTGAATAAAGGTTAGGTTAACGCGATTATCATCAATTTATAATGTGATTCTAATACTTTATACATGGTTATGTATACTATAAGAGGGAGAATATGTGGTTAGCATATAAATTCCCCGAGCCTACATGTCGCCACGTACAAATAATTCACCTTGCTCGATCGACGAAATCACACACTCAAACGTCATCACTATATTATCACAGCTTCCCGTAATCACCACCTCCACGGAGGAGAAACTCGAGATCCCCGTGTGAAGAGAACCGGCGTCGCGCGGCACGTTTAACGGCACGCTATTTTTACAGAGCACTTCTCGACGGCCGCACTTTTCCGATATTCCTCCGTCGGGAGCTGCGCGAGGCCCACGGTGAACCGCGGCGGGATCGCATTATCGTCTCGCGCTGATAAAGAGTTCGGGCATGATCGCCGATCTTCGCCGAGAGTCTAAGGTACACTCCGGAGCGCGGAGCGTGTGTCGAAAACCGTCAGGGCACACCGGAAAGATAGGGAGGGGAAAAAAAACCTGCTCGGGGTACGCGGTGCGACGTCTGGCGCGGTACGGTGCACGCACTCGTGACACACGGTGACGCACACGCAAACGCAAGGCGTCACACTGTGAGATGCGTGCGCGCGCTCCCCTCGTACGGTTCCGGCCGGGCTCGATTCGATTCGGCCGGCCACGGCCTGACTCGGCGCGGTTCGGCTCGGCGAGACGCGACGCGAGGCACGAAAAGTGGAGGAGCACGCGCGACGACGGCGACCGGACTGCCGCGCTCGGTGACGCGGCCGACCGGCGAGAGCGAGTCGCGGCTCGCGGCGTTCGTGACTCATGAGAGCTGCCGACCAGCACCAGCTAGCCGCTAGCCGGTGCGCGCGTACGGCCGCGGCCGTTCGGTTCGGAGCGTCTACTGTCGTAGGACGAACTCGAGGTGCGAGTGCCGATAACAGTGCCGTTCACTCCATTGGCGACGCCCGACAATTTGTCAGGGCGATTCAATTGTAAATTTGGTTAAATTAACCACGAGATTTCTAATAATGATATCAGGAAAATTAAGAGACAATATGAAGAATTTTAATATGAGTATTCTTGCGGATAATTGTATTTCTTTTTGTTTTAGTAACGAATTTTACTATGTACTATTGATGTATTCTAAAATGTTCTTTAATATAAAAAATTATAATAATTACGTATTATATTTTTATAATAACTGTGTATTATAATATAAATCAAAGCAATCTTACCTACATTTTCTAATTGTAATTGTAATTTTTAATTGCGTACGTTATTTTGCGTCTGTATACACGCTCTTTGTGATATACACTTGTTATTATTATTTGGCATTCTTTTAGGAGACTCGGTATGGAATAAAAATATTTTAGCTCAAGAAAATCATGCTGCAACAGAATCATGTATCCGTCTTGTAAATCCACATATGTAAAAAGAAAAAAAAATAATTGCAGTCAGTTAAACATTTTTTTCATTTGCCCTTCTTCTCTCACGTGTGATTTTTTTTTCAGTGCGGGAATTAATCACCTTACGCGAATCTGATTTTCCCAATTAACTCACAGCTCGGAAAGCAAGCACGAAAGTTGAAAAAAAATTGTACGTGATGTATCTCGCGGCGGATAAAAGTTGGAAATCCACGAGATAAAGAGGCGCCACGTGGATTTACGCTCTCACGATCGATCGACGCGGCGGCGACGCTTATTCGCGGACCTCGGGTCCGACGTCTGGCGGAAGACTGATCTGACTGATCACCAAGAGCAGAAAACTCTCTGGGCCCCGCTCGCGTTATCCACAGAGTTGCGCGCGCGATCGCGACCTTCGTGCTCTCTACCGGGATCGATCGATCGGAACGGGAGCCGTGATCGCGGAACGAATTACCGATCCACGCGAATACGGACCAAGTAAAAGGTAATTGCGATACGATGCCCGTTTCACGTTACTTCATGCGGCTCTTTATCGTCACGCTCCGCCGTGTTATCGGGCAATCTTAACAGTCCTTCGATTCCGAGAGATCCTTCGTTTCCAAATATCTGCGCGAAACGCAATTTGCGAAGAAAGTTACGCGATAATTTATGAAATTGGAACTTGAGAATTTTTTGGCACGTAATAGAGGCTAAGATTAGCCTGAGGCAAATTTACGAAAGTATATTACCTTTAAAAAAGGATATAAAAAAAAGATTGGATCTAAATCGAAATCTATCGAAAGTATATTACCTTTAAAAAAGGATATTAAAAAAAATTGGATCTAACAAATTTTTCATTCATTATTTGAATATTTTCGATCTGTCGTTTCAGACTGTGCGAATTTTTAGCAAATTTGTAGTTAATTGTTTAATTTCCGTTAAAGTTTGACGGTGAAATATAAATGATGAACACGAGAGGAATTCGTTTTAGGCATAGAAATCATTGAAGCGCAAAGAAGAAGTATGGCCGTCGTTGGCATTGATGGATTTCTTTTAGCTCTTCTGTACGTTTCACGCTCAAAAAAGTACAAGGAAAAAATATTTATTCGGAGTAAAAATCCGTCACGTTTGTCGCGCATACGTCAAAATCAAGGAGCTAAATTTCGCTCGAATGGATCAGCGACGTGCATCTTTTCCTTCGAGCAGCAGTTTCGCGGATAAATGTACGATAAAATTGCCGGCAGTCTGGAAATTTGATTCGCTGAACTGTTGAAAAGATAGAGAGCGGCGGAAGCGTACGGTTACAAGAATTATCGGTTATCCCTGCTTTTTATTGCCCTTTCCGCCGTGGTGGACCACCCGTGGGCGCCGATTAATACCCGGAGCGCATTCCTTCTTGTCTCGATAAAGATTCAAAACGTACGAGAACGTTTCCGATCTCGAGATAAGATCATTTTTTTATAATACAATCACTAGAAATGTACATTTTCATTATTTCTGTACGTGTGCGTTCGTCTAAACTCTAAAAGCACAGATAAATAAGTAGATGCATTTTGATAGTCTTCTTATTTTACAATTTGCTTTAAATCTATTTTACACACAATTCATAATTTTCAAACACTACGTTCAGCCGTGAGAATTGATTGCACGCCTCATTGTTGGCAAATAGGAAAATTTGAATTGAGCCGCGAGTTCTTACTTTTGCAAGCGTTTTTTTATCGGGGTCAGTCGTGACTAAGGTTCGAATAATTGGAGCACGAAGCCCGTATTTTTTCAACCGTTGATATCGCATTTTAAAAGCGCAGAAAAACCGGTACAATTTTCTCTCAAATAATTGTATCCTTCAGCGAAGTATTTTAGAGTCGTTACGTCTACGAACGAACAAAACGTACATACACGTGCGTCCAAGATAAAAAAAAATAAAAAGTATAAAAGTGTAAATAAGATAAGAAAGAGATAAGATACAAATGGGAGTTTAGATACAGGTATGTACCTTCGTACATACCGAACAAGTTCTTCGCACGCAAATTTATTTTCGTTACTGAGTTAAACCCGATCCCCGCAATAATGATTCGCTCGGTGAATTGCAGACGAAGCGTTAACATCGACGGACCTCTCTCATTTCTGCAATCTCCGGGATCAGTCTATAGAACCGAGGGGAATCTAGTAACTATATGCCACAAGTGGCCAAGCAACTGCTTCGAGTAGTACGCAGGTATAGACGTAAACTTGATTCTAGACTTACACACAAGTCGTGTACTTTAAGAGCCATATATCGTAGAATCAATTAAAATAAATATTTTAGACAGATATTTTTAATCAACAAACGTAATTTATTACGCTTGCCAATATTGCGACTTTTTTTTCGATGTACTTAAATAATTTTATAATATTCTAGATATCTTTAGGGAGTATCGTGAAAACGAGATATAGGAGATCATAAATTATCGAATCGAAATGAGAAATCCTATAGTTTTAATGGGTCTTTATGCGGCTAAAAGCTATGTCAGTAATTAACTTTCGATAAATTAACTTTTTTATTAACAACATTGGAACATTGCAGAACTATACGATGATATTATTCAGCTTCAGCTGGCTTTTGAGTCGTGGGAACAATTATTCCGCGATACGGTTCGCAATACAAAAGATCGCGTGAGATCTTCGGTCAGTGCTGCCTCCTTTCTAACTTCCGTTCGTGCTCAACATACGGCAAACGAGTTTTACGTCTCGATGCATCCAAAGGGTTTCACGCGGCGCGATTATCTCCATCTGAGGCCGGGTTTCGATTCTGCATTGCTGGGTGAATCACGGGAAGGAGAGAAAGAGAGAGAGAGAGAGAGAAGAGACAAAAAGAAATCCATGGGCTTTGAGTAGGGATACATTAACGATTACATTGAAAGCTTTTACAAACAAAAATTGAAAAATAAATCAGAAAAATGTAAAAATTTTAATTATGCAGTTTAAGTTATGTCAATATACTTTTATTATATAAATAAAAGTAGTTTTCTTGTAATAGTTGAATTATGATATTTTTAAATATTATAATAATTCAAAGATTTAAACTTTAGTAAGTAGAACTGATTTCTGACTAATAAAAAATTTTATATTAATATCCACAACAGTTTCTTATAAAAACCGAGATTCATGCATTTTTACAATGCCAATAGAATGATAATAGAGACCTTGCTGCTTATTACAGCAATACTGTCTGTCTACAGATGGCAGCACTACATTAAACAATGAATATCGTATATGCTACCGAAAACATGTATTGAATTGAAACTGCATATAGGTAATTTATTATATGCCGTGTCACTTGTCCCATATTATGTAATTCGATATCAATTACTCGGCTTATATGTATATTTACTTGCAATTTTCAACGATGAATTATATTAATGATTACAAATTTCATTTAAATTGATGTGGTACATTCAAAGCGCCACATTTTACATCGTTGAAGATGAAAATATTCGCAATATAAGTAATACATCAGCAAATTTTCAAGCATACTGCAAAGCATTTGCAAACAATAGACTTTTGTCTTTTTGAGAGTCTCTCGTCTTTTAAATGATAAACGAAATACAAAAGAAACAGCGTGGAATAAACTAAAAGTTTCCCGCGCGAAACACTTTCTTGTTATTACTTTATTTCGCGCGATGAAAATCATATTCGCACAGATGTTCTCGATAAGCAATTTATTATGAATTCCTCGTGAAAGTTCCCTACATCACTTAAACTTAACTGAATTATATAAGCGTAAATGCATCTGCTTTTTCTCGCAGAACCTCGCAAACGCAGGATAGAAAGTGCAAAGGGATATAATCGAATTTATACCCTCGTTATTGAATCTCATTAGCAAGCATCATGTTGAAGACTTAAAGCTTTGAAAGTGTATTAACCAGCAACTTCGGGATTCTCGCGTCAACTTTCGCTTTAGCAAAACCGACTTTTCCGAAAGAAGAAAAAAAGGACTATAAAAACGTGGGTACCACATGACTTTCAATTAAAAGAGATAAACGCATCAATATATAACTGTATTATAAAAATTAAATATATATATATATATATAGATTTACTTTTCATTCTCAATATATGTAATTTAAAATGTAGAAACAGAAATGTAGTATGACAAAAATATAAAAATATACTTAAATGCGTCACGCTCGAATAATTTTGGTTGTATAACGAAGAGTTACTGATATCACTTTTGATGAATCATACCAAACATAACGGTACTTTACCGATGAAGATTAATATACGGGCGTTTCCGCGGAAACGGCCGATAATTATGGACTCTCTTACAGACTTTTGCATGTAAATACATAGTCATGAGACAATGGCGAAAGTTGTATCGTTTGCGAGCACGTGATTGGATATGCTAGGCCCTTAGAAAGTAGATCTTCCTTTAGCAGAGGCTGAGACGGATGCTTTTCAAACTTACATGTTGGAACATGTTATAATGACTGCATTACATAATGATCTCTTTTGTCGTGTGATTAAGCACGCCATGAGAACGCGACGAATCGAGAGTTTGCGACAAACTTTTCAGTATCTATTAACTTTGCGTAACACACGTGAATTTTTTCATGAAATTTATAAATGTGTTTTTATAAAATAAAATCTATATGATTAACAAGCATAAAAATAATAAAGATAAAGAACATTCGATTGATGTTTGATGTCGGTATTAATTTGCTATTTTAAAGCGACCTAATTTTAAAATTAAAATCCAAAACGTTGTAAGATAAAGGGTAAATATTAAAGTGTTTTCACTTTCACAATTCTCAATTTCGATGAAACTGTCTAACGGGAACGAAGCATCCGCGCGCTATTATCAGCCAGTTTGTTACAAAGACCGAAAATAGCTGATGGATCGATATCGAGACAGGGATCGTCTTTGCGACTTGAAAGAAGTCGTTTTCCAAAGACTCTTCTGATTATCCGTCGACTCTTATAGCCACGCTTATTAGAGACCGACTTCTTGAAGCGAGAAAATTTCACGCGAAGGCGCGATTTCGCGACCCACGCGCAGAGGATGTAGCTTTCCCACACGTTAGACACGATTAACGTTGGTATTGTTAATAACGGGCGGCAGAAAAGTCCCGGGAGCGCTAAAAGGATCTCTCGAACGCGTTGAGCGCTATATAGAGCGAACTCGTTTTTCCGAACGAGTCCGAAGAAGAGTCGTCACGCACACAACGCATTTGCATACACGTGGCAACGGTTGCACTAGGCCGCATACGCTCGACTTGCATACATGAATGTGGGATACGAGGTAGAATTGCGCTTAACTTAATTGAAGAGTTGGGTTCACGCAATAAGAGCGTGAAACGCAAAACTTTCATTATTCAAGAAGACGTATAATCGTTACAACTCATAAATGTATTTATGATAAACTGATTCGTTTACAACTAAATAGATAACATTTGACCTACATTCCTATTCCTTCTCTTCAAACTTTGAATAAGCCTAACCCATGACTTCTTTGCGTCGCGTAGGTGAAAGAGAGATTACATTTGTCACTCTAATTGTAAATGTTACAGTGTGTCATAATGCCAATGTCGAAATAAAAATTGATTACTTGTAAGAAAACGCAGATAATATATTAAAGAGACAAAGATAAAAATTCTTACTTGAAGAAACATAGGAATATTATTAGGCGATACACAATTATTCTCGTTGCAGCCACGGCCTCAGGCTTAATAGCTATTCGGCATACTAATTGTCATCGCATCACGAACCAAACAATTATCCGTCGATGTAGACAGCTGCAACGTAAATAGCGTAATTAATGTCGAGTTTGAACATTTAGCTAATAAGCGCGATGTAAATAGGTTCCGGGTTATCAGCTAAAGGATGACATAATGCTTCTAAATCATTTAATACACGCGTAAAGAAAAAAATAAAGTTCACAACGATACATATTGTAACGAAACTATTGACGAAATTCATGAGTACGTGTAGTATTGAAAAGAAATACAATGCTATCTTTATTTTATGCGTAGTCTTTTTTAAGAACGTCCCGGTTTCACGATCTCTCAAGCTTTTCCAATGACTTTTTTAAACCGAATAGTACGGTGTTATATTTAACACCGTTAGGAGCTGGAAAACTGGATATTTTTTACAAGTTATATACGTATACAAGGTCGTAGTGTGATGGGTTAATAAAACAACAATTTTTTCGCTAGTTCGCTTAATTAATACCGTTGATAATATAAATCAGCGACTACAGCTATTGTATATCATACTGGAGCGAAAATTATTTGTTTGATGTGTGCTCATTGGTCGCATTTGTTTGAGGGCTTAAGAATGTCTAAAATGGAAACCCCTCGGTAAACTCTCGTGTATGCAGTCACGTATTTTTTTTTTTCGCATTTGTCGGGATTAATTATGCAGACACACTGCATCGCATAATCGGCGTCGGCGAATAAAAAATTTCCATTCAGACATCGCCTCAGCAGCTGCTTAACGATGCATCGCGCAATGCGTTTGCTACGCAAATACCGAGATGCTTTTATCTGCGTTTATGGCTTTACAAACCCGCGTGACGACATGTGGCGAACGTTGGCGAATAATGAACCAAGAATAGTTTATAGCTTTAGGAAATCGGATGCTCTCGATATCGAAACCTCAGTTCGTTAATCAAAAAAAAAAAAAAATCAACAGATTTTTGTATTATCTTTCTATTACGCGATAAACTATGATAGCAAATTCAACATATCTTAAAACGTAATGCAATGCATTGTTATGATGCATATATAAAATATAAAAATGACAATGCAAGTAAAAAGTTCTATAGTAAAAAAAAAAAATTAATTTCGACGATTTAATCTATCGTCGGAATCTGCATTTTTATTAATTTTAGTTGATGGTATTTTATTCAAATAGCAATCGATAATAATATTACTGATTGTGAGACTATAAATAACAAGGAAGAATATCTCACGCGAGGAATCGATTTATTCGTCACAAGGAAACAAATTCGGCAATGTCACGATTACAGTAATCAGTCGATCGTCGAGGAATCTTGCAGAATCTATTTCGCACCGATACCTCCACGTTTACCCGTGAAAGTATGATAAATCTTGCCATCCATTGCGCGAATAGACCCGCATCGAAAACCCGTGCGAGATCCATTCGGGTCAAATTTTGGAAGAGGGAAGCCTGGCGCGCACGTTAGCGCATGTGTTGTAATGATGGATTTATCGATCGTAAATGCGAATTAACCGTTTCACACGTTATGAGAAGGTCACGCGTGCACCAATTTCAACCTATTTTCGAGCGCAAAAGTTTGCTACACTGAACACATGTAGATTGCACGTTACAAATTTTTACACCTCTCTGAATCGGAATTTTCGCTCTATAATCGTCATGTCATGATTGACCAATAAATTTTTTTATCGAGCAGTTTTTACCCGAGAATAAATGAAATTTTCTCTATTTCAACCGTTTGCGCAATTTTGTTTGAGCTATTCAGTTAAAAAAGATTTAAGAAGAAAAAGTGTCGTGATAATTGATATACAAGTGCGCTATAAATCACGTGTTAAATGAAAATTGCAAAGCCTCCTTTAAACAGGCATCTTCTTATCGGTTAGCACACGTGCATATACGAGAATAAATAGAATGCATTTCTCTTGTCTCACGTGTTTTAAGATAATAAAACGACAACTATTAAACTTCAGTTCTGTAATTAATTTTCCTTTTAATGTTTTGAAAATAATATAGTCAAAATATTAAATTATATTGCGAGAATTATTTTGTGTCAATGCAATATTATTATAAATGATATTATAATTGTGTATGTTGCTGAATATTTAATACATACTATTCCATGTTCCATTGTATAACAAGAACCTAATAAATTCCATATTTAATATTCTGATAACATAAATCAATCTTTTAAAGACTCACAATCTTCTTGCGCCGAGCTATCGAATCGTCCTGTTATTATCATGTACGTTCAATTTAAAACTCTATTTGCGTTCATGATATTTATGGAGCATTTTCCATCGGAAAATCGCATTGATCAAATGCCACGGGAATTTCGTAAAAAATTTCACTTTGTTTTTCCTATATTTTTATATGCTCACTATATTTTTTTGCTTTGTGTATTGTATTATTGACATTATTTGCGAGATGAAGCTATTCTTGGCGCTCGCGAGATATTTTAGCGCTAAGAGAAGCAATAAATTGTCCGACAGTCGACCGAGAGATATTTAAACAATATTGAAACTCATAAAGATGAGTGATAAATACATTGAATTAAAATTGGAAAATTACACTAATTAAACTTCTGTTAGACAAGCAGCAAATTCGTACTTATGCATGGATGATTAATTTTATCGCCGCGTTTACGAAATAGCTTATGGAAAAAATCTTATCTTTCGTTATATACGTGATGTTTTTGCTATTATCAATATGCATATATATATATATATATACACAAAATATTTATAAATTATTATCAATGTTTACTGTATTTGGGGATCGATTTTTAACAATACACGAGCAAATTATTATCTTTATTGCATCATCTATAGAATTGATTAAGTAAATCTTCAAGTTGCACACTGAAAGAGATTCGTAAAAACATATTTTTAACACAATAAATAGTGTATGCATAAATAATTGCAAATTAAGACATTAAAATTTGATTTTACACGATTAGAATGGCTGGAACTTGAGATTCTATTTACGAGATTTATTATTTCGTAAACTAACAGATTAAATAAATTAAGTTTCATTTATCATAAATGCGGATGTTTATATAAACTCGCGTAAATGTAAAATACTTTGTCTCAGCAACATTATCATTATCATCGTCGTAAAACCAGATGTTATTCCAAACTTGGAATCTGTTTTGACGCAATAAGAAATGTCGTGATATGAAATTTCGATCGATTAATCATCCTTCCAGGTCATCCCATAAGTAAACATTAACGGGCGTGGTATTTTCCATTATATGAGGAAAGTGTGTGGGTACGATAAGGCAATTACGATTAAATTATTTCACAAAAAAATAATAAAAATTAACATGTGCATATATACATATGTTTTGTAATAAATTAAACGCGTGTTTCTTCTCATCAAATGTATTAAACACAATATTTCGTCCTTAACAAATACTTATTAATTATATAATGTTTTAATAGAAAACATCTCCGTAATTTTCCGATAATGCGATGTTTATAATGTCTATCACCGATATGACCGATATTCATATAATACGATCTGTTCATATAATTTGATATTTATGATCTCTTGATATCTATGGTCTCTTATTTTTATTGCTAATCCATTTTTATAGCTTCGCAAAAATTAAATAATCAACATAAAATAATGCAAGTGCAGAGATTATTGAGAAATGAGAGTCGTTAAACCTACTTCTGCGAATTTCAGGATTAAATATTTGCGGTTGCATTGTTTCCTATTTTTTATGTATTACAAACCGGAAACTTCCAATCATTAACGATATTATGAATATTATTTTAGAAAGTTTTCCATTGAAATTCTCTCTTAAAAACATCCGGAAAGCTGGCGAAATGATTTCGTAGAAATGAATGTTTATAACATACTGTGTGTGTGCGTGTCATATTGCTATATGCTCATTAAAGTCTAATCTCTCGAGCAAATAGAGAGATTTGAATTATGAATGTCACGTGTAAATCTACAGTGCGTTATCAGCAAAAAGAATAGGCCTTTTCTCAACTTTGTGACCGACACAGATGCCGACCGACGCAACGAGAAAACATAAAAGTTCGTCACATGATGTGTAAAGTCAATACGTACACCCACGATCGATACACACAAGTTATTTTTACGACGACCGCTTCATTTATTGGATCGATAACCTTCAATGACTGACATTATTATTAGAGGCCTTAGGGAATACGATCTAAAAATAATTCGCGGCGTTCAAATTTGTACTTCGCATTTTTGCGGAACGGAAGCGGCGAGCCGTCGCCTAAAACCAAGCATCACGCACAAACTTGAAATCAAATGACTATATTAATATTACATTTGTAAATATGTGGAAGAAACATTTAATCTGATAACTTTTATCATTAGTGGTTAGATAGGAATCTCCTACTATACATATATCATGAATTCGAAACAATTATCTCCATTGCCACGACTACTGCTACGTTTTATTTAACAACCGAATATTCTAAATAATTCGTAACGTATTTGCACACACGGAGTATGCACTTGGGGGAGCTTGAATTGTTTGATAGGTGCGGCCTTGATGAAACTCCCATCCAATGTCCGTACGAATCCGACTGAGGCGTATGATCTCTCAACTATCGCGGAAGTGAATCGTTTGAATACTCCCTGACTCGTCGTCAGCAATGTGTCAATTTGATGCAACACACGAGCATTCGCGTTCGCGCGAGAAATTTACCACGACAGAGTTTTCCGTAACACGCGGCGACAATTACAGAGAATTGATTGTTTCGTAATTATAACTCAATCAACGTTATCAATCTCGCATTTTCGTCACTTTCACTAACAAATATGACAGATAAGTTTATCGGACGACATTGGAGACGTTTATCCATCACTGATGAAATTCCCGATTCATGTACAAAAGCATCCAGTATGTTAAAATTATACTCATAACAATGTGACATGTCCATCAAGATGTGTCTGATCATGTTTTTAACATTTTATACGTCTGCGTAATGTTTTCGTATTATACTTTAAAATAGTGAACATACTGTACGGTATGAGAGCTACAATCATCTTTTGTTTATCGCTTTATGAATAAATTGCTATGTAAATTTAATGGCTAAAGCTGAAAAGTGTATCCCTGATTCTATCATAAAAAGGACGACTTGCAACTTGGCGAGAATCTTCTCGACTCGTCGCAAAAGTCGTTTTCTTATTCATAGACTGAAATGCTTGCGTAACGAGTTCTCCACGAGGGCCGATCGATTTCAGCTTGTTTTTACACTCAAATATCGATAAATTATCGTGAATAACGTGCGAAGGCAAAAATAACAAGCAGTTAAAAATATCAAAAGTGCCTGAAGCGCGCTTGTTCACTTGTTTGTAAATACACCAAGTTTTTTACAAAGAGTTATGTACACGATTCATACGAATTGATACAATTTATACACTCTGATTATTTTATCTCTCATTGTAAAAATATTTCGCGGTTCCTAATAAAGGCGACGTCGGTGTCCCTCTCAATGCTATCGTTCGTTCACAATCTAACTGAAAACAACAGACGCCCGTTTTGCCCCGCGACAGAACTATATTTCCATCTTTTCAGAAGCAGACGACGCGCTAAACGTGCAATATGCGAGTCACGTCTCTCTCGATACTGTTCGAAATGAAAGGAAAACACGAGTTGGCTGCCTGATAGCGAGCATCTCATGTTTTCTGCATTCTGAAAATAGCAGGGTCTCGTCGTGCTACATTCAGGAAGCTGAGCATAAAGTCTCGACGCCGGTTTAACTCGCATGGGATTACAATGGGTAAGTATGGGGTGTCCAAACGCGTAAACAACACAATAGAGATAGAAGGGAAAACCTGTTTTTGTAGCAAAATCGGAGTATAAAATATTGAAAATATGATAAGAATGATGAAACGCAAGCATATTTCTTTTCTCCCAGGAACAAGATTCTGACAATAAAATTTTTATAAATTTTAAGTTAAGAATGCACTGTAAGTGAAAACAATACTAAAATTCGGAAATTTTATAATTTTTTACATCAATTTTTTCTTTTATTTAGACTATTTTTACTAATAAAAATTCAAAATACAAGTTATGCAAGGTCCCAATTATTAGCGCATACTAAAACGCGATGAATAAAGAAATTTTTTTTGTAACACATTTTTAGTTGTAATTTAGAAAAAGAAATTAATATAATTGTTAATTTAATATAAAATTAAGTTAATTTTTTACTGCAAGACTTACAGTAATATACTTTATATCTCGCAGATCATTAAACAGACAAAGTGCAAGAAGTTCCTTATATTTTCACCAGACTGCAGCACGTACAACCGGGAGTATTAAATCATCAAGTGCACTCGCATTCACAGACAGACTTTAAGAAGACAATTTATCAATTCTTTTTTTCTTTCACGAAACAGTTAACAAATGATATTAATAATTATATCATTGTTAAAAAATTTTTTTTATAATATAAGGTAGAGAAATTTTATTATTAAATATACCGCACCGAACAGTATCAGTGCTCCTGTATGCAACAGCCAGAATTATATTCGCGCAATAAGTGATATATTTAGAAAGCTAAGCTTCATCTAATTATAATGAAGAATTCGATATTATTGTGATAACATTGAAGTAAATATTTTTAATAATATGTCGCGTCAAGAAAAACTTATACTACAAAAACTTAACTACAAATTAATTAAAAAATCGGTAAAATATTAAACTGATAACAGTTTTGTGTACTCTTCAAATGTACATTAGGTATGCTGACAATACATATGCAATAATATAAAGGAGTTCCATAATACGAACAACTACTTTAGACACTGTAGTATTTAATTAGCAAACAAATTCTAGTGGATACCATCTTCAAAATTTACAAGAGATATCTGACGCTTCCACGTGCGGATAATGAGAAATTGCATGTAATAGAATCTCAAAGTCTTTGGTACATACACAGAATGAGTGTAAATTTCAGTCTGACCTTTCCGAATGACACCTCGAGTACTTGAAAGTTCGCGGACAGAAAACAATGAAATTATAGTACTGCAGATATATTCGCCGTTGCGAAAGAAGGAATTTCTAGAGCAGATAATCAAATATTAATTCTTCAGTTGTTTTGTAATAATTATACTGTACAATATTGAACAACTCTCAAACGACTGTTTTAATTTTCTACCAATATCAAAACACATATACATCTATATACTTATGCATCCACTTTTTTTAAGAAAGAGGATTGCCATCAATATTTATAACTCTTTTTTTCTTGCAAGCAGCAAGATTAAAGTTAAAATTATACTAAAATATTTTAACTTAATAAACCTAATGAGACAAGATTTAAAAACATCATTGAGTTAATTGAAACTTTCGTTTCAGTAAAATTCAGAATATTCAAATTCGGCATTAAAAAAAAAGAACATTTCTAGCGAATCACACCTGAAAGAACCAGAAATGGAGATCTGCGAAATTCCTAACAACTTCTACGGACAGCATTAAGAAAATTCGAACCTTGAATGACGCTTGTCTCGACAAATGAGCTAGTCAGGTGCAAACTACAGTCTTCGACTTCGCAACCACATCAATATGGTGCTCGTGCACCTGTGCAGGCTGCGAAGGTGCAATGCAGCTTGCGTGCATGATACACGTATACTGTCATATTGATGTCGTGTGCACATACACGACATCAGCAGCGACAGTGAAAGGAAACCAGCAGCGAAAACGCAACGTTTCGCGGTTGACAGGCGCGCGGCTCGGTTCGATTACTTCTCGCAAGTTTTTCTTCGTTCGTCCGTCGCGAAGGTGGAGAGACTCGTAGCTTTCGTAATATTGGAAAGTACTCAGCGCATTGTCCCTTGAGACTGAGATACGATAATAATAATGCAAGGTTTCCGCCATAGCTTCAACAACGTCCTGCAATTCGCGGAGAATACAATTTTGCCAATAAAAAAAAAAAGAACCATTTGTGTTCAGGAATGCTAAAAAAGAAAATTTTATTTCTGAGAATATCAAGATTCATAATTTGATCAAATACGAAGTATGATTAATAATTATTTCAATGATATACTCTACTGTTGCTGGAAATGCTGCACAAAACGACTTCAGAGAAATCCTGAATTCCTCTTAATGAATACATATTCAAGGAAGAGATGTGATAAATACGAGATGACTTAATTACGACTTGAATATATATCGATTGAAATGATTGTCAGAAAAAAATGTAATGTACGAAAATGATAAAGTATATAAATAAATACAGAATAACTTAACAATAAAATAAACATATCTTCAAGAAGAGACAAGTAATAAATTTCATTTCTCATTATACTTTAACCTATACATTTTTAAGAATTATATTAATTTATATTGAATGTGTATTGTATATAAACCCAATTTTAATGTTGTTTAAATTTAATATTGCAATTTAATTTTGCAAAATATTATTTACGTAATTATTTTTCATATATTTACAAATGCTATTAATTGATAATACTGTTTAACGCTCTAATTAAAATTTTGCAGAGAATATGCGCCGGTTCGTAAAAACCAAATCCGTAAGTTAACGGTCATGAATCCACGAAATTGTTCTTCCTCGAATCGAGAAAGTTTCCGAGAGAACTTTAATGATCTCACTCTTGAGATCGACGTGTGGTCGTACATCATACGTTTAATAACGATTTCCGCGAAATGAATTCAGTTTTTTCATCAGTTTCTTCGTTCGTATAATTAAAATTAAGCATAGCCACAAACGCAGCATAGCCACAAATAATAGAAATAATCAGTGAAAATTTTTGTTGAGATAAACAAATTTTTAAATGCACACAACTATCAAGTAATTAATAAAATAAAATCTCCGTTAATATTATAATTTCATAAACGTGCTCGTATAACAATTAAATATCTATGATATACTCTGCGGAAAACGGAAGGCCGTGACTTTTCCAAGCAAATATTATCGATCATTCTCCTCTCCTAATTACCAGACTCAATGGTCGATTAAACTTGACACAGACCCTGCGTATTTCATTCTCCGCGTGACGTATTCCGCGCACCTGCTGCAAATAAACGATCGATATCATCGCCACTTTTATTCAACTTTTTCTTCACTCGTGCGAGCACACCGATTCGTTCTTTTTTCTTTTTTAGTCGCTATCCTTATTCACAGATGGCAAACTGGTTTCAGTATTTTCAGCGGATTGCACACACTTCGATCTCATAAAAAGATACGATCGATCTCATAAAAAAATATCTATATATATTCACCTCAGGTGTTTAACTGTTACGATTGTACTAAAATAAATTTTTAATAAATTCCTGAAATTATTGTCGAGCTATAGAAGCTGCGTCTCCGCATCGCGCTACAGCTCGACGCAGCTCAATTACGACAAGGAGTTATCGTCACTCATAAAAAAGTCGAAGCGCGAGCTCGAAGGCTAAGGGAAAAAACGCTCGCGGCAGAGAAAGGCTCGATAGTTCTCAATACATAGTGTTTTCTTACCTGAAGTCTTACGCGCGCCCTGGAGTAGCGTTTAAAGTTGGCGTTCGTCGAAGGAGGAGGCACGTCGTAGTCATTCCGAGATATACGTGTAGACGGCGGAACAATGGGATGGCCGTTGGCGACGGCGGAAGTCATCGTCGAGGCGTTCGTCGAGGGTGCGTCTCGGTGGCTCTTGGTGCGCCGCAACAATCGGCGCACCGTGTTCTTCACCGTCGCGGCGATATGCGTCCCGCCGCCGCCACCGCGTTCACCACCACCGCCACCCTCGTGATGACGCTGATGATGATGATGCTGATTCATCGTCTTGTTGTAATCCACCACTTTCTTCACCCGCGTCGACGTGGGCACGGGTGCCACCTTGTGGCCACCCGTTTCCATCACATACATCGTGTCCACGTGCGGAGCAATCCTGTCGGATTTCTTGCCGTCCGGCTGCTGAACGATGACGACGACGGAGACACCGCTTCCACCGGCTTCTAATCGACCAGAACGTATTCCCTTTTCTGCCGCGAACAGGCTTCACCATTCGATATTGTGAACTGGAATTCCAATTTCCAGATGCAATGATAAAGAACACGATCTCCTTCCGCAAGAAGAAATTTCTCTTTTCTGCATACGTAAAATGACTCTGAATGTATTATTCTGCGAATGAGATTGCGTACACGTAGCTTTGAGAGATAGGTTTGTTAGATTTTTTTACACAATTTTAGGATATTTTTAGGAAATATTTCTGAAAATTTGTATTCTTTATTTTCGCTCGAAAATGATGTTGTTTTTCCTCTCAAATGCTTTCTTTTCTCTTATTCTTCTAATCTCCTCCTAGTGATGTAACATTTGCCGTAATATCTTTTGGCGATGGCTCTGTCTTACTTTCGTCGTAACCGTTCTGTTATTCTTCGACTACCGTTGCGCGTAATACGGCTTCGGGACGCCTTCTCGGAAAGCTAAAATCGTATTGTGAATCAGAACGCGTTCCGATCGCAAAGTTTTAAGTATCTTTGTTACCACGAGAGGCGAGAGAAAGTTGGTTCGATCTTTCGTTCCTTTCACGACTCCTCTCTGCTTCGCCTGTAACACTTACTACGAGATCTCGGTGCCTCTTGTTTCCTAAGCGACAGGATGTCGAGCGCAGCTGCAGACCGTCCGGTAATTTTACGCGCTCTACGCGCTCAAGTTGCTTCCACGAGGCGCGCAAAATCCACGCATTCGCAAAGGAGAAAGCGGTGTAGTTTGTTTGCAACGAATCACTGGACAATTGTCAATTAAAATTAATTTATCGAGCTTCGATTTCTTCTTTTGGCGAGTTTTCTGGAGAAATTTCTCAATCACTCTTCTCTGTAATAAAATCCTTTATCGATGCGATGATCCTTTAATTTTTCGCAGATCACAACGGTCGTTCAACTCGTTCGCCGTTAGTAAATCATCCGGAGTTTCGCGTTTGGGCCAAACTTTCGAGCAATTTAGCCGTGGCGTGGCAGAGCAAAGTTGCCGCTTGTTAAATTGCGACCTTGCGGATTGTAGCGGTTGCGCGCGTCGTATCAACACTTTCAAAATCAGTTTACAATTCAGCACCGATAGTCCAACAACTGTTCTCGCGAAGCGAGCGTTCGTTGTATTTTCGTCGCAATTTCAACGATCACTTCTCCCGACCTTCGCACTATGCTATCTGCGGAAATGAGGAATCCAGGAGTTTGACAAATTTCCGAATTCTCACGTCACTTCGGCGATTGCGCTCCGACATTCGCGACACTTTGGGCAAATGAATCTTTCCTCGAATGTCGCAACGCAAACGAAAGACAAGAGAGAGTTATTTCGATTGATGATAATGCGGTTACAATCACGACGATGGCGGCACGACGACAACGAAACGTTACGCGGTTTCCTCCTTGAATCGCGACGCGGTGATTAATTAGATTTGCGCGCGATGCTTTTCCATTGGTGCTGCTTCGACGAACGTCGCGCTGCTTATTTGCGTGAATTCGACGATGGGTTCTACACGCGCAGTATGTTGCTCGCAGGTGTTGCTGCCGAGGTTGACGTCCTCGGCAGGTGGATGATGTGAATTTCTTTATCGTGATTCTCAAATATTTAAACGGCTTACTGCGCATGTCACATGCGATTTAATTTAGGGATTTTTTCCCAATTAGGGAACTTTTAAGAGCAGAATCAAAATTTCGTATATTGATTGTTGCAAATGTCAATCGAAATAGATCTCTTACGATGCTATGCTGAGGAAAAAATCCCGGAAAAAAATATTTATTTACTGATTGTATCTATAAATAGGTATTTTGTTTAGTTAAGATTAAATTCTTCATGTTTATGTACTTAAATATTTAAGAAAGAATTTTTTTCTGAAACTATCACTGGTCATCTAAAAATAAAATATTTCAAAATAGACTTTAATATGCTGACAGTAAAACGATGTTACGGGCTATGTATTCCAATAGCTGTTTACTATTCGGAAGCATTCCATTGCTCGAGGAAAATTGAAAGATACTGATCCACAGTATTTCGCCTGAGGGAACCTGAGTGCAAATCATGAACGCACCTGGATGCGCTCGTTTATCGATCCTATTCCCTAACACCGAGACTTAAAAATTCCCCGCGTCGAGAATGGATGAGATACATTACGGCGCGGATGCAATTAGCCGAGGGTCACTGCACCCGATGAACCTTCCCGGAAAATCACAGCGACAATCACATTACTGAGGCCATCTGTGTTTCCAAATCCAATCCGAACGAGGTCGTCGTCTTTTCAAGTCGTGAATTATTAATTTCGTCTCACGTGGAAATCCAGTCGCGAATGACGCACGCGTCGTTAAATTATATATTCATTAGTATCTAATATAATATAACGTCTCTATATTTCTCTGTAAATTCCGCACAAGTTCCTTGGAGTTTAGGTCAAAATACCAACCAAGAAACATTTACGAAACATTAATTAAATCCATTTGAATTCACAATTCTAACGAAACGGCTGAAAAAGCAATGATATTTAATGAAACAGTAATCGATGTGACATTATTTACCGCGGGAGTAACTTTAAAATGCAACGAACTCGACGAGAGAATCCGTTAAAGTCGGAGCATGCGCTATTTCTATAATCGGAATAATTATACTGTACTCCGTCCGTGGGCGTGATAACGCGTGTTATACTTTTATGAAACATGCGAAGGGAAAACTCTGTAGACATACAGACTGAATCCAAAACCTACTTTCAGCATACGCCCTAATTGGAGTTTTAAAACGAGTTTTTAGTCGCGGTGAAAACCATCTTGCTTACGAACGTGAAAAGTATTATAGAATTAATGAAATTCGCATAATTTTGATCGTTAAATTTTATCGCACGTCATTACAAATAATCGCGTGAAAAATATGGAACGGATAAAAAGCTTCAACTTGATTATTATGAAATAGAGTAGCGAGGAAAAGGTATTTCTGCATAAGAATATTCAGGATTTTACGCTCTTTAAATTTGCCGAAGTTAATGTTACTCATCAACATTAATTGAGCTGTTTTAATATAAAGATATGCCCGCGACATCTCTTAATATCGGGACAATCTTCGGCGTAATGTAAGTAAAGCATTGTAAATGATTCTAATCCGAAGCGAGAAATGCAAGTAATGCAGCAGACACAACGTGATCTCATTATTATTTCCGGCACGCCCGTGAATGTCCGAAGGTTACGCACTCGCAGTCCATTCGTAACACTAGCTAGAATATACAGAATGGACTACACACACTATGCTGTGTACAACATAGACGATACGTATATCACGATCATCGAAATGATTTAATAGTCTATCGCGGCAATATTGTCGTTGCGCTAAGTTGTGTCGAAGCGAACTAAATTTGCCGGCGAGCGTTCGCCCCGAGAAATTGCAAGAGAAAATCGCAGAGATTAATATTCATGGATTCGCTCTGTTCGCGATATCGCTAAAACGTTCGGGCAATCATCGATACCGTTCACCGCGATCGTTCTTCTATCCAGACGTTAAGGCACCTAATCAAAAATTATGTAACCTCGCGTGATCTGCAGAAAGCTACTTTGCAAAGAAGAAAGAGGGAGGGAGAGAAAATTGCACGAAGCTCTTCAATAACGTTCGGGTCTTCCACGGCTATTATCTCGAAAGGAGAAGAGGAGGCCCGCATCTCTTTAAATTCAATTCAATTAATTTAATCACCTGCTATCGACCGTAATCAAGCGCAAAACGGTGCTTAATGTAAAAGCTCACAAGGTCAAGATGAAATATACATCGGAAGATTCCTTAAAGCTTCGCGACAAAGATATTATTCTAACGTGAGTCGAAAAATAACGCAACAAACTGTTAAAAATTTTATAAATTTAAAGAATTTATACGTATTGTATATAAAGTATATACTATATGTGTATGTACAAAATTTAACGCTTTTAGATAACAGAACACCCCATCCGTCGATAGGCTGGAATTACAACGGATATCCGGTCATGTCATGAATAACGAATGGTAGTAGGCTTCTCCTTCGGGCGCAGTCGTAAGAGGTCGACATTCCTAAGCGCGCAGCATGAATCACCCATCATTTTGAAAGACACGACAAAACCAATAATTTCCACGTAAACACGAACGAAGGACGGGTTTTCTCTAGACATTCGAATCTATGACGATTACAACACACAATTCGTTTCGTAGTCGTGATTTGCTACGCTGTTACTAATGAAATTAATGACATGACATTGTAATTTTATTTTCTATTTTACTAAGTGATATAATTCTATGAATATAAATTTAATTAAAAATATGAGAATATTTTATTCCTAATCTTTATACGTTTAAACAATAATTGCATAGATCATGAATGCTATAAGTGATACAGTAAGAAGTTTAACTTTGTAAAATTTATAATTACAAATATGCGTGAGGCAGATACTTAAAAAAAAAAAACGGAGCTGAAGATATATCAAATGTATAGTAAATAGAAAATTTCTTTTGTACGTGCTCGATACGACGATGCTCAAGGAAGGCGATTTCTCGCAAGTAAGAAGAAATTACAACGCGTCCTCGTGGATGTTCCAAGCAACGTTGCAAAGGACGGCATCGACGTTGTACATGCGTATGCACGTGCGTGTGAGCGGGTCTCCTTGAGCTCGGTAGTGCATATCTCCGTTGTACGATGCACTCTCTTTCACTGCCTACGCGGCCTGGCAGGGCGAGGCAAAGGCGAATTCCACGATATTGTTTTTCCTTTCGTACAAAGCGCGGAAGAATTCACGCATTTGCGATCTGTCGAACGAGCGGATGAGCTTTGACAAACAAATGCAGATAATGACAAGAAGAAAATACTAAGAAAAGAATAACTTCTTGATATCGTACCTTGAGATGGGCATTAGCGATTTATGCAGTAATTTCTTGCAATAATGTTTTTGCAAATTCTTTCTCAAAACTATTAATAGTTATAATTTATAACTATTCTCTTATACAGCTAAAAGATGTATAAGAGATATAGAAAATTAGATAAAAGATACAAGAAATAAAGAAATAGATTAGACGCGCTGTTATTAGAAACATTTGTTCTTTCAAGAGAAGTTGTTGCAATGGATCGCATTCACCGTCGCTAGTAGCTGATAGAATTGCGTGTTGACGCAATGGGCGTGTTGAGTCGACCGCGAAACATCACACCGTCACCACCCACCGTATAACAGAGGCTAACAGTGCACTCGTGTAGATCGCCTCGAACATCAATACGAAATACAAGTTGCATTGAAATTGATAAATCAAGATTGGATCGCGAACATATCAATAAAGAGAAGTTTCATAAAATTTGATGGCATATCACAATTTGATATGTTGATCAGAGCTATGTTATATATCTGTATCTCTACTATGAAATAAAAAATTTGTAACCACCCGAGCGTAATATACAATTCTTTAAATTAAATTCAATTAAATAATTTTATATACTTTTTAAACTAATTAATTAATAATGATTAAAATAATATAGGCATCGATAAATTAAACTTTACATAAAAAAATATTCCACATATATCACAATTATATAATAATATCGTAATTATTTTTTTATATTTCTTTTTATTCAATATTCATTTTTATTAATTAAAGATGTATTAAACAATTCTGGCTTTTCAAATTCTCTCTCTTTTCATGTATGTTTTAATATTATTAAAAAAAAAAACGATAAAAAATCTCGAACGATAAACGGTACTTGCAATGCACACTTTTCACCGGAAAAATGCGGCCGTGAATCATTCGAATCGGGAGTGATCACGAGATACTTTTATGCGGTCATTGGAGACTCAGTGCCTTCCTAATGTTATTAACATAAACAAGTTAACGCTACTCTCGGAGAAACCGGAAAATTACAGTGGCATAAATCGCTTAAACCTTTAGAATTTCAGAGAAACGGCATGAACGATATTTTGTGTGTGAAATACATATTACGATAATATACGTGGCGTTGCGCAGTTTACGTTTTCCAACTTTTAGATATTAAACGATTCTAAATTCTAAAAGTAATAGTTTTCAATCTTTTACGAGATACGAATAGTAATTGCGATCACGAGTAAAAAAAATTACCATGGAATAACAATGTTAATTTTATGGCATGATTATCGTGAGTATATCGTCTATAATAAGACATTGGCCGTTTGCAAGAGAAATAGGTTGCGTTGATAGGCGATTGAGCGAGTTAATGAAGCTAGGCGGCGCGGCGGCGCGCATAAAAGCCTCCCGATCGTCAGACAGATCGATCGATAGATCTCTTTAGTCACCTACCTAGTACATGCAACGTCGCGATAACGTTCCGTTCCTCGAATGGACCTGTTGCACCCTCGAGGCGCAAATTAAAAGGCATCGCGTTGTCGCACAATGCATCGTCTATGCGTGTCACGCGCCTCGGAGAATCGGCGTTGTGCCGCGCTCTTACAACATTCCGCTTAAATTGGTAAAACTGCAAGTCAGAATGCCAGCTAGAAATGTAAATCGGCAAATCGGTTGGTGACAAAAGAGAGGAATTCAAGTTTTTTGCAACTCGCCCGCATCGAACGTGAGAGTGGATCGATACTATCGCGGAAGGCTAGTCAATTGTCTTCAGCAAACGTGAGCGAGAAGCCCGATGGTACGATATATAGGGGTATTTCCAAGTAAGCGATTTCATGTCCTAGAAATACGAGAAATGAGAAGCAACCTCTTCCCGCAGGATATATTATGGAAATCTCTATACTTTCACATCACTCTTTTGTCTCTTATATCTTTTCCACGCTTAATTTATCTTATATATGTTTAATTTATTTCTATCATTCAATTTTTCTCGGATTACTCGTTTGAATAAAATCGTTCTTTGAAATGTCGAATTTGATACTCGTAACGCCTTTAGCATTTATATATCAAAATTTATATTTTCCTTTATTCATTTTCATATTTGATAAGCAATTAGTCATTCATGTTTATATAACACGATCATATATTCATCGTAAGAACGTCTCGAATCCGGTTTTACCTATGATACGTAATCTACTTGAGAATAAAATTCCTACATTCTTTTCCATTTTCCTTTTCTCAGCTAAAGAAGGAAGTAAATGCCTGTTGAATGAATAGTCGCGTTCGACGAACATTATTCATGACATAATTCATTGTCAGTGAACATGAAATATCGAATATCTCGAAGCCTAGCGTGAGCCCTGATTCCCGAGCGGCCACGATGGGCTGCTCCGGCCGGCCTAAGATCGGAGCTTGCCAATTGTTGGACCAGTGTTTACATCGTTGGTATTAATATCAACGGAATAATACGCCGGCAGGCACGTGTTATCCCTCGGCGACCAACGACGTCACCCCGGGATACGCGCGTCATGCGCGTAAATTTCCAGAGAGAGAGAAAGAGATCAACATCGTTCACCGCGTCGGCTATCAAAAACAAGATATACCATGGATTACGGCATCCTAATACACGTACGAGCAACAAACAACCGTATTATCGGAGCGAGTGGCGTCGTCGGATGCGTAGAATCGCGTACACACAGTGCACCGACTTCACTTGATAAAGTCCACCGATTTCGTATCGCGACGATCCTTTCATTTTCCGTATGAGAAAGAAAAGACTGCTTCCGCTCTCGTCGCCGCTTCGTGCCGCCATGTGGCCGAGCGAAGTGGATGGAAGGAGCGGAGTAGAGGTATGCGGAAATTAATCGTCGGGGATATGGATAGAGTCGGAGAGAAAAGTACGCGAGGCTAACATAGCCGGACAACAAAGCCGCATCCTTGACATTTCGCTCGATCGACGCACGTGTGCGTCGCTCGAGCGAGATGTACGCGTACGCGACTACTTTTGCTAGTTTGACGACGACGACGACGTNGGTAATAACGCGGCGCAAACACACCATGGAGAAGAAAGGGAGCTCCAATTTCGCGGGGTTGTCTCTCCTCGCGTGCCGTCTCGCGTAAACGCGAGAGAGGAAAAAGCTCGACCGTCGTGATACCACATACACGCACACACGTACACACACCGGCAATCGAGCTCAGCGTGCTGCTCGATCGCGAGTCTCGTGCTAACTGAGCGCGTCGAGCGTCGAGCGGGGATACGCGAGCTCTCTTCGTCGCTGGATCTTGCCAGCGAGCGTGATACGCGCTGCTCCCGCCCGCCCGTCCGCCCGTCTCTCTCGCTTTATGCCACATGCCTGCGTACGTGCGTGTGTGTGTGTGTATGTGTGTATATTCACACACACATACACACGAGCGGTCTCTTCGATCGAGCTTCAGTGAAATCGCGAATCGTTTGCGCACAAAATTGATACTGAAGTCAATAATTTCAATTTGAACGCGTAATCGCGATTAAGGGATCACATGGCGCAATCTTTTTTCCAAGAAGCGAAAAGACGAACGCAAACATTCGTGCAAACATATGATGCGATCCCTATCACGTATTTTCGCTGTGCGAAGCGATGAAATTTTATTGGAAGAGAGCGACACGTGAGAGCGACATAGGAAGATAAAAGACAAGTGGAGAAGTTTTTACTGACAAATACCTAGATCTCGATGCATGAAAATAAAGATGTAACAGCGCCAAGAATAAATACCATTTAATATCACAAAATGATTTCAGTTAAACCACAATAATCTTATTAAATTTAATTTTTATCACTTGCGAATCTTCAGTTCCCTGCGCTCCAACTACCGTAAGGCTTATTTTTTCTATTTTCATAGAGAATGAAAAACAAAGCTCGAGCTGTCATACCGGTTTCAAGCCTCAATCATGTATACATGAAAAGCGCAAACATATCCGTGCACGTTCATCTCTCTTTCGTGCGTGCGTTTTTTCCGCCGTCATGATGATAATTGTTGTATCGAGAATGAAAGGACTCTGAGAAACGTTTACGCGTAGTGATAACCTGTCAATTTACCGTCGGCCTACAGAATGCAATGGTAATTATACACACGACAAAAATAACATACGCGAAAGAGACGGTATGTATTTACGTTATTTTTCAAAGAAATGCTTTTTGAAAAATGATCGATTTTTTATCATTCGGTCACTTGTCATTTATAATGTGAGCACGTGGATTACATATCAAATTATCTTTTGTGATGTTATCAGAGATTAAATTTGATACAATTAAGTGGGTCAAAAAAGATTCCACGTTATACTTTGAAACCCGGAACTATCTCGTCGTTTCTCGTGGATTCAATACTATCTAATTATAATTGTTTTGCCTACAAAGTCTGTGAGTCAGAAAGCGCACGAGAAATCTCTCAGAATACGCGTACTTAAAATGAGCGCGTTGTGTATGTCGCGTAACATAACGGTTGTGATCGCAAGTGTATGTTCCTGTAACACTTTACAAAAGTGTTGTATCTGATGAAGACGCGTCAGGAAATAACGGGGAATTCAAAGATATCTCCGATTTTAGCACATATATGTATTTTCTCTTACTATTCTATACTTAATTAAAGCGCCGATTCATCACACGACTTGACGTTTTAGATAACCCGAATTTTTTAAAGATTTCAAACTGCTATTTCTGAAATCGCTGAAATACGTTTGTAACTTCGCAAATTAAAAATGTATACGCAGACGTGCAGTAATCTGCGACGTTTGCAAAACTCGCAAGCGGATGATAATGCACAAACTTTTTTACGCAATTACATCATGGTTATAATTACATTTGTACAACACGTACGTATAAACACGAATTATTATAACAAAGATCTAGAATTCACAACAAAGTATTAACTTTTTCATTTTTTTTCGTAGAATGTAACTGCAACAGTCATTTACAGAATAGCAAATACTGAACGTTTCACGTTTACATAATTGAGGGCAAGACATTGCGTAGGTTCACTTGCATTTATGCGCAAATTCCACGTGTGTTTACACACCGAGTCGGAGTCGAGTCGAGCGAATAAAAATTAAATGCACCGCGCAACCACTCCTAGATGCTTTTGTTGCACAACAAACGCATCGGTTTCAGAGCGAGCGAGAGAGAGAGAGAGAGAGAGAGAGAGAGAGAGAGAGAGAGAGAGAGAGAGAGAGAGAGAGAGAAAGTGGGCGCGAGAGTACTTTGGATAGTGAGGTAGACAAAAAGGCAACCTGATGTGATAGGAGACGGATCAAAGAAACGAGCGAACGGATCCATTAGATTAATTGACTTTGGGAATTGATGCTTGTAATCTAACGCGAGGTGAGCCTTTATACCAGCTATGCACGAAGATCTCTCGTGGATTTTTAGTCCTCGGATGGACGCGTTTTATTTCACAAGCACCGTTCTCGGCCACTTGGGACCTCACCGCAGCCACTACCCTTTACTCCTATTTTATAGCGGTTAAAATATCGAACTACCAGTAACATTATCATAATGAAATTCCTATAATCATAAATCAGAAAGCCGGAGCACTTCCGTTTTGTTAAAATTTTATCAGCACATGTTTCACGTAAATGTACAATTTTTTTAATGCAATTAAATAAATAAAAGATAGTAACGTCAATATTTGATATATAAATCGTGTATAAAATATTGTGATTTCTCTACATATGTAGTTACTAGTTGTACAGTTAGATGTTTTATCTCGTTGAATTAATTAAAGGATTCGAAATTTATTCACATTGAAAAATTAAATTAACGGTGATCAATGATTGTTCTCAATCATCGGTGATCGATAGACTACGTGGCAACCTTCGAAGAGGGTTTAAAGTGGAAAGTTCGGGTCGTAACCTTCGGTAGTCGGGAACTTTCTCGGAGTATGGACAGAGCATATCTTTTCACGGATAGAAAGTGATGTTATTTGAGAAGAAATGTATACATTCCGGCGCGATAACACGACATTGCACGCTAGTCGCCAATAAAGATCTAATGAAAAAAAAACTGTCTGGACATATGCATGAAGATTCACGGTCATTAACTCGTTTGCATCATCAACGATCTATCGTACTAGCTCAATTACTAAATCAATTACTAAATGAATCGTGTCCTCGATAATTTCACTGTTTTGCCATTTTCAATTTATATTCTCATTAATGTAATTTGATTAATGCTTTTATCCATGATTACCTAATGAGATTTTAAAGGATTTTAAATGTTTAGTAGAGTTTTAGAAACTTTATCGTTTGTATTAATTTAATCGTTGTCAAAGCGATCGGATCTGGAGTGAAAAGGTAGATCAATCGATCGTGATTAAAGTTCTGTGATTAAAGCGCAAACATCCTTGACATCTTCTTTTTATATCCACGAAGAAGAAAATCAACCTAGTTAATGCTCGATGGTTACGCGAACAGTAATTAATACTCAGCCTCGATCAGTTTTACTCGCCGATCGTGCAACAAATACAACGGCAGAACGGTTAAAAGGAAGGGAAAAAAAATAGCGACATATGCGAGAAGTTCTGGATTTTGCTCTTTGCATTAACCTAATTGACACCGATTACACAATCATGTATGTTTAAAGTGTAACAGCAAAGTGCTTTGATTTGAATATAACGCGAACTAACTGCAGCATGCCTTCACACAAGGTTTTTTGCGTAATGTCGAAGATGAAAGGCAGCGTTATTAAAGGTAAGGTCGAGATCTTAACAGCCTTGCAATTAGCCTCCGGAAGTTATGTATATTAAAAAAAAACCGCTGAATAACTATGAATAAAGATTTTATGTATGAAGTAAAATATAAAAAAAAAAAAAACAAAAAAAAAAGCAATTGGTTGCAGATATGCAAATGTTCATGTTCGTGCAATAGATTTGTTAAAAAATTCTACTATGTATACAAACACATACTATACATGTTTTTATTAAAATCCGGTGATATAAAATACATTTCATTAATTCCTGATCAATCATGCAGCAAATCTGTCATAAATATCTCTCAGTTTAATATTTAATATTTAAAGTATTTAATATTTAAATTTAGTTAAAATATGTCACGCACACAAATCTTTCTTTTCGTTTGAACCTTTCATAGGTTTCCCATTATTTTTTTTGCCTCGCAATATTCCTTCATAAAAAAAAAATCAAGTTTCTCCTATTCCACAATATGTTCAGGATTTCTTCAATATTTATTGAAGTATTCAAACGAACGATCTACCTCAATAAAATTTCGAAAATAAAATACAGTCCTGATACAAACTTGAAAGGGGACGACGCATATGTGTGAGATTCGTATTAATTTTACAATGTCTGACACGTTGTCTAAGCAACGTACAGACAGACTGATCTTTCGACTCAAGTGAGTCACACATGTTGCGGTGTAACAGTCTAGTCGTGCCGACTAACTCGACTTTTTTCCGTAGAACTTTCGAAGTCGGCTTCTAGTAAAACTTATGCAAGGCTGAGTAATGATTCACGAGCCAGAATATCGTGCTGACATTATCGTTGCCAGCACTGCCGTTCGAATAAGTACGCGCGAACTGGACAGGCTATGATTAGCATCACTGTCCCGGCTTGGAGGTACCTCGGGTATCGGTTAATTAATTCTCTACCAATACTCCCTTTTAACTCTCGAGCGCATAATGTATTTTGCATTCGGAAATACCATTAATATGTAAATTTTCAGTATTTCAAGATATTTTATAAGACGTAAAAAAAAATTTTTTTTTTCATAAGATATACTTATTTTTAAGATAATATTATTTTTATTATATCTTTCCAGGAAGATATCGTACAGATATCTTTTGAAGCAAAAATATAAATCTATTCTCTTTTCATGTTTTTTTGAAGAACTCAAATTTTTGTACGATTACGGGTCTTTACCTTAATACCGACAAAATTAAGTTCATGCACGTGTTCCATCAATGACCATCGAATTATTGATCCGTTCTAACTTGTGCAATTGTAAATTGGCCGAAAATGTCCTTGGCATTGTATCGAGGATAGAATTGGTTCAAAACAGATTTAGGACAATAACAACGGTCGCAAATGGATTCTCTTGTGTCGTTATAATCCACGATATCATGTAGTTTGCTACAACTGTAACGAACAACTTGATTATCGACAATTTAATCTTAATGTGTGAATTGCAAAAAATGCAAATTTATTTTTCCTACGTACTACACTTTTAGTATTAAGTATAATAATCGTTTACATAATCATTGTTCGTTAGTCAATAGTCGGTATCTTCCACTTGCTTATATGACATCACTTTTAGAGTGATGTCATCATGATGACAGTAAACTTGGGAGAATGAAGGAGAACGATAGTGCACGTGATTGCATAACTACATCTCGGCAAAAGCGCAGCTGTAAAAATACGCTTTTCAAAAGGTTCTTTTTAACCACATTGAGAAGCAAAAAAAACAAACGATGAGGTGGTTCGAAACGATCTTCTATTTTTGATATTCTCTGAAAACTATTGATTTCCTTTTATCTTCTTAAAAAGAAAGAAAAGCTACACTGTTATTTTAATAACTCTTCAATAATTTGTGTGTAATAATTAAATATTATTTGATAAATATGAAGGCTTTTAAATAGATTTCTTCCATTTTCTTAATGTCGATTTAAAAAAATTTCGTATACATATATATAAATATTAATTTTAATATTATCGATCGAGAATTTACATCGAATAAATTTCACGTCTTTTGTTATTTGTTATTTTTTAGGCTTCATATATGTTCAATTGGCAGTTTATTCCACGTCTGTAAAGTCACTTCAAAATGTAAATCTTTACAAAATTGATGTGATATTTGATTGTCCATAATTTGTCCACGTTTGTCCATAAATAATCATTTTTTGTCCATCTTGCAAAAAAATTAAAGATATTTCACGAACCTTGGAATATTGTTAATTGTATTCATATAATTATTAATTATAGTACAGAAAATATCTATTCCAATAAAATCTGTACAATTTAGTTACTCAATTATTTTAATATCAATTATTTATGTCAATTATTATAGCAATTATTTTTGCGTCTTACTTTGTTATATCATAAAATAATACATAAGAGAAGCTATTACGATCATCAATAATAATTAATATCGCATTTAGCATCATCAAGAGACGAGAAAGAGTAAAAAGAAATGTCTGTTGTATCTGATTTTCATACAAAGGACCCAGAACTTTCAGTTATATTATTGTATCGTGAAATTTCGGTTTCTTGGAAAAGGCTATAGTGCACCGCCCAGTTTAAACGAGACTTAAGACCGACCGCAGCACGTCTCGTAGGTGGAAAACGGTGCGGGGCTGGGCTTCGAAACAATCGACTCCTAACGCTCTTCGACTTCGACCGGAGCGACATTGCGCGTGGAGGACAATAGATACCCAGGTTCGATCGAGGATGCCATTTATGGCGTTGCCGCTGCGAGGCAGGCAGTCGTTTCTGTCCTCGAGTGGCTGTCCCGCACAGTTTTGCGAATACGAATAAGCGCACGCTAAGCATTGACGGTTCGATACCTGCGGTATCGGTAGAACATCTCTCTCCGCGACCGCTCCTTCCCGCATGTCAATTTCAAAGCGACAACATTTCCGTATCGATCAAGACTGTCATGCACAAACAGTGCCGATTAATAACATTTTGTCAATGTTTTGCAGACGTAAGTACTTCTGTCTTGACATAAATATTATAAGACATTCGTTAAGAGAACAAGTATAACGTCTTTCGAGAAAAATTCAAGTTATTTTAAATGATAATTTTTAAACTTTCCAAGAATATTTTTTCATGTTTCTTATTTATCTTTTAAACTTTCCAAGTAAGAATATTTTCTTATGTTTCTTATTTAACTTCTAATTTCATTATCAATTTTACTGTTGTGCAAATATTTTCTCTAAATCACTGCAATATGTCTGTTTAGATTCTTTCAAAAAATAAAATATACGTCGATATAAATATACATATAAAAATATATATAAATAAAAGAGGAATATACCTATAGAAAGAATAAGATGTAAACAAAATAAAGGTATAATTTTCCTTCTTGTGACAAAATAGTTTTGACACGAAGACAGGAAGATCGACTGATCACAGCGATGATATGGACGACGGATCGACTTTAGCCGGTGAACGTATCGGTTTTCTGATGTGTCACGCGCGCAACTGATAAAATGATGTCGAGCGGCTTTGTCTTCCTTCTCGTGTTACGCCAAGTCTGACAGAAAGACTGTGATCGCCATCTGGCGTACCTTTCCGCAATGCTCCAAGTCATCGCGAAACTCTATCGGTAGCGAGAGTGACGTAATCGGTATACAGTAAAAATATTCTATTTAAAATTATATTGTAAATTGTAAATAACAATTAGCACCATATTTTAGTAAATCATTCTGAATCTCACGAGACGAGAGAGAGAGAGAGAAAGAAAGAACATACCTTTTATTTCTAATTAAAAAAAACACTGGAGACATGTTTGAAACAAGTAAAAATATTGCGGAAAGCATCACATTCGTTTCTTACGAGAAAATACGCATCTTACACATTAATTCATATTTTCCATTTAGAGATTATAAGAACAATCTCGGAGAGTGTAATATCGGAATTCACAATGACAGAATCTTTCGTGCGTACGCCTATATGTATATATATGTAGTTGTTTTTTTCACGAGATATTTTAATCTAAAGTAACATATATCGCGAGATGCGAATGTAACATACTCGCGATGCGCTTCTCGCGTGGGCGAATATTTATCGCTAACGCGGTTATTAATTACGTGCGTTAGCATGCTCAGCACGCGTCTCGCACTCTCGTGACAGAGAAATTTCCTGCGCCGCAACGTGATACGATCTTGAAAAATCTTCCACGGTACCGCAATTAGATGCACGCCGTGCGTTGACGTCGTTGCACTTTAAAGACCAGTCTACGTTGTACGATTTTTGACGGTACATCGTCGTGATGCAGGATGTATCGTCGATTTCACGTGTATCTAATCTATATGTTACATTTAACGCTAAAATATTACATCTAGACCTGATTTCTCTCTTTCTCTCTTTTTCTCGCTTAGATTATCGAGAACACCGTACAGGCGTTTCTAGAACTAACAAGAATACCAAAGAACAGAAGGAAGGACAAGAATTCGAGATAAAATATTTCGAGATAAAGTAATTTTACATGTAGTATATTTTTAACCCTGTTTCACCGGCTTGTGTACTGGAACGCGAGTTCAACAACGACCTATCGGACGGTGCTTTCGTCGATTGAAAATCAATGACATGCAAGTGGAACGGCTGAAGGTGTATTTTCTACGTTGAAAAGAAGAGTGCGTCGGCCTCTTAAGCGTCGTTTTGTTTAACGACGGACAAGGAGAGCAGAGCATCTGTGTAACTACGTGACCGGATTGTGCGTCTCGCCACAGAGACCCCTGCCAGTGTCGCATCGTGGAAAACGATTTCGCGTTACCGTCCGAATAAACTCCGAGTATCGATCCGATTATTACTGCCTCACGCTCGAAAGAGCTGTGCCGCCGCCACTACTGGCTGCCGACGTGACAGTTCGACGTCGAAGCGAACGTACTTAAATGTGCCAGCTAGTGACGATTAGTTGCATTGGCGAAATGCCGTGTAAACTAAATCCGAATGATCAAAAACTGACGTTCGAGAGAGGATGGATGGTGCCTGCACCTAGCGCGTCTAGATTTATATACTCGGATTCTTAGTTGTGTTGGATTTTTTAAAATAACGATGAGATTATTTTATACGTTAATGCGAAATAACGAAATCTCGATATTATTCATGAGTGACTTAAAGAATAATGCACGATATTGGCTCTGCTTTAATTTCGATATGCAATTAAGTTTTCGAAAAATGGAAAAGAAATTATTTTATCAGTGGTTTAAAGAATTATAGAATAAATAATATGTATAAAATAATGTAAAAAAATATTGCAGTTGATTTTTATACTGGGAATTCGAAATTAAGATAAACAAGACATTTAGCGTCAAATACGAAAAAAAACTGCGTGACTTAAAGGGGGCTTGAAAATTAGGATTTTATATTTCGACAAAGAGCTACATTTACAGTTCGCGTAGATGTAGTAACGAAGTTTCTATCGAAAAGTTCGGTAAGATGTCTGTTGCGAAGGCAGTGAAAGAGAAATAGCAACAGCTTATTTGTTGTCCACAGGGAACTCAAAATTTATTACTGTGTCGAGGATGGAACTTTAAAGAGAATCCAATTTCAAAGGGTTGTATTTATGTGGTCTGTTATCGAATTGAACTTTTCAAATAACTTCTCGTATCCATGAAGATGTCATAAACGCCAATAATTTTTGACAAATTAGCTATGCATTATGTATAATATATTATATCGCGCTTGAAATTTGAACGCAGTTTTGTTAGAATTTTTTTTTATAATCTCGATCCATACGATATATTTATAGGACAAACACAAAATCTTTTTTTTTTGTTAAATTATTTTAAAAATGAATATTTCAATTAAGAATGTGTATAAACGATTTAAACTTTAAACATATTAATTTTCGTTGTATTTTTAAAGTTTTTTTAATTTCCTCAAAATCACAGTTTTTTATCTCATCACACAGAAAAAAGGTGTTAAGACTGAATTAGCACAGTTATTATCGACGGTGGCAACTTTGCATCACACATAAGTATAAGTTGCGCTCAATCTTATATTTATCCGCATTTCTCTCGACGGGTATGTGGTTCGCAAGGTCGTTGTACATTTGGGTCAATCATAATCCAAGCACCCGGCGCGAAAACTGGATACCACTCACAAACGACTGCATTATCATTATGCCCACTTCGAGAGCGTCCGAGAAGGCGATCAAGGCAAGGTAAACGGGCGAAGAAACGGGCCTGTTCTTTGATTCATTGCTGAATTAACTCCAAATGAAGATATTGAAAGAACTATTTCCAATCGAAACATTTTCGATTCCTTCATCAATAAAAATCTGACGCAGGTAGAAAATAACAATTCAATATAACGCTTGAATTATTAACGCTTAATATCAATCGTACTTTTATTTTCTACTTCTGAAATTTGAAGCATTGGCGAACAAATGAAAAATAATTATAAATGGATATTATTCTGCAACAGCGAATCAATTCAGAAAATTAAATTAAAATAATTTTCATGTATAAAATTCTGGAATTCAAAAAATGTAGTCGTTACTGTTTGACGTAAATTAATTCATTTATATATGAAATATTTAAAATAACTCAATCTCTGGAATAGATTGTGCTGCTTCTCAAGCGTTATCTTAGCTCCGATATCTTGGATTGGAATTAGGCTCAATGAACAATTAAGACGTGTGTGTAAGCGTATAGAAACGAAGCCCATCCACATTGATGCCGTACGGCTTGTGAGAAAAGAACAGAAGAGAGAGAGAGAAAAAGAGAGAGAAAGAACGACGATAGGTTAAACTCGGTTGTGCACATGACAAGTTTGCGAACGACTCAGCGCCCATGCTATTCCGCTTGGCGTCTAATTGATCGCGATTGAATGCGCGTCCCGTGACGAGACCCGGTAGTGCCGCATCTGAGATAGCAAGAAAAACAGACGCCCTCGCGCTTTTCAAACAAAATAACAATCCGTTCGCATTCGAGCGTGCACGATGTAACGTTTTTGCGATACATAAACGATATTGTCGCCGGCAATCGGCAATTTTAGATTAGATTAACATTATGAAGAAGAATATCTTGTGATAAAAATAATATAAGTTTTAAACCTACAAAAATTTGTATAAGATATGAATACTATTTTAGTAGAATTTATTATCATAATTCTATATATATATTTGTGCGTTTTAAAATATAGTGTCCTAATAAAACTGATAAGAAAGTTTATGAGAAAACTCGAAAAAATATAAAATTATTTTTATTTAGTGTACACGTATATGAGTTCTAACTGAAAATTTACTATTTTTATAAATTTTTACTTTATACATTTTTGCCTGCCAAGATTTACTTCACTTTACTGAAATTTTAAAAATATAGAAATGTAAAAACTGCGTTTTCGTAAAAATTACCTTTCCAAATAATGTAAAGAACGTATCATTTTGCTATCTCATTATATCTCATTGCAAAAAAAATACAGCGTGTTCTTTTGACTTTCCGGTGAGGCTGTCATTAGCGGCAGAGTGCAATCGCGAAATTACATTGGATAAATGCGATTACGGACGCGTTCNTGATTTACAATCATCATCATCAGCGATTGCCGGGCAAATGTGCAGAGAAAGCGTATCCGTAAAAAGCGGATTAGTCCTAGTTTATTAGTCAGCGTGAATCGCATTTATAAACAAGACACGAGCACGGATTTATCCGACAATATAAATTGTCGTCATTGAGTTTGTCGAAAGAACGCGTCTAAAGAAAGTAATTTTCAATCTCACAAATTGCATTAGCTAAATAATGTTAATTCAATAACATTCATTTTCAATGTCCTCAATTTTTAATAATATAAGAAATATAAGGAAGATAAATAGTTAATTATTAGTTTATTTGAATTTTACTAAGAGTTGTTATGTTTGATAACAGTGCTAATCTGATCAAACAACTATTGCGATTTGACAAAACATCCAGTAAAATAAAACTGGTACGAGACAAAAAGATGACCTTGCTCGCCGTTGTTCTTCCGCACGAGTGTTAACCGGGTTAATTAAGCTTATCGACGTCATTCTGAAAGACTTTGGTACCGTTACGTCGTGCAGGGTCAGAGAGGAAATTTCAGTGTTTCATAATCCGGATATCCACGCATCTCTTCTCGACCTTACGATTTATATTATTAATGAAGCGGATAACAAACCGATAAAACCAATAAAACTTGATCACTATATCGAATCAAATCGCGGATGATAACAGCAACTGTTTGTGATTTGCTCAGATTATTATATTATCGTTTCATAATTATATTATATAGGGTTTTTTATTAAATTCTCGCTGAGCACATTAGAATTATGTGAAAGAGTATGTACAGAATGTACATACGCTTCTAAAGATAGCCGAAATTTTATATTCAATGACCGAGAGATTAATATGCAGTGATCTGGATATAGAAGCGCTTGAGTCTCGACTGAGAACTCGACTATCCGCTATCATAATTCTTCAATGGAAACATGTACGACACGACATATATAATTTGCATCGTAAGATTTCCATTAGTTTTCGTAATTCTATCTTTTCGCAAATATTCTATTCTTTCTTAAGCAGATTTCAATCACAATGTAGCTGTAATGATTTTTGACATATATAAGAGTAAATAAACTTCTTTCAGCAAAAATAAAAAAATGTCTCAGATAAGACAAATTAAAGATTTATAATTGAAATAAAAATTAAGCAGAATAATCTGTTATCAAAGATAAAAAATATGTTATTAAGGTAACAAGTCTATTATTAATATTACGGTCGAGGATGTACCAAGATCCCTTCCCCCCCTATTTACGCATTAATCAATAAACCAATGTACTCATAAATGATCTATTTATATATACATGTGTGACAGTAAAATAAGAATCTGCACGCGTTATGCGAGTTTGTATATGAACATATACGTCTGCTGTTCGACTCGGAATATGGCAGATTATATCTACATATGATATATGGCTGAATTTCCGTGACGTAAGTCTAATCGATTTTCGTGACGAAACCATGTCGGAAACCGTAGTGCTTTTCAATTGACAAGCATTCTTTTGAACGTCGTTGAAAACAGATACAGTGTCATCGACCGCCGAAACCACGCTTAGTGACCGGACCCTATTCAAGGTCCAGCGATTCGATGACCTTAAATCACCGTCGATATACCGTACGATTGTCGTCGAGCGGCATAGATGCAACGGTCGAGCGGATACGTCGCGATACGCCGTTGAGACACCATGAGTCAGTTATCGTCAGTTAACTAACAGTATAAATCAGCATTTAATATTACCAAGTAATATGAGATCATATAGAGCCGACAAAGATAATCTCGTGCAAGCGAAAAACATTTTAGCATAGTTTATAAAAGATAATTAAAAAATATCTGTCATGAAGATAAAACTTAAAGCTCCCAGTTTTTAATAAAATTGATAAGATAAAAAAAAAGAGAATATCATCATAAATATTATATCGTAGTATATTTTCTGTAACGAAAGTTGATGATAATAATTTATAGTCTCGTCAAAAGATAATTTTGCTTAATACCCATTTAAGAGATTAAATCTACTTTATATTTTATTTAAGAGACAAATTATATCTCTTCTATTACACACATTCAACACATTGTAGATAACTCATATAGACGTTCATTAACGTTTGCGGCAGTTAAACCGGCACAATCGAAAGTTATAACCGCACCGTTAATTACGAGTAAGGGATTAATTCGTTCGATAACTCATCGACGCTCTCACGAGCGTGAAAACGTGAAAGCTTCCTGCCAGTGACGACAATAAAGCACCGGCGACCACTGCCAAGAGAGAAAATTCGAAAGCCGTTGGTCGTGAAAACCTGTTCGGCCAAGTCATCGGCTATGATTCCTGTTTTGTTCCATTCGGGACGAAATCTGGGCTAGACGTGCGTGAAAAAAAAGATCTAACCAGACTCGATGGCCTACGATACATGCCTTTCGGCCGAATCATATTCGATTTCGTATAACGTGTATCAAATTGAAACACGAATAAATGAGAATAAAAGAGACGCCTTCCTTTTTCGGAAAAAATCTTAGTGTACTTAATAATAAAATATTCAATAGTAAAAAAAAAAGTATATCTAAAGCGTCCAGACCATCTCTTTTCCAACCTATGCCGAATGATCCCGAATGATCCCGTGCGATAAAGTTTCGAGACAAGAAATCGTGTTTGCAAATATTTAATTTTAACGATCAACTTTCTTAAAGAAGCATTGATGTCGTCGATATAAAGCAATCACCCTGTACCAGAGACGTCACGAAGCAACTTTGCGATATGTGTGATATCACAAGGCAGCAACATTTCGCCTTCTGCCATAACGTAAGACGCGTACAACAGGAAGAACATACTGAAAGACGTACCTGGAAGTCGCAAGAATGATTACACAGTTTGGTAAGCATGTAGTGCACTCGGGAATAGATTTCGAGAGTTCGCTCGGACGGTTCGCAGGAGTTTTACATAGTTAGCTGTATCGAGCTTCTAAATTCATTTCACGGAATTTTGAAAAACGCGTTGCAACTTCCAGCCATTTCTATCGGACACTTTCTTCCGTCTGCGAGCGTCGACCCATAGGCTTAACATATTACGCGTGACGAGGCACATGTTGATCGACCTACGAACGACAGCGAAACATTCCAGACTCGGAGACAATGAGGCATGATAGAACGATGATTTCGCGTGTCTGAGCGACTCGTTTCAAGTGGATGATAATGGGCTCTTCTTATTAATTCATGCCTTAATTAAATATCAATTAAATATATTTTATCATGTTAATAAAAAAAATCTCACGTTAAACGAATAATCAAGGGAAAAAAAATTAAATAACATGTATTTTGTATCTGTAATGAAAAAAAAATGAAATCTATTATCCATGTTGCAATAGTGATTAAAAAATTCCGCCTATTGTTTACACAATAACGAGCGTGTTACACGAACGATTCTCTCTATATGCACGCATGTTTTATGCAGCTATAATGAATAAAAGTCTCGGAATAAATGACCTTTGCATGCGATTTACATTACATTGTTGGGTTTGTAAATTAGTCGAATTTAAATTAAGCCATAGCCACTTTGATTAGCAGTGAGGTACAACTATATAAACGACCATGTAACTCTACGTAAACTTCTCTTTACTTTTTTTTCGCTAGAAACGCAGCTTTGCATGTCCCTCTATATAAGATATTTTCTCGCAATATTTCGACGTATTGCGTTACGCAACCGGTAATTAGGAAAACGTCACGAAATAAAGTCCGCAAAAGAAAGTCCGTCGTTGGCAAATTGAATTTACCGAGTAAATCAACCGTGGCGTTATGTCATCGCGCGTATAGTCGATTAGCCAGGGTCAATCGTAAACGTATGTACTTGCAAAGTGGTGCACCCGTGACATTTTCAACCCCCGGTCGTTCGGTAAGGAAAGGTTCAAAGGTCGAAGAGTGTCTGCGGGCGGCACCACCAAGCACGTATATATAACGCGATATTTTAAAAAAAGCATACGGTATCTTCCAAACTTCTCTTCCAATTTACCAGCCCATTCACCTTCGCTACGCTTTCAGCTGCATTTCCCAAGGAGAAGTTTTTAACGAGGTCGAAAGTCGGTCTTTTATAAGTCGATTGATTAGTAGAAAGAATGGATAAGAACTATAATATTTTTTCATATTAAATATAATATTCGATATTTTTAAACGTGAATAGGATACGAAAGTTTCATTGTTCATAAGTTTTAGACATTGAAAGATTACACTAAAAAATATCTAATTATGAATATTTTTAAGACATATATTCAAGTTCTATCCTTAATTTTCTGCTATATTAAGCTATTAAGATAAATTAAACTTTATGATAAATGATATATGATAATTGATATTTATTGCTTTATATCTATAATAAAAATTTCAAAATTTTTAATTTAAAGTATAAATTTAGAGTATAAATTTAATTTAAAGTATAAATATTTCTATTTACTGATTGAATATCTTCAATATCGAAATATATAAATTTAACAGAAAAAATCGAGAAGCGCATTAAGTCAAAATCTCTCATTATCTCCGAGACTGGAAGAGTTGCGGTCATTCTAGATGAGAATGCGAGGCACAAAGGACGACGGGCACGGTCCTCCGCCATAGTTTGCGGAAGGAAATACTAGTAGTTAATCGGATTTTGAACAACTTACCTTGGAGTTTGTGACGTGGTCGGCAGGCACGGATTCCGGAACGGTTTGCAGGGTGCTCCGCATGCTAGCGGACATTGTAGGCCAGCCAGTTTCACTCCAGCCTTAGACCTTTCTCCGACGCTGTGTCGATGCACCCTCTTCTTTCCTCACGCCTAGAATAAAGGAAGGACGTTCAAGGTGATATACAAGTCTCAAGTAAGATCTGTCTTCGATGCACAAAAGCGAAAAAATCACGGTCGAAAAATATAGTCATCTATGAGTTATTAATAATCCACGTATAATTCTATATAAAGATTGTAATGTCAACGGGAAAATTAACGTTACTCGCTCAATAATTCTTTAGAATCCTGAAGAAGGTGAACAAGTAAAAGCACTTTTAACAAATCCCCACGCGGACAACCAGGATATATAAACAATGTACATTAAATGTATTAAAACTTTTTACACAAGAATACTTATCGTAGAAGAAATGTTAATAGTTTGTACATTATAATTATCCTTTTATCATGGAATATCTTCAATTAATAATTACCAACATTCATCGGCATTAGAGCCATCTTTAATCAAGCGGATCGATAATTTCATTTTCACCCAATTTAGCCGAGCGCAAGATCGATCTTGCCTGAACACGGCGCCCGATATAGCGACGCAATCGCACTGATTGACAAAGTGTGCTTTATTAATTGGTATGCACGGTAAACCGTGGGCTTCAATTACCACGCCGGTGGTATCCATGTGGTGCGTGCGGTGCCGGCGGCATACGCACACCTACCATCCGATTGTCACACACATGTGCGCGCGCGCGGTCGCCAAACTGTAAAACAACTATGCGCGATGTTTATATACGGAGAAGCACAATGTGAGTGATCGAATGAATGCTACTCGCGGTAAAAGGCGACGAAAATATCAGCGCTAATGAGTTTTCGCGATTGTCACGCAACAAAGCTAATGTGTATCGTGCAGATTATTATTAGTCAGCCGCGTGTATTTGCATATACATCGATCGAATATACGACCATATATTGTATTTATTTTTGACGATTATATATTGTATTATTATTAAATTAATGTAGGATAATATAAATTAATATCATCGATAACATATTTAAAATTTCTTCAAACTTTTTAAAACTTTAAAAATGTATTTTTAAAGAATGTGTCAACTTGCCAAACATATTAATCAATTTTTAGAAACTTTTTATTCATCTTCTATAGCTCAAATTGTACATAAACAATATTTTTACTGCAAATAAAATCACGTAGATTGTTAAATATTTTGCAATATTGAATAGTAACGTTCAGCGACCGGTCAACATATAATACCAGCCTGTTCTTTCAATTTTAAATTTTACGTTAGGCTACATGTGGTTGTAGTGGTTTGGAAAGGGCTAAAAAGGATACGATCCTTCACGCTGAAACAGGCCGAGCTTACACAAGTAGGCGAGCGTGAATCATACCACGTAGCAACGGATACAGACGGAATGTAACATCGGGCCAACTTGGGCTCTTATATGTCTGCTGACCCACGGCAAGGCGATACGTTTGTATATTACAATTCTATTTATATATACACGACAAGTGCGACCATATTTCCGCGCAAAACACGTTACCGATGTTCATATTCCGAGTCGCAAGTCGGAAAATTAACCATGTTAAAATTGCTTTCGCAACGCAGCATTAGACACACTATCGAATGTTTTGTTTGCCATTTATCTTAATACAGCGTGATAGCTAAGCCATATATACCGATGATCTCAGAGGAGACAAGGAAATTTACCGAAATTGCCACGACAAACTACGACAAATTATTATAAATTATTATTATAAAAGTATCTACAATCGTGAAAAAAATATTTAAAATTAACATCTTAGAAATAGACTTTCTGCTTTGTATTTATTGACGTCATCAATATATATATATATATATATATATATATATATATATATATATATATATATATATATATATATATATATATATATATATATATATATATATATATATTGAGAAATATTTCAGTCGACGGAGCTATTCATCGAGCAGCAGGACCAAATTTAAAGAAGGAATGCGCGACATTAGGTGGATGCAGAGTTGGCGAAGCTAAAATCACTGGGGGTTATATGCTGCCAGCTAAATGTAGATATGTGTGCCAGAGCTCAGCTTGATACAATCTATAACTTAGTAAAAAATTAACCTTTGAATAACTTTCAGATGTTATCCATACTGTTGGTCCACAAGGTGAGAAGCCGGATAAATTAAAAGAATGTTACGAGAATAGTCTGACTGTGGCTAAAGAGAATCGTTTGCGTACTATTGCATTTCCATGCATATCTACTGGGATTTACGGATATCCACAAAGACCAGCGGCTAAAGTAGCTTTATCGACAGTTAAGAAATTTCTCCTCGATAATAAAGATGCTGTAAGACTGAACTATATACATATATATATTTAACAAATTGTTATTTACAATTAAAAATTACAAAAATACATATCAATTTTTTATTGTAACTTTTCAGGTGGATAGAATTATCTTTTGCTTATTTCTGGAAACCGATAAAGATATCTATGAGGATCTGTTGCAAAAATACTTTGCTCTTGACTAAATATTTGATAGATAAATTTCTACTTCCGTAAAATTCTTCACAATATTTAGTATAACCTCAACATCTCATATCTTATCAATATTGTATTTGAAAAATGAATATTCATGTAGAGTAATATAACTCTAGCAATTTTACATCAGTCTTCCCCTCGCAACTTTTATCTCCAAAATCTAAACGATTTAATAACGCGATATCGCGCGTGCATAAAAAATGGGATAATTGATTCATAAATTAATTGTCTCATTTTGCACGCGCGATGTCGCGTTGTCAGCTTAGAATCAAGCTGCTGTAGCTTGATTCTAAGCTAAATTTCTCTCGTTAAAAAATTTTTGAGTTTAAGTAACATTGTACGTTATGACATCTCGAAATTGACATTTTACTCGCAAATGAATGAAAAAAATTGAAATTACAACAATGATAAGCCAATTTTATCATATTGTGCAGAATTATCGAGCCGGGCGACAGCGATAAGGACTAGCGTTAAATTTAAAAATCGCGCTGCCGGCGCCTGCGCGCGTCGCCCCGAGCAGTGGCGGCGCGGCGGAGCGCCGCCATCTTGGAAAATCCAAGTGCCGTGTATCTTTGCGTGGCGGTAGGTGGGGGACGGTCGGGTCGTTAACGCGGCGCATCTCGGACGGGAAATTTGTCGCGCGAATGGGCGAATATCCCTGAGGAGGCCCCCGAAGGCCCGTGGAGCGAGGACCGGCGAGGATCGCGGTGTTCGTCCGTGTCGCGCCGACAGCACGGCACGTAACGTAACCGCATTACGCCGCTACGCGCTCTCGCCGTTGCCCGTGGTGGTCGGGATCGTCGCTGCCGTCGCCGTGGTCGCCGTTACCGCCGCCTCGAGCACACCCACGGGAGCCCACAGTCGGTCGCTTCTCGCCGATCTGCCGTGGCGAGGGTGTGCGCTGTGCGAACGCGATCGCGCCCCGTACGCCTCGGTGAGTAGAATAAGTACAGTACACGGACCGTGAGAGAGACAGAAAGGGAGAAAGAGAGAGAGGAGAGACAAGGAGGGAAGAAAGGAGGAGCACAGTGTGTCGATAGTAGAACGGTGTGGTGTTGGCGATCGTGCGCCGGTCGGTATCGTGTACTCGGCTCAGGCGAGCGTCGTGTCCGTCCAAGTGGAAGAATCGTCCTCATCGTAGCCGTAGCCTACGCCCGCTCGGAGTCGTCGCGTTGTGCAACGTGAGGCGAGCACGAGCGAGCGTGCGGTAATGGGCGAGCGAAACGTCCATGCGCTCGCGGCGTGAGCGGAGCAGCAACAGCAGCATCTTCGCGTCCGACCTCGGACGCGCGCGGAACGTGAACAAGAGGAACGTCGAGGAATCGAGTGTGCAAGGTAGAAAGAGAGAGAGAGAGAGAGAGAGTGTTCCGTCACTTGGACGAGTTGGACGAGAGCAAGACGGACGGACAGACGGACGGAGGTCCCGTAATCCTGAATGGCCGCCGCGGCCGCTTTCTAGGTTACTGACGGACAGGCAGGAGAGCGCGCGCGAGAGAAAGAGAAAGACACGGCGAGGTGAAAGAAACGGTGATCGGAAGAGGTAAAGTCGCGAGGAAAGAAAGGAAGTGAGGGACGAACCTTGTGCGCGAGGGAGAGCCAAAGACGGTCATCCGAGAAGAGAGAGAGAGAGAAAGACGAACGTATAAGGACGAAACGAGCGAGGGAGAAAGAGAGAGAGGGGAGGACAGACACACACCGAACGGCCGTGAGCGCTCTCGCGCGGACGCGCGCGCGCGCACACCCGCGCCCGTCAAGACTCCACGAGTCCACCGTCCCCGCCGATGTACGGCCATCGAGGAGGCAGTGCGCGAACGCCGTGTCCTGGACGTCTCTCTCGTGCCCGTCGGCGAAGTCACGCCGTCATCGTCGTCCGTGAATCGTCGCCGTACGCGCCGACGGAGGTCTAAGCGCCGTCGGTGCCGTTTTCGCGTGCATACCACGGGGTCGCCGCCGACATCACCGCCACTACACCGTTACGATCGTCGCCGCCGCCGCCACCACGACGACGACGACGACGACTCCTACCACTATCGTCAATCGCCTCCGTCGCCTTCCTCGTGCGTCCTCGTAGCCGCCAACGTCGTCGCCGAGGCTTGCATGTATGCATCTCCACACGTAAGTATTTATTATCAGAATGTAAAAGGGATAGATGGAGAAGGAGAGAGAGAAACGGGAGAGCTCGCGTGTAACGCTTCGGTCTGTATGTGTGTGTGTGTGTGCGTGTGTGTGTTATGTGTATATGGATGTACGCGAGAGAGAGGTGCGTGTGCGTAGGTGAGTGCACGATGCTCCAAGTGTCCAAAAAAACAGGGTGGGAGCAGAGGGAGGAGTATCCAGTCGAGTTTGCCGCGAAGAGTCACTTGGCTTTTCTTGCTCTTCTCTTTCTCTTTCTCTCTCTCTTCGTTTCTCACTCGATTTGGCTCCGAGGAAGTTTTCTGCCCCCGCTCTCTATTTCCGTCTCTTTTTGTTTCGCCCCCTCCGTTTCGCTCTCTTTCTTTCTCCACGTATTTCAACCGGTACTTGGCCTTTCTTAATTCTGCATTTTCGACCGTCATCACTTCTCGAACGAGAGGCAGGAAAATCCTTCTCCCTTTTGGGAGCGGCTTTCCCGACCTCGTCACACAGCGTGCTGATTCGCCCCCCCTCGGATCGATCCGCGGGCTGTGTATCCATATTTGTTAATTTCCTCTTTACGCGATTTGCTCAATGAACATGGGAATCAATTTCCGACTTCCGAATTTTTTAATTCGGTACACCGGCATACTCCGGGAGGATTCTACTTGCTATCAAATGTTAAGTATTAAAATCGAGAGAGCATTAAAATCATGAACGTGAAATTATTCGCGGCATCATATCCCTCGTTAAAAATCGCTACTCCATCGTGTGTATGAATGTTAAGGCGAAATCGATGCCGTTTTTTATCGTCTGAAACGTGAATCATCCGGCACATTTAATACAGGAAAGCAGAGAGAAGCGAACGCAGATCCCACTATGGTCAAAAAATTTCTCGCTTGAGAAATAAATCTTCGAATAGACCCTAAGTGTGAACATTAATCGAGAGGATGTTTTTATGTTTAATTTCAATACGTGAAGATCCGTGAAGGTAAAAAGTATAAAAGCTTTCATCGGGTCGAAGGAAACTTCTGTTTCTGTCGCATGTGTGTCGATTCGTTCGATCTCTGGAATACCAGCGCGCGATTATCGAGCGTTTCATATCTTGACTATCGCGCTGGCACATCGCTACTGAGGCGATATGTTTCGAGGCACATGTGTTAAAAGCTCATTAAATGTTAAAAATTCAACAGCGTTGCGCTTAGTGCGAGTGACTCAATTTTGAAAAGGAAAAAAAGACGCACCGTGTAACTTACATGGAACTTTAATATTTAGAGAGAGAATATTTTGCCTTTTTATATTTTATAAGTTGAATCGTTATTGAATAGGCATTATACTGCCTTGTTACGATGCAATTTACTACTCACTAAACCATAAGCTAATACTCTTCTTTGATGCACAAGACATCTGATATTTTTATGATAATTGAAACGTCGATAATAGAATAGAAAAAAAAAATAAAATAAACTAAAAATAGTTTAAAGTTAACAGATAATGTTTTATGACATTTTATTGGAAAACAATTTAACAGTTTTTTTTTCTTTATACACTTTAATTTATTTGTTAAATTTAATTTTAGCTTCAGATTATTACAATATTAAAATTAATGAATAAATTAGAGCAACGAAATTGGGTGATCACGCTTAGAAACGTAACGGCGAATCTGCTATAAAACAGATTTCTCCTATGGCGGTGGTATCAAAGCGTCATGGCGTGTGCATCGAAATGTGTCAACGATAAAGAATAAATAGCATCTGCTTTCCATAATTACGTAGAAAGCTGTGGTTCAGGCAATCCGCTCGTGTGCTATTGTTTACGCATTGACGCTCAACGATTTCATATTATCATATAATCGATGCGTGGTAAAGCTCCGCAGGGTTGTGATGAAATAAAACTTTTCGCATTCGCAAGGCATACAAAGTAACGAAAGTTCAGATAAGCTTACAAGTCATTTTCATGTGATACCGATAATGTTTATTCAAATTTTACTCAGCAAAAATGGAAATGTAATTTTAATTATCTTAATCTTAATCTTTAAGGGAGTAGAGCGATTTTTTCTCTTTTTTTTCTTTGCAAAATACATTTCGAGGTGCGATACCTGCGTTTCCTTTTGTCCCTACTTCTCCAACGTATTGATCATTCACCGTATACGTGTACGACTTTAGTGCTTATTGTATCGGAAACATATTATTACAAAAAGTTTCTATTGTGGCAACACTTTGCTGTCCCATTGAGTGGCTCGAAAACGTGTTCATGACCGCCCATTTCCTTGTAGTCGGCCGGCATCGGTCACTCTTCGAAACAGTTTTTTTATTACGTGGCTTTCCATCCATCCTTCTATCTTCCTTTCTCTCCCTCGAAAGAGTATGCTGACCTCTCCATCGATTGATTGTAGAAAAATTTTATTTTACTGTAGTGACGTTTTATCGGATATCTACCGATCATAAATGAATTTTAATATTTTGATATATTAGTCAATTCAATTCAACTTTTAAAGAAATATATATATTTTTATAAGTGAGCTTGTTGTGTTATTGTTGTCGATATGTTAATTCAATTTATATAATTTACATTAAATTAGCTAAGAAAATATTGAAACAACTCCTCTGAGAGCAGAACGAAAATAAAATAATTCAATCTTTATTTTTTTTCCCAAAAAGGAAAAATAAAACAAGAACAGTACCTGAACATCTTAATCACTCTGAGTTAAGAAATATAATTTTCAGTTGAAAGTACATATTTAAGCTATTACTAATTTTTTATTAATTTAGGAATAATAATTTAAACACAAAATTCCATAAAAGAAAGAACAATCACTCTTCTAAAATCTACAGCATTTCTCGTACCTGAAAACTTCATATAAACATATAAAAAGAGTAAAAAACAAGTAATAAAAAACACAATAATTATAAAAATGGTGAGGATTTATCATCAGGAAATATCCCTCGCTCATTCTGCACATTAATTGCTTTTTGTACTTTCACGAGCGCGTATACGCCGCAATCGGCATTTGATACGCGACGCCGCTCGCGTTACACGTCGTCATTGTTCTCCTAATGATACACCTAATGATAAACTAACTCACCTCGCCGGAACAACTCTTTAATGGCTTGTCCCCCGTAGGTGTCGCATCGCACGATGCCGCGATGTAATTATCGCGCACTCGTCGACATGGGGTGTATGTACGGCACCCACAAGAACAGTTATCCAACTTTGACAATACTTTCTATTCTATTTATAATTGTATCTAATAAGAATTGTTTAAAACATTACATTTCTTATTACCGGGAAATTTTATTTATCATTTTTACATTTGGATTTATTCTTTTATTTTGCTATATCTTATCGTAAAATTATCGTAAAATTTGTTACAATAAAAAAGTCAATACGATCTTGCAGTATTTACTGTTATCTCATCTGTGTTTAGCACATTCTATGCATGATCGATTTATTGTTGTTTACGTTGACTAAATGAGCAAAGTACGCTTTCAAAGACAGCATCATCATCCATAGAGAGACGAGGTGGATCGAGAGTAATCTTCTTAGCGCGAGAGGACCCGCCGCCCGGCGGCGATTTATTCTTGGATTACACTATGGAAGCCGGGCTTCTAGCTTTATGTAATGCCTTTCCTCGTTGTGCTATCGCAATTTTGCCCACTGGCAAAAAGCCGCGGGAATTGCTCGAGAAACGCACGCGCCATTCGGCACAACGGAACTGGCGATGTATTGCCCGATAACGGTACAACGGCATTTTGACACGTAGGCTGCCGCGAACAGGCCCGCGATGAAATAACTATCGATATTTACGTTCGATTATTTTTCGGGTAACCCCTATACATATACACAAAAGTGTTATTAAAACAGCCTGCGAAATTGGCACACTAAAATGCGAATTTTTACAAAATTCATACGGCATTTAATTGTTCAATTTGTTTACATTTGCAAATAATAATTTTCTCTAAACATGTGAAACGTTACATTTTATTTGATATTTGGATAAGAAAAATGGTAAAAATTCATTAACTAACTTTGCATTCGAATCTTGCGCTAGTTTCAATAGAATCTGCAGCCGCCCCTGGCTGCATGTCCTATCTGCGCGTGTGCCGATGACCTAGTTCATAGGGATGGTCTAGGGTGGTCTAGGACCTAATTTTACGTGACTCCAAGTATACTCTAGATTTCTACTTGCATCCGTGAGCACATTATCTCGAACGTTTTACGAAGAATTTGCATTTCGCACTTGGTTTTCAGCTTTCTACAGATGATTCCAAATCAAACCTGTCACAGTTCCGTATCGCCAACGATTAAACTTGGCGTAATATTGATCACGACGATTACGTAATTCTGTCATACCGTATTACATATTTGAATGTGAAATAATAGAAGAATAAAAATTTACAAATAGATAGTTTTCTTCGATTACGGATATATCGGTGCTTTGGAGCAAAAAAAGACAGTATTCCTCTATTGATGCCTACAATTTTTTTTTTTATATTAGTCAAATTGAAACAATGAAGACAGCCAACTTTATTCACTGTCGTTTCATAGCAATCGGTTTAGTCATAACGTTATAATTACGCATGCACAATTACATCATTGATTGAACGCAATCTCGTTATCACATTTTCTTCATCATAATAATTACAATAAAATATACGCAAGACCACACACAGAAAAATATATACTACCTATGAGTAAATAAACTTATTCTAAGTATTTGATAAGTTTATACATATATCCGCAAATCTATCATAAAGTCACTATAAGCATCATTTACTTAAAACATATGGACTTGGGAGTATATTTTAAATTATTATCAAGAAAATATTCTTTGCTGAAGAAATCTATTACTTAAACAAAATAAAATAAAATAAGTAATTGCTTTTCTCGTCTGTAGAATGAATTTTTTTTGTGTGCACACGCAGTTTTTTATAGATACTTTCAAAAATTACATACACTCCACCCGAAGTGCTTTCGGACGATTTCGAAGCTTGTGCATGCGAAATTTGCTTTATAATTAGTGGCTAATGTTTCGCAGGTGGCTGCGGAACGAAAGTATATTCGAAACACCTGTTCGTAGTCACCGTGAACATTTTCTTAAGATCGCGACAATTCGTCCCGCAATGTCCTGCAGCTGTTATCACCGACATCGCCTACGGTCATCTATCAAACGCCCGTTTACGTCATCATTGCGCTGCATGCGCGCGAATGTGCCCTGCGTGAGCACGCACTTCCGTGTGCGTGCCGCGATTCTCATCGCGTAATTCCAGTTGGGATTTTGTCGCTCTTAATCTTGAGGATATTCCACGCAATAATATCTTAATTAAGTTTATGAGTTCACATTCATGCGCACGACTCCATAATGCAGATGATGTCATAATAGAGAGGAACAATGTAACGAAAATTATTTGCTAAATGATTTTTGAAGATACAGTTTAATAGATTATTATATAACATGTTGATATTTTTATTTAATGAATTTTTAAAAACTTTATTTCGAACAATATGCATCTGCGATTCAAATTTAATTTAATTTATAATAAACTGTCGAATTTAATTCAATAAACGATTGGAAAATCGATTGCAAGATAACCGAAACACTCCAGTTCATGCATTTTATATTGTATATTAAATTACATTCGTCACAGTGTCATACTGTGTATCAAGACGTTGAGCAGAGAAATTTTCCAATGCTACTTTTTTTTAACAGATGACCGTATGAGTATGTATTCGAATCGTCGAGTTTTTATTCGCTGATCTGTTTCGTGTCACACGTGTAGCGCTAAAAATACGGCTGTTTGAGATAATTCGTGTCCAGTTAGAGATAACATCTTTGAAAAAAAAGCACGAAAAAATAAAGCAAAATTTTAATCATTGTAAATTGTGGGCTAGAATTAAATAATATATGAGCGGTTGGATAAAGTATGATGATTTTACTTTATAATTGTTCATTGAGACACGTACATTGCACAATCTCGGGATTTTATCAAAATACGTAAATTTGTATTTATCGAATCGAAAGGTAAACGGCTGTATTACCGACTTTCGTAAACGAGAACATCACAGTTTTATGTAATGTGTGATCTAAGTTACTATTTTTAATTATATTTAATTGTGAGGTAACGTTCACTTGCTCGTAAAGAGGTGTTTGTCTTGTGAACTTTACGATCGCTTTCAGTGGCCTGCTGGAATCGTTATCTTTACTGGCGCTTGCGGTTCGTGTCATTTCGTTGTTTCTCACCGTTTACGCGTGTTTGATACCGCAATTTCCAAGTATTATTTCTTTCAAGCATGTCTGTAGATTGGGTGCTGAATATGCACATTTTGATCTTCCCGGGATGAATTTCCATTTTTATCTTTAACAATTTGAACGATTAAACTTTCAACTGAATAACTGACTGTTTCAAGTCGGATAATATGGACAATATGGAGAATTATTTCTTTATGTTAGATAATAAGAACAATTATACTTTAATGTATTCATTGTGTGCGATTCCTTTAGTCTTCTGAAGAAAACTCTTTCCGTAATTTCTTTTTTTAATTCCTTGTTCCTGGTTACGTGTCGTTGCACAAAATGCGCATAAAACATGCGGGGAGACTATTTCAAACTTTCTCAAACGCGTTAATTCAATATTCATCAGTTTCCACACACATGTGCGCGGATAATTATTGTTCGCGCGAGATATTGAAAAAGGAATTGCTTAAATATCGACTTCTCTGGCTAGCAATTTCTCGCCGAATGTTATTCGTCGTCTCGAAAGTAGAGGCTTACGTAAACAAAGATTTGTAAATTAAAAAAACAATTAGAAATCAATGCAGGTCAATGAATTATATTGACAAATTATGGACAAATGATGGACAATTAAGTGCCATATCAATTTTGTAAAAATTCCGGGATGTCAACTTTACAGGCCTACAAATGTTCCAAAAATCTGTGATTCACTATTATTATGCGATTTGCTCGACTTTAATCGTGAAATTGACTGAATTTTATGGCAATATCGACTGTCCTCCTCGTACAGTCACGTAGTAAAGGAGATAATACCCACCGGGATTATTAATCTCAATGCTGAGGGACGACTTTCGCCAACCTTGTTTCACCTAACCAATCCCAAGAGATACAAACTCCGCGCGCACACTTACGCTATCAAATGTATGTACTGCATAGGGTGATCCATGTTAACATCACATGTTATCTTCATCTTCAAATCTAATGTTAGACGTGATCAAAATTTTAAGAAAAGATTCTGTATATGACGCAGTGTATTCGATTTATAACAGATTGTACATTATAACAGATTATACATTATATCAAGTCAGGAATTAAGAGTTTATTATTCATTAATAGAAATTTATATAATTAATAAAAATTAGGGAATAAATGCAAGTTGTTTCAATAAAATACTTTTAATTTAATGTTATCAATAAACTTTGGATAATTTTTCTCATAAGTTTTTACATTTGAATATCGATCTGTAAATTATATAAATTATTTATAAGAAGCTATATTTCAGGTTAATTCTGAATCTACGATTATTTTTCTATGAGAACATTTTTAATATTCTATTATACAGATTTTTTCACGCAAACTTATATAATACCGCTTGAATACCGCCATTGTGAATAAGCACGGATCACCCGGTATACATATATCTTTTCCTTCGTATTTGTTCTTTTTCTCTCTGCTGCCGTTTCTCCCTTTCAACCATTTCCGCAGATTTCTTGTTCCGCTCGATTAGATAGAAACCTTAGGTAAAACCGAAGCTAGAGAGTGTCGTAGGACTATTATTGATTACATTTGTACTTTTTAATACAATGCGATAGAGAGTTATACTATTGTAAATTTTATTTTTCATAACATGGACATTTTATTTGTCCAATCATCCAGATGATAAAATGAGTATTTTTTTCCATAGAGTTTAAGCTCTTCTCGTCTAAAGAAATATTTCTCACAAAATAAACCTTGAAAAATTAATTTACTGGTCAATTAAAGCGATATAATAATCACTAACTATATATATATATATATATATATATATATATATATATATATTTCTATATAGTGTATATAGAAATATTTATATCTCTTAAATACACAATGTTTTCTAATGGAAATATTTTCTACCTCCACCACCTCCCAAAAGACTCGAATTAGCAGCATTGACAATAGCATCTATCTCGAGTGACGTTATGTCTCCTTGCCACATGCATACTTTCTTAGCTACAGCCTCATCGACTTTTTCGACCTTCTCTACAGTTTTGTTGATATTAGACTTGTTTTTGTCCCAGTACTCTGACCATGTAGGAACCTCATCAAGAATCGTTACCTTTGCCTTATAAAATTTTCTCTTTTCCTCTGGCGACATGTTCAAGAATTTTTCTATTACAGACATAACAGAGAAAAACTTACGAATAATGTACGAGCCTTCGATTGTTTACATTTGACTGATCAGTCACTGGAAGCGATTTCTTACGTTTCTCATCTTCAAACGGCATCTTTCCTTTGGGTGCGACGGAGGCGGACGCACTATCTCTCGACAAGAAATTCTGAAGGATACAAGCGCGTCTAAAAGAGCAACTAGCAACGGTCGCCTAGAAACCAAAAGCAGCGTTCTCGCAACTCCTGGAAATCACGCGATGCCAGGTCTTCTGCCTTACTTTCAGAGCTAACAACATATTACGCTGACGCGAGAATCACTCCGAGAGATCCTGTCAATCATCAACGAAAGATCAGCAGGCAGGATCGTCCCAAATTCCGCCGTATATCTTCGAGAACGCTCGAATCGCTGCGAAATTCTCTCAATAGCAATGACAAGCAAGCTGGAGTCCTCAGTCCAACCAGAGAGAAACCTGTGAGCGGCCATTCCGGCCTTTTTCGTGGGATCGATGGTTGGCCTAGCATTAGCGCCAACGTTAATGTCGAACTATGTGGCCACATTCACTGTCGATAAATCGTTTCCGTGCATGTTGTGTATCCATGCTAGATCCACTTTTTGACTTTATGTTGCAAAATTACTTTTTGTATGCTTTATTTTAAACGGAACTCTATACTTTTTATTACATATTCTTGCAGCTTATCTCGAGAGCTTTCCAAAACGCTATAATAAAGTATGTTTTTGTCAAGTATTTCTCGAGTTAATTTAAATTTTGTCATGACATTTTTTTAATATAAAATATGAAATAACTTTTGGATGATTTTATCTTAATACTTTTAGACGTAGAATAATAAAAGGAATTGATTAATAGTATTAATTTTTAGATATGGAATTTTTAATAACAATATAAAAATTGTATTTTTTCCTATATAAGATTGTAGTTTTATTTTGCCATATATTTAAATGCTCATCTATGTATATTGTCTGGCAGGCACCGGTGGCCGCCGAAGTCGGGTAGTCGTGTTCGCACGGCGGAAACTGACTGAGCGATACAGAATGGGTGCTCACTCGGGGTGACTCCGCGGATGGCCGTCGAAGTCAGGTAGTCGTGTTCGCACGACGGAAATCGACTTTGCGCGATATTCTTGGTCGTTCGCCAGGGAAGAGTCATCGGAGACCGTCGAAGTCGGGTAGCCGTGCGTGTTCGCACCGCGGACACGGATTCGCGCGATACTCCGGGGCGCTCGTCCTTTTATTTTTCCACCTCGTGGCGTGCTACCTTGTCGCGGTGAGGGGGCTCACCCATCGCTCCTCGGAGCTTCGGATGCCAAGAGCACGCTGTACCTTCTCTCTCTCTCGGGAAGGAACATAAATGTACGTGTTATTTATACATCATAACAATTGGAATTCATTTTTCGCGCGGAAAGATTTCTGCATTCATGACAGAGTCAAACGTGACAGGTATTATCAATCCAAACTAGCCGCGCTGCGATTGGTAAACGCGTGTCCTATGTGGCGTTACCAAAGCGTGGCAAGATTTTTAAAGTATTTTTTTTTCGAACTGCATATTTTCGCCAAACACTTGTAAAAATACTTTGTAAAAATAATTAATTTATAAAATAATATTATTAAATACTGTTATGTTATTATATTAATACATTATATTAATTAAATTCATCATCATGTACGGTATAAGTTTATATTTATGTGAATAAATTAAATTTTTCGTGTTGAAACTCACTGTATCGCGGCGCGACTTTTTTACAATAAAAAAAAATGAAATTACGGATAATACATCACACTTAGAAAATATATATAGATATATATACATACACACTTATAATGTTAATTAATTTTGTAATTTAAAGATTTTTCAACATTTTTGAATTTTTCAAGTAACAATTTTTAATGAACGTGGCCACATAGTTCTACATCCACGTTTGGCGCGAATGCTAGGCTAAATATCAGTCCCACGAAAAAGATCGGGATAAACGCTCTTAGATTTCTCTTAGAAATAAAGAAAGATAAAATTACGGTTAAAGTTAATCTTATTAATTAAATTAGTATTAAAGTTAATTTTATATTGGCTGAAACAGACATAAATGACAGGTCATGTAATTTTCAGATCATCGGAGGGAAATGCCGGTCATGGATTCTTTTCAATCGCTGTTCCATCCCCGACCCAGCTGGCTGGACATTGTGTCACGTTCATAAATATTCTCGGATCCGTGACGGCGGCTGGTATTATTTATAGTCGCGAGTAGCCATGTCGCGAGAGGGACCACTGCTCTTGCAGTAACGGACTATCCCCCTCCTCCCCAATCCCGCCGCTGTTCTCCCGAAAGACGGGCGTTTCTTCTTGTCGTCTGCAATGTGTCGAGGCGAGCGCCCGGCCGAAAATGACCGAGAGCGGTAGATGTTTGTCAATCGAGTGGTGTTAAAACCGCCGGAAATCGATCGCGATCGAGGACGCCGCTGGAGAGCCGGGAATGTGTCGCCCTTACTGACGAGCGCGTCACGCTGCCCCGCGAAAGTGTCGCGACAAACAAAGGACGTTCCCTCGTCGCGCTCGGAGCACGACAGTTGAATTAAAATCGCGGAAACGAGGGTAGGCGCACGAGCTCGTCCCGCGCCGGGCTGTCCTCCGTTCGCCGAAGCATCGAAATTCGAGGGATCGACGAGAAATTCCGCGCCGACCGAGCCGCGTAACCGTGAGGTTATGCTGCGGAATCGAGAGAGAATAAAGACGTCGAGATACGTGAGATACTAGCTGTTTGATACAGACAAGAGAGAGAGAGAGAGAGAGAGAGAAATAGAGAGTGAGAGAGACAGGTTGTGAGGAAAGGAGGGAGAAATCTCACGGATAATGCGAGAGGAGGCATTATGCTCCGATATGTGATTCGGCGAACTCGAAGAAACTTAAGTTCCCGAAACTGAGATCTCCGTTGCAGATCAGCTGATCAGACTGTAAGGTTCGACTAGGCTCGAATGAGCGTTCGTTGGGTACACACGTTGAGAATAGTTGTCGAATGAAGCTCCGTTTGTGCCAGGCTAATTTTCCGCGTGTTAAGATAGATATATAAATTATTGTGAAGAGAATAAGTTAACTGACGAGCCCTATAAACTGGAAAATGTCGACGAGCAATTCAACGTCGACCAGTACGGGCAGGAGCGGCGGTAGTCTTCAGAATCGAAATTCGCAGAGGTCTACTCTCCTAAAAGTGGTGATCCTTGGGGACGGTGGAGTCGGCAAGTCCTGCCTTATGAACAGATTTGTGTCGAATCACTTTGATGAGCACAGTTTTCATACCATCGGGGTGGAGTTTCTGAATAAGGATATCGAGATCAATGGCGAAGCGTACACGCTGCAGATATGGGACACAGCTGGGCAGGAGAGGTTTAAGACTCTCAGAACGCCGTTTTATAGAGGCTCGGATATTTGCCTGCTTACTTACGCTGTAGACGATAGAACGAGTTTCAGAAATCTTGCGCTGTGGAGATCTGAGTTTCTTAAGTATGCAGATGTTCAGGAGGGCTCCACTTTTCCATTTATTGTTGTTGGCAATAAGGTACTCTATCGGGACTGAAACAAGTAAGCAGTGCAATATTTCTATCAAGTAATCTTATATCGTGTTGTTCACTTTTTTTGCAGGTGGATGTTCCTGAATCCGAGAGGCAAGTTAATACGGAAGAAGCTCAAGCTTGGTGTTCAGAGAATGGTAATCCTCCTCTAGTTGAGACGTCGGCAAAAGACGCCACTAACGTCGAGGCAGCTTTCGGGGCAGCGGTTGACGCATGGGCGCGACTGGAAGCTAGATTAGAGCGGCCTTTAGTGGAGGACACTGTTGATCTCTCTAAACAGCAGTCCCAGCATCGTACGAGCTGCTGTATGCCTGTTTCCAGCACTGAGTAGGTCACACAGCTTTGTGATTTTCACAATTTTACTTTTGTGTTCCGATGAAATAATGCATGATACATTTTTCTCAAGATCTACGTTCGTCACGAGATAATTGAAAGGTGGTAAGAAGATAGGAACGGTATACGGTCTTTACGTGACTCCAAACCAATATTTCTGGAACAATCGTTTAAAGCTTTCTTTATGTTTGGAAGGGACACACAACGTCGCACTATTGAATTGATAGAAACAGTGCTTACTCTATTTAGGATCTATAAGGATACACGATACACAATATAATTGTAAGAGATTATTTTTCTTTGGCCTGTGTCTTATTTTTTTGCTTCTTTACAGTAAGCTATACAATTATTTTTTTTAGTCTGTAGAGAATCTGAGTGATTGTTCACTAAAATAAAAAGTTTTGAATAACTGTAATCTCTTTTCGGCTTTAGTTTCAGAGATAGACATTTTTACGAATTATATTTAAGGTACCAGTTTCTTTATTCTTGGCATACTTTGTTTCTAGGTCTAACAAAGTAATTTGAAGAGAATCTCTTGCCTGTCTACAATACTCTCTTCATTATATGGTGAACTTTCTTTATTGACACTGGAATTGCATCGGTTGTGTGTATAAATGAGATATATTATATTTCAAATTTTTTACTTAAGATCAGTTAAGATTTCCAATGAATGTATGGACCGCGTAGGATATCATTAGCAGTAAACGAGCGATTCCTTTACTGGCTAGTTTATATTCTCTTTATTATGAATCTTAACGAAATACTCGAGCCACAGAGATCGTATATAAGACAAATAATATATTGTGATTGATCTTTCCAGAATACAACCTTAAGATATAAGATCAGGTTAAACGTCCTTATTCTATCAACGCTTTGTGCAGCTCTTAAGCTACTGACAGTATTTTAAGTGTTTCATACACCATTGGCTTGTGATAAAATAATAATGATGATAATAATAATAAATAAGAATGATAATTATGAATTAACTTATTACAATAGGAGATAGACGTAAATTGTAATTTTAGCTTTGTAATCTAAATTTGCCTTATTCTCGCGACAAACACACCTGAGAGCAGTAAAGACGTGATTTTTATTTAAGCGAAATCTTGCTATGAATACCCAGTATTTATATGCGAATTTGATTGTACAAAATGCGGCATATACTTGTCTGCTCTTGGTATATTCTGCATTCAATGTCTAACGATTTTCCTATAAAATTAATAAAATATGAAAGTGAAGCTTTTTATACGATCGCATACGATGCATTCCTGTATCGTTCCGCGTATCTTATTCAAACTTGATTCTTTAGAAATGCCTCGTATAAGAGTATAAGGAAAAAGTATGTAATGATTTCCCAATGACACGATTCGGATTAATTGCGTATGAAATATGCTGGTGCTTTATATATATATATGGCTATATGTGAAATATATAAATTTATGATAAAGGATAGAAAATGATAATAATTAGTTAAGATGTTAAGCGTATAAAACTGATCATATCAAGGTGATGATCACCTCATAATTATATCGTGAAAAAAATTTTAGGCATTCTTACGCCAAATCTCTATACGAAATCTACGAATTATTTTTAAAGGGATACACTACTGCACATATATAAGTCTTATTTGTGAAAAACGCGTATACCGATTGTTATTTATTATTTTTACATATTTAGTAAACAAGGCCACTTCTCATATGTACATGATCTATGTAAAATATATATATATGTGTGTATGCCTTAAGATTTTATAACTCTAAGAGTCGATTTTGCAAGAAGAAAAATAAACTTACACTGTGCTTGTTTAAGAATCGTCATATTCTTGTAAATCAGTTAATATATCCCTTTCTTCGTGAAAAAAATTTCCTCTATTACTGTTTGCGTCTGAAAAAAGTGTTTTATAAAAAAATTAAGATCAAGAAGTAATAAGACTGAAATAAGAGTTTACAATATATATAATAAGGAAATTAAATAGAAAAAAAGAATTTTCTTTATCTTTTTTAATTTCTTTTCTTTTTCCGTATTTGAGGCTACATTTCATGATACTTTACTATATAACAATACCTTAACATATTGCAATATGTTAATATTACATATGGTATTTTTACAATTATTTAAAATAGTGTAGCACACTCTTTCCCAAATATTACATTGCTGATATATATATAATGAATATTTTTATAAACATATTTTTATAAATAGAATAATAATAGAAACGGATAATAAAAATATAAAAATGGGAAAAAGTGTGCGTATTGAACAGTATATTCTTACACGAATATATCTTAATAATATTTACAATTTACCATATTTATATATGTCTAAGATTCAAACTCCTAATGATTCCTTACGAAATTGTATTATTCCATGACACAGAAGCGAGCCACACACATATGTTTTAAAAAAATCTCCTTTACATGTAGAGCCCATGTAATAAAATTATTTAGAATGTTTGATCAAAGATAACTTAAGAATAATTGGCTTATCATATTTTAAGATAAAAATCAGGAATTATATGTAAGAGATTAAAAGCTAAATTATGAAATTAAAATAAATAGTTTTCTCCTGTTTGTTACGTCCTGCCGTATTTGCATATATTCACTGTGTGTCATGAATTTAGAGAACATTAGTTCTCTATATATCCTTTCTTGATACGCGATAAGCGATATCGCGTTTTTGATCTCCGTTCACCTCTCATTTTTCGGATTTCTGCTAGAATGCAGTCTCGCAGGTACAGTTTAGGAAGAGTAAATTAGAGCAATTTACTAAATGCTAATGACAATGTTCCGTAACGTCTACGATCACTGATTTTTTCCAACCAAATAGGAAGTAACCGACGGCTGCACCCATTACCACGGCGCAACACAGCCAGACATTGTAAGTCATGAAGATTAGCATCAAAAAGTAAGACAGGACGATCTGTATGATGTGTAGAAATGTTTGAAACAAATGCATCCAGGACATCATAGTCGGCCTGCACAGATTAATACGGCTTGTTATGTCCAAATTCACCAAATCGCAAAAATATGCGAGACTCGAAAGTTAATTTACAGATATCCATGCATTTGTAGCATAGAAAACCATATTAGTATTAAATACAAAGCGAAAAATGAATCATTTTCATGCAGTTTATTTAAATTATTGTAACATCAAAATTATTATTAAAATTGTTATATTAAATGTATTTATATATTGACAAATATTTAGTGAGTTACATAATTTTTCCGATGCCAATAACAAATCATTTTGTTCTAAATAACTAAATTTTATCAATAATTAAATATCTCTTTTTATTATTTAAGGAATAGTGTCAGGCAATTAAGGATTGAGTTGTTTAGTAAATATTTACATGCACTAGAGATTATTTGCGATTAAATCTAATATATGAATACAGTGACACGCATACATACCAGTCGAAAAATTTCAGTTGTTAAAATAAAGAAATACATGACACCAAGCATATAAAAATAATAAGGCAATTATGTTGAAGATATATTTCACGAGTAATGTTTTTATGACTAAAGGAGCACAAGAAAATACATCACGCATGCATTTAACGAAACACTGATAAACAATTGCTCTTATTGCAGCTATTTACAAGCAGGATGATTTTAATTAATAATACAATTATTCATAAACGAAGTATAATTTTGGAAGAAAATCTCAGTGTCTCGTAAGATTTACTTACGGTTGTTTATGGATTACTTCGCCAACCATACTAAAAAGACAGATTCAACGATTACATTTACGCGTTTAACTTTATTGTTTATATATTTGGTGATCTTGTAAAAAAATTGCTTCTTGGTTTTGAAGCATATTCATGATAATGCACTCGCAGTGCCTATGATATCTCTCTTAAAATATTACTTTTTATAAAGAATTCCTTACAGATTATTCACGTAATAAAATAATATTATTATATAAACGTTATGACAATCGTAGCTTAAAGAGATATGTGCTGCTCTATGAATTAAAAGATTCAAATCTGACTAAAAGAAAGACTGGCGATTTGGCACCTTCAAATATCAAGATGAAAGTGCTATATTGGAAAGTACTTTCGTAGTGTAATCAAACTGGGTCAAAGTCCAAATAAAAGTAGAACAAAATTTAGAATGAATAATGTTATTTGGTAAAGAACACTACCGATATGACCGGATTTTTATTCGGACCTATCCTATTCTCGTCAGTTTTAGAGAGTTTTAGAGAGAAAACGTGGTTTCTTTATGACGCAAAAAAGGTCAGATTATGTAACGCGATTAGTTTTAATCACCTATTCGCCTTAAATTCTGCGATTTAAGATTTTTGAAAACTTCTAAAAGGAGAAGGCTAAGGCCTACTACGGATTGTAATGCTGTGATGATGATGATGATTNTTATACGAGCGAGAATTACGAGAAACAATTCTTTCTTGCAAGATCACCCATCGAAAGAATTAGAGAACTTACTGAACGACCCGGTTATCCTCGGCCACTACATTCTTCTCACTGGGCACCGTAACGCTTCTATACTGCAGAGCATTGTATGTCTTCCAGAACAAATACTCCCGATAATATTTTAAACCCTCGTAGAGCGCAGCCATGATAGCGATACCGATCATCGAACCGATGAGGCCTCCTAGCGACGAGATCTTCCAATTTTCGAATAATATCGCCTCACAATAGCCGACGTGGAATGTCATCTAAAGATCGCCGAGAGCAGATTTTGCGTTAATGACACAGAGTTTTGAACGACCGGATCATACGTACCGACATACCGTGCATGCCCATCTCGCTGCATGCGTCGTTCGCCGAGGCCCCGACATTGTGTTGCATGCCATGGCTCATGCTTCCATAATTAATTCCGTGGTCCATACTTGCATGGTCTATATTCCCGTGGTCCATACTTCCGTGGTCCATACTACCATGAATCATGCCTCCATGATCCATTCCATGATGGGCCATGTGCATATCATGGGATACGTTTCCTGTATTGTTTGTGATCATATGGTGATCATGAGACATCTGGAATAAGAAAGAATTCTTAATTCAGTAGGCGTTGTACACATTCGAAAAAAGCATGTAGATATGTATATATTATTATAGTAACAATAATTTTTATGTTATCTTTATAATAGATGTAGGCACGAAAAAGATTTCAAGGATTTCAAAATCAATTTTTTTTTAAGTAAAAACATATTCCTTTTATATAAATTGATTTCTCATTCTATATATACATAGAACTATATAAATAAAATAATTATTTCATTTCCACATGCAGTATAGTATCATAAATAAGAAAAATATGTATGATTATACAAAGATTTCGCAAGATTTACACGTGTTATATTATAGCTCTAACAACTTAAACTTAAAAAATAAGATTTAACTTAAAAAAAATACAGATTCCTTTTTAAAAAGTTGATACTAAAAGAATTTATTATTTCACACACACATTAATCATATTATAATTATATATGTAATGTAATTCAATAATATCGTTTAAATAATATCACTTCGAGCAAGTTATTGTTGGATTGTGACAAAGAAATGGACGTGCGATACGTGACGATATATGACGACCTGAAATGTGATATAACAGCATTTTAATCCGTTCAGTATCTTGAGACGTGCGTGATTATGCGTGATTTCACATGGAAAAACATCACGCTTGGAATGCAAGCATTGAAGTTTTCATAATTTTATGTGTAAATCGACGTTAAAAATGTTTCGAATATGCGTTGAAATCAAAAGTGAACAACCATAAAACAGCTTCTAAAAAGCAAAAATACTTCTCTTCCTTCCATTCCCATAAAATATTTGTATTTTACTTTTATTAGAGCTAAAATTTTTGAATTTGCATAGATTTTCTGGATTGTTAAATGCAATTAACAACAATTTCGAAAAGAAAAAAATTATAAGCAGCTATCAGCTTATTCTGATAAATTTAGTTCGAAAAGCATCATTTCGATATAGCATTCTCTTCGACGCTAACATATTGATAAGTACATGAGTGTTTTTAAGCAGTCATCACCGGTATCTGGTAGAGTCGTAATTAGTCGAAATTGTAGCAGCTAAAAGGCTAATATTTAATAATAATATTTCAAGGACAATATTATTATTAATACTTATTCAATGATTTATGGAAAATTCGTTCCGTATAATAAAGTACAAATAAGAAGAAAAATACTAAAAAAAAGAATTTTTTTTTTCAAACTAATGATAAACCCGAATTGATTTAATTATTTTTTATAAAATAAATTTTTTCCCTTAGCATTTGAAATTCAATATCTTTACATACTTTCTTTTTATCTTTATATGTTATACACCCGATTTGTCTATTATTAGATAACAAAACTATCCTTCTTCGAAAACTTCAACGTACAACAAATATTTTTTTAATTCTCTTTGCTCCAAAAGAAATTATAAATTTGCACAATGACTATATAATACAAGAGANAAATATTATTATATAATATATTATTATATAATAAGAAATAAAAATTNTTGCGGTTATTTTTTTTAATGCGCTTGACTTAAATTGATTCAAGAATATATATGCAAACATATGTCCATTGTATATCGCGCGTGTATTTATAAATCGTTAAGATAAGACATTTTTGCACATAACTGTCGCTTATACTAAAAAAAAAATTTTAATATATAGAATTTGCAATCCTAATTCTAAATTTTGTTCTAATAAGATAAAATTTCCGAAGTTAACAACAATTGAGAAAAAGCATTTTTCGCAAATTAAGCTTAAAAGAAACTAAATCGTAAATAATAGAATTTTTTATTTAAATAAACTTTACTTGAATTGTTACATATCGGATATTTTTGAAGAAAAACGCGTTATAAATTGATTATAGAGTCATTAAAATTAACATTCGCGAGTTCTGAGAAACATATTAAGAACAGAATAAAAATCTAAAATTCATAAAAATCGAACAAAGATAAGCGTAAAAAAAAACAAACGAGGAAAATCGATAGCAATGGCAAATTATAATATTATTAAATAAATAAATCAATCAAGTTAAATGAAGATATATTAATAAATATAATTCTACAACTTCACTGACATCGATAACAAGCATATCAAACACATATCTCGATGCTTCGGGATCTTATCGATCGATGCCGCACGATATGTGTTCGTTTAAAAGAATCACTGCAATGCTGTGTATTTATAAACAAACCAGCCATTACGAACTCGCATTACAACGATAAAGTGCGACGATAAAGAATTAAAAATAAATGATAATCGAGACAGACGATAAATTCCCCAAAAAATTTTAGTGAGTAATCTAATAATTATTGAGAAAAGAGCATCAAAGGCTATTTGAAGTGGGAATATCTGATTTCCTGTGAAAGAGGATGCCGCTTAAGTTTTCGATCAAATTACCTTTGCCCAGCAGAATTGCTGAATTCTTGGCAATAAGCAAAAAAAAAATTGACAACAAGCATCAGTCTGCTTACATATGGGTGAGATAAATTAAAAAATGTTTAAAGGTATCTAATGATCTATAAGTAATAATCTATAATAATCCGTATAGTCACCTGCGTTTCCGCCGTCGTGAACACATTTATAAAAATCAACTTTATACGATTGCAACGACAAGATCATGACTTCAAGAACGAAGAACTTGAAGTCCACTAGCCAAGCCGACGTTTGTTTCGTATTTGCCCGTTTTGTGTCGTGTTCGGTGGAAAAATACGTAAGCAGCAGATAAAGATACCTCGGGGAACGTTTAAATGCGCATTCGCTAACGCGTGTTGTCTGGCTCGCACAAGCACTATTGTTCCAATTTATCAACGAAATGAAACACGGTGATGGAACGAACGAGGAATCGAATACGAATTTGTTATCGTTACGAGTGCTCTCGTATCATTAGTTTTTTTTTTTTTCGTCGGCTATCTCATCCAGGTAGGCATCGCGGCTATCTCGGTCCAAGATTGCGTAACGCATCGTAAAAGTATCAATCAATGTATCAATGTATCAATAGTTTTCGAATAGTTAAGATTGCTCAACTCTCGTGGGACGCTAAACGTTTTGTAACGAATCTCGAGAGCTTAGTTAAAAAGTAAACGAAGTAGCCGTTACAAAGTCAAAAATAAAACATTCCGATTGATAAAATCGACTCATCATTATCCAACGGTGGGTCAGCCACAGAAACCGCGATTAAAACTTGTGATTACGAGAAATGCTTGAAAAAAAAAAAAAGAAAACAGGATATTCTACTGATCCGGAAGAAATAGCAGGAAAAAAATCAAAACAAGAACAAAGCCTTTATGTTTCAGAAAAAGTACGTTACTAAAGCGTGAATAATATTCTATGTTATGAATATGGAGAAATTAATTGATTGTGAGATTAAATTTTGTACGAGAAATATACCATTTGTGATAATTTAAAAATAAGAATGATATTGATACGCGATCGACAATCTGTCGTGCTACAGGAATCTCTTATATCGAAATACCAGAAAATCCTGAAGGAAAATGAGCGTTTTAATATCGTCGCAAGGCAAGAATTCTGATTATCGATCAGTTAGCGCAAATTGTTCGCGCCGTAGGATCGTGACGTTCAAATTAATGAACGGATAAATTCTCGTGAGAGGTGAAAATATGAAAATACCAAAAGTTGTTGCGTCGCGATGATGCGCGGTAGCATCTCATTGCAATGAACTCGAATTTAAAAATAGATCGATCCTTGTCTATTTACGTCTCTTTTAATTTTTAGATGTGGAGTTCTTTTTTTTATAAGAGAAACCAATATTAAATATCTCTACAAATGAAATGCAAACTTAACAAAGTATATTAAAAAAAGAAAAATGTCTATAATATATTAATTGTTTACATCTCTGAAACTTGATTAACAAGAAACACGTCATCTTTAAACATATATTTATTATATAAAAGTCATTGAATATCTTAACGAGAAATATCAATCAGTTAAAGACCTTGCAGGTGAAAGGAAGTACGGAGAGAACAGAGAACCCGAGATATACTGTATATGAATTCTGTTGCTGAGAAGTTTCGTTACATTAAATCGCATGGTATCGTGCAGGCATGCATGTGAAGCTATATCAAGTCTCATTATAGCGAACATTTCTGCGCGCGTGTTCCTTTAATGGCATCCATTCTACTAAGAACTCAATTCTCAACATATGCGGTTTTGCAACTGCCGAGTACTTTTATGATACACGCGGCTTATCCCTACTTAAATAATATTTAAAATCTAGCGCTTTACCATCACAATTTTCAAATAAGGCAAATGTTACATGGCACAGAATTAAATGACGGAAGTACAGAAATTGGAATTTAAAACTAAACATCTCTCCAAACTTCTGATTGGAGGCACAATATTCGAAAACTTGTATTTTCAGATATCTCTAGGTACGGACGTTTCTTGAGCCTAAAGGCTTTTATACGATGTCAGGCAACAGACAAACAGGAACAGGGAATAACACAGGCAATAGATTTTCAATTTATCGGAAAGCGTGTATCAATCCGATAGCTTGAAAATCTACTATCTACGTTATTCCCTGTTGCTACTGTCTGTTGCCTGGCATTATGTGAGAGCCCTAAGGATCCGAACAAATCGAGGGTGAGCAGTTTATGCATCTTAACAAAACATGCCGGATTCTGAAAAGTTCACCTCAGCCACCAACGAAAAATTATAAAAGAATTTTTAAATTTAACGTTAAGAACTGTTCTAGTTCCACCCGCTCCCTTTTACCTTTTATCTACCTTGCTAGAAAAATATTTTCCGTTTACAACAGAAATGCCAAAGCAAACTTTTTCAACTTTGTGAATAAATTGTCATATCAACATTACTCAAAGGTTGCGCGAAACTAATAAAAATATGGCGAACTGGTCGATAACCCCCCGTGATTCCGAGAAAAAGTAATCGAATATTAAAACGACTCATTATGTAATATCGTGTATATGATGTAATATGCGCGCGCGTATTTGAATAAAAAAACGCAACACATGTTCATTGAAATCGATCCTTGGCACTGTTTCATACTGCTATCGTCAGATAATGTAAATTCTCGACTGAGGGTTGGCGATATTGACTACAATTGGATCAATGATGGTGAATCAGGATCAATTAGCGTGTCGCCGTGGGGTGTGGAGCAGACAGAGGCGGCGGATAAATATCTGTTGCGGATTCGCGATTATCCGCGCTCGACTGGTAGCCCTGGCGACAGGTATCCGCTTTCACCGCCGAGCGAAAGGGAAACGCTTCGTATTCTCTCCTTCGCTCGCGCCGCGATTTAGGCGAAATGCGCGAATGCCGCGAAACGACGAAGAAATAGAGCGAATGCTCCGTTACAGGGTACATTCACTTCTTCATCTAGAGAGCTATCGTAACATATGTTGTGCCGCTTTTCGCTTCGATACGAGGAAATGCGATGCGGCGGGGAAAGACCTGACGCAGATGATTATAATGATACATCCGCGTCTCGAGGAAACCTGTTTCACGGCCGACTGCTGCGATTGAGTAATTCGTGGAGATTACTCGCTTCTATCTAAATTGCGCCTCTGCGTTGCGGCTAGAGAGAGTGCTCGGTTAAAGTCGTAGACTAATAGCAGGCGTTCTAGGCGTACACGGGAATCCTTAGGAATCTTAGGATCGTCATTTAAGGATACGCAACGCATTTTTATCGGGCGAATTTCTTCGACGAGAGTTCACCGTGAATATCTTCGGGTTGTGAAAGCTGTTTGAAAGCTTTGATTGCCGGAGGGAAGGTTATCCGAAATCACTTTACGATAGCATCCCCCGGTCACGTTAAGAAGCTGGCAAAGACGCTCTCTCTCGGAAGCGCGTCAGGGGAGATAAGAATGCAACCAAGCGGAGATGACCTTCGGTGCTCTCTCTCTCTCTCTCTCTCTCTGTCTCTTGCGAATTGATCAGCAGCGAAACTCTATAACAAAATAAACGGCACGCGAGAAATTCGACGTGAGGATACGCGACACGCTCCGGCGGGCAGCAAGAGTCGCAAAGCATGCTTACTATTGTTAAATCGCGAAAAGAAAACCGCACGTGGCGCGAATAGAAAATGAGCTAAACTTCTCTACTTCGAATGGAGCAGAAATACAAAGTGAAATATGCGGAGTTTTTTTAACAGACACGTCGGAATACCTTTAGAAAATCGCTTACCTTTGCGGAGGTTATGTTACGACGTACGACGATCACCAAGTCGAATCAGGTCGAGCGAATGGCGGAATGAGCGGTGGAGTCTCCTGTGAGGGCGTCTTCTCACTGTCCTTTCTCTTCGTCGCCCGAACGGAGTCAGACAGTCAGTTGCGCGTCCATTAGCGAACTGTGCGACTTTCACACCATGAAGTTTGCCAGTAGTTGCCAGCATCCGCCACTGCGCCACTGCGGTGCTACGCGCGTATCGAGTTCTGCTTTCGATTCGTGAATAAACTGCTGAGTGAGCACGTGACATGCGCGACGTGACGCGCGCGGGCCGCGCGATATTTAGAGATCTTTCATTTGAGTATTATGTTTTCGTATCATATACACAGTATGTTATATGAAAATTTTTTATTATTTTATATTTATACACAGTACATGTATAAATGTAATAGAAATGTAAACAAATAAAATATATTTCAAGTATGTGATCTGTTGGAGTTGATTGTATTTGCTAGAAAAAGCAAAACGTGTATATTGATGATAATTTTTAGGTCTATGAAGATTTAAGAGATTCATTCTCATCTCGATTAATGTGTGGAAAAAAGGGGTTAAGAGAGATTCACTCTCAGGATTAGGAGAATAAAGAGATTCATTCTCTTGTAAAAGGAGTAGCGATAGAAAAAGAACTAGGTAGATTACAAAGCTCATGACCAATGCAGTCGTGACATCTTTTGCTAGGCTAGTGGCACGTTAAATATTCCAAAAAAAAAAATAATAAGCGCAGGTAATTCCTGGGCATGACGAAGATGCTAAACAGGCCGCCTTTTTCATGCATGCGTACTGGACAGATCATGTAACTTTTCCCTTTGGTTAAAAGTTTAAGGACCATACTAATAATTTTTTATGAAATCAAATTCTTGGATAATATTCATTTTGCGTTATACATGTTAATCAAACACGCTTGATCTCTTATTTTTAACGTAAATATTTAATAACGCGATAATAAATCTCACATTAAACTTAATAATAAAAAATTAAAAATAAAATAATTAAAAATAATGCTTTTGCAAAATGTATTTTATTTAATTACAAAATTTTATAACGTCGCGAAATCTAAGCTGAGGAATGTACAAAATATCTGAAAGTATAAAGTCATATAAAAAGACATGTAAATAATGTAAATGCTACATGTCATATTTTCAAGAAGAAAGAAAATGTTAATGCAAAACAGTACTGATCATGTACATATGACGCGTGGTTCCGTGATCTACGCGATGAAAACAGAGAAAATCCGTGAGTGCAGAAAGTGCAGAAAATGCAAAACGCGCTGCACGCTCGCGCTTGCGCATCCAGTCAGTCGCGTGCAGTCGCGTTGTTCGAAATCCGCAGCGTAGGAGTGAGACAGGTCGGTCGACAGATTTCTCGCCCGCGACTTTTTCGTTCGGGATTTCGCTCGCGATGTCGATTAGACCACTGTGGCCCGACCTGCGGCCGCGGGCTACCGACCCGCTGTGGTTCAACGCCGATAGACCGTGCGACGACGAGAGCGAGGTCGCCGCCCTCGAAGCGGAGCACCAAGCCTGGGTAAGTGCGCGAATGATCGAGCGTGGATCGTAACGTGCGTGTTACATTTTTTCCCCCTACTTTTCCAGCGAGAACACGTGCGGGTGCAGGGCTACGAGCACATTCCGATCGGGAAGACGGTGAGCGACGTAAGTTAACCTAACCTAACCTAACCTAACCTAGTCGTGTCCGTCGCGCACTTGTTATTTCACGGCCGTTTCGCAGATATCGAAACGCGCTAATTCTCGCGATATTTACGGATTATCAAAGACACGCGTACTTATTTGTTGCCTCTCAACACGCAAGCCTGTGGTAATTTGGTCATTCGATAATGTATCTTCATTATCGAGTCGGAATCGATTGTCAAAGTGGAATCAATTGCCGATTGTCGATTTAACGCGGGTTTCGTAATTTTTAAGCAAAATGATAAATAGAAGATAAATTGATACATGTTGTGAAAGAGATAATGCCAAGTTCTCCCTTTTCTATTTAATTTCAATATTCATATGCTTATATAATAGAATCATACTACTAAAAATAAATAGAAAAAATAAAATAGTACAGTAATTAAATATAAAATACAAATTGATTTCAGAATCGTTAATTATTTTGCAAATTTCTGAAAATTTCTGTAATCTGTGTAAATAGAAGTAACCTTTTCAGAATTCAGATTTTTAATAAATAAAAAATGTCTTGTGTAAAAGTGATTTTTAAATGGGTTTCGAATAAGAATTAAATAGATAAAAAGATAAAATATATTAAAATGGGTCAAATAGCAATAGAAAAATCATATCCTGACAAATTGCGCCATCATTCGTCTTCAATGTGGTTGCTGTTGTGCATATTTTCCTTACCATCGGTAGGAAATCGGACGCTGTCATCGGTATCGTCTCTATTTTAAATGTTGCACATATAATTTATAAATTAAAAATAAATCTCAATTTATCGTAACAAAATTGTCGAGACATATTTGATATCATTAAAATCTTAGAATTATTTTTACATTTCTAAATCGAACGAATCACATTTAAATATTCATGCACTAATGACTGTGTTTAACAAGTTCTTATTTCTATTTATTAATATTAAGCAATATTTTATATTTTTATTAATTAATATTACATGGAACTTGTTATTTATTCGTTAATTTTTTGTACAATCCATTGCACGTATCGATCACTTGGTATGTTAAACTTACACAGCTCTGTCGATGTGATTCATGAATATCTGGCTTTGATACGTTCGACATCCGGAAATGCTTAAACCGGAATTGAAACGGATTAATGATAATTAATATGCAATATTAATGTCAACTTTCTCTCGGGCGTATAAAAAAATCTAGTTCCGAGGATCGGAAGGGGAAGAAGAGGAAGAGGAAGAAGAAGAGGGCGAGGGCGAAGAGGAAGACGAGTCGGATACCCACGAGGAAGAGGAGGAGGAGCTCGANGAGATCGACATGGAAGTCAGTTATTCTCATCATCCGCAGAGGTCTAGTCCGACGGACACGGTAACCGCTCCCGTATCCATCCGGATGGTCAATGCATCGAACTTAACTCGTTATTCTTAATCTCTACGTGTCGATTCGAATGTACATATCTGTGATCGCAAATCTTGTATAACTTTAATCAAGTTTAAATAATTATATAATTCTAATGCTGATAATAAATATTATTTACAAGCTCCTATTGCAGTTTTATAGATCGATAATATCAACATGCGACGAATTAAAGGTCTATCTATTCTCGATCTCTAACTTTCTCTTCGTTTTTCTCTTGTTTACGAACGATAATAAAGTGTCGCTTTTTCCAAAACCGATTCTTTTTTTTTTTTAAATCGTGACGGAACCTGTTGATTCCGCCGGTCGGCGAGCAATCAGCATTCCGAAATTGAAATTTCGCCGCTCTCTCGCTCGCGCTTATGCTTAGGTCAAGAACCCGACTGGCGACGGCCGTAAGCGGTGCAAATTCCATCGTGACGGTGGAAATTGCACAATCAGCGAATTCGACGGCGCGAAGCGTCGCAGGCGCCTCTTCGCGGACCGAAGCCTCCGCTCGTCCAGGCTGGAAACAGCCGACGGAGTATTACTCGCGGACAGTAATGTCTTCATTCCTAGCGTCGAGAGCCTCTTCCGAAGAGAAGAGCGACTTCGTCCAGAGCGGTCGAACAAAAGCGCCCGTCCTTTTCCCTTGCCTTCACGATCCCGTCTGCCTCTCTCTTTTCTTCTCTTTCCATGGAACGGGCCGGCGAAGTTGGTACTGCCTCGCTCGCTCTCTTTCTCTCCCTTTCGCGAAGGGCCGTGGAATCGCGTCGTGCTCGACCGGGACACTCTCAGTACGCTCCTCGTGTATCCACCTATACTAGGTGTAAGTACTCGCGAGAATGTATTATATGCCTTTATACAAGGTGTCCCGAAATATACGTTTAAAGGCGCTAGAACAGCGATAGAACGAAAGAAATTAAGTAATCGTACATCGCGGCCGTGACTTTTCAATCCCGGCAGCAGTCTTCTTTCCAACACACAAGTTTTAGCTATGTCTAATCGTAAGCAATGAGTTAAACAGTCGTACGGTAATGTTAATTACCCTCTCTCAGGCGCGCTAGAGAAAAAGCACAGTCATAGCGTTAGTGACTTGAAAATGCAAACGATGTATCGTCCGAGTATATCTTACGTTTGATCAAACTTTAAATACTTGCGAAACAATGCTTAATATTCGGAATAAGAAATCACGCGGCGGTTTTCGTTACTTTGTTAGTTTTCACGGTCTTTTCCACATTTTTAGGCTTTTCTGGCGCAAACATCCGGACATCCATGTACATGCCTTACGTATATGCCTTTATACATGACTAGTTTTATACATGTGTGCACAGTTTTTTATATATATATATATATATCTGCATGTGTATACGTATATACAATGCGCCAGCTCTCCCGGCGTGTAACTGAAGTAAAGCCAGGTTGGTGCCCCCGCTAGGGTGAACGAACGGGTACGCTCAGGCAAAAGCGAACCCGTGTGCCTCCTCCTCCACCGCCATCACCACCTCCTTCTCCTCTAGCAACAACGTTTTCCTCCTTCTCCTCCCCTCGGAGATCGGGCAGAGATCGTCACTGTGGATTCTTGCGAGGCGAAAAATGCAAAAATCGGCTGGCTGCCGAATAGGAATTTTGTCGAGTTGCGATCCGCGGCGCGATCGAACGCGTATCATTCGTTAGCATATTAAATCGTTGGAGCTGCGCGATATCGATCTACTATGTTCGGTGTACTCGTGCCAACGCGCGATAAAGTCTCGCGCCGGTAATTCAGATAATTCAGCGTGATCGCATCGCTCCGATACGCATTTCCATGTATCCTAAACAGAATGCAATCAAAGCTGATTGCTTTGCTTAATAGACTTGTTTATTATTACTTATTCTTATGCTCGCATTGTCTTAGATAATGAAGAAACGTTTCGATGTAGAGAGAAAGAATTAATGCCAATAAAATTAAATTAGGTACTTATGATACTAGAAAGAGCTTACTGATCGATTGGCGGTGTATGAAGGTGTACTGAAGAACATTCACTCACTATATGTAATCTTCTGTATTCTAATCTAAAATACCAAGTTGTATATTTTTATAAATATGTCTTTAAAAGTCTCTTTGCTATCTAATATTTTGTTTCCAGTAGTTTGCAATTGATTTTTAGTGTAGTTCAAATGTTCGGTGAATATATTATACACGATTTTGATATCTATCCTCTGACAATAATAGCGTAATAATTATTATGTTGTGAATAATTCTTTGGAATTTGAAAACAAGAAATATCGTAAAGACATTTTCCAAATGTAATGGGAAACCATTATATAACCTCATTCTCATTGCTCGGAATTATCTTTTTCTCGGTTGGAATTTACATTTTCGGAGAAAATTTCCGATCATTTCACAAACTATTTGAATGTTCGTGATAAAATAATGTAATAATTATTTCAAATATTGATAATATGAATACAGATTTTATTGAAATATTGAAATTCATGAATTTAATTAATTGTAAGTTAGATGAAAACAAGACAGACTTTTTGTCTATTTTATTTTATCTTACAAAATTAAAATGATCTGAATTTATAATGTAGAAATAGCATAATAGCACTAAAATCTGTCATTATTTAGTGAAACAGTTATATTATGTAAATAGATCTAAATCCTTGATATGTTTTTATAGATTTAAGTTTGATTGCTTTTGCAAAAACAACATACTTTTTTAACGGCAAAAAGGTAAGAATTTTTCAAGTTGCTCTTCGTAAATACTTCATTTATTTTATCTTTCATAAGAATTTAGTTGCTGAGAATCTATCGCCACTTTTAGTAAGTATCCACGGAATGTTGCTATAATATTTACGCGTATTGAAATATCTTTCGCTGTTCTAAAGTAAATTTATGTTCTCGACGAGAAGATAGAGAACCACAGCTTCTTTCTAGCTAAGATCAGGATTAGAATTCTGTAATTTGCCTCGGACGATATTACGTTTCCAAAGACAGTTACGCACGCACAAAGTGTCTAAGCGTTCAGAACGCGCCCATAAATCCCGAGATTTATGAATCACGACCATTCGCGGATGGTAATACCGTCTGAATTTATGAATTAATATCGGTCATATTAGACGCATAAATCTTGGCATTTAGGCAGACGGAATCGTTCGCGTAGAATTATCTGACCGCTTCACGATTTCTGAGCAATTCGTCGGTAAATTATAAAGTGCTGTTTTTCAAGCGGATTTTTTTATACCTTTTTCTTTTAATCTCTCAATGCTTTCGCGAGCAATCTTCGTTTAACATAATATTTCATTAGATTAAAATGCAAAACAATATTACTTATCGATCAAAGTTAATAAATCTTGTTGTGCAATCGTAGATATAATTTACTGATGGCTCTGTTTAAATTACAAATACGAAAAGGTCAAATATTTCGAGATAAAATATTTTGTGAGCGACAAGGTTTTTTGAAGGAACTATCTTTATGAAGAGAATAAGCAAAAATACTCAAGGACTTCTACAAATTTTGCGTTGATTTATAATAATAACAATCAGTAATAACAAATGAGCGTCGTTAATCTATTGTAAGCATATTTGTTTATGAGTCAAGGTTGACTATCTCGCGAAATACGTCTGAAATTTAGGGATGCCTCGCTATTTGAAGTGCACGTGGGAAGAGGGTTTCTCGTTGGTTGCTACGTGATTCATTGCGCTAATGTCAACTTGACCTACTGGCCTACATGCAGGTCGATCCGAGTTCTTTATCCAAGGTCTTCGGGCGATACCCTTCTTTGCATTCGCTGCTCTCGAGTTTCTCTGACAGAAAAGCACATAGCGGCACATGAAGAAAGAGAGAGAGACAATTAATATAATGTAAAAAAAATAAAGTCACGTTATTTTGATTTTAATTATTACCGCATCGTTGAAGGTGGTAGAAACGTCTAATGTATAATTATGTTTTTTATTAGTAATTCAAATTGATGTAACGTTAACTTACGCAGTGTTAACCGCGTTGCATTTTCAAAGCTCATCTGTTTACCGGTTACTTGTTAATTTTATTATCGAGCGCGTTAGTGCTTTATTCTTTATGAAAAAAATAAGGCTCTCTGCCGTAGTTTCTTGAACGATAATAATCAACCCTTATCTTATTAAAAAATGTTCTGTTTCATAAAAGCGTTTTTAATTCCATCATTATTACGCAAGCTACCTTAACATTTTCTTGTTGCAATACTTTTTATTACTTTAAATTAATGTTGCAAATACATTTATTATATTAAAAAAAAAACGCGTTGCGATATTTATGTGTTATGTTGGTGGCATAAGTATCCTGTACAAATTTAATCTTTCGCGCATTCCTTATGCGAGAAGAAAAAACTCGTAAAACAAGCCGGCCGTTTACACGTTGGAGTTCGATCGTTGATTTATGGCGCCACGTGGAAATCAATCGCTACACCGGACCGATTTCTCTCTCGTAGAATGGCGGTTACACCGGCCTCGGGGGGGTCAGACCTCACGACCGCTAATGCCGAGTTAAGCGCCCTAACCTGCCTCAAAAGATGCTGCGCGACGTAAGAGATAATAAATCCTGGTCGGAATTCTCGCGACGGCAACGGCGGCAGCGACGAGGATGCTGGTCGCCGAAGGCGCGAAAGAGCGAGGGAAATGAAGGGCCGAGGGGCTGGGAATAAATTACGTTTATTAAGTTCTGAGTGATATCTTACAAGACGCGTGTACACGCGGTATTCCGGGTAGGCACGCAGACAGCGAACCATCTCCGCCGAAAACTAAAAATATCCATAATAGAGGTGACAGTTGCAAAAAAGTGGCGTCGAGCAAATTACGATTCGGGAAAATGCACGCACGTCGCATAACGCAACGTGCGAGATGATTTCCTTTGAGATGCCATCGCTGCGGTGAGAAAACATCGCGAAAGGTGGAAGAAAGTTGGAAGAGCGGAGAGGAAGAAACGGAATGAGAAGGGCGGATGACCGAGGATGCGAGAAGAAGAAAAGGAAGAGTCCGGAGTGAGAAAGGGAGAGAGGGAAAGGAAGGAGAAGGCGTATGCAATGATGGGGGAGAAAAGAATGGGGAGGATCGATCTCTTGAGAAATGAAGGAGGATGCTGCGCATAAGCGGGGAAGCGAGAGAGAGCAGGATGATGAATACGAGTGAACGTCGATTCTGCTGCGTGGACGTAAGAGACGGAGAAAGAAAGAAAGAAAGAAAGAAAGTCATGCGGGACGATCGAAAAGTGAACAAATCGGATTAGATAACGCTGGTGATTTCGAGATTGTTTTCGGATGAGAAAACTCGAAAGCACGTAACAATGTTTCAATGAAGCGACGATTACGTAAGCTCGCGGCGGAAGAAAGTAGGAAAAAGTAGATGAGTGAAAAGAAAAAAATGCGAGCGAATAATGCGAGAGAAAAAGGAAATATCGAAATGGTGAGAGATCGGAGCGCAGCATGCAGTGTCGAATTCGTATACGGGATTTTCAAGCATCTTTTTCAACATTTTTTGCATTTATGGTTAGACTAACCGACGGTTAAAGTTAGCAGGTTGGCTAACTGGTGGATATTAAAATTTGGTTACATTTATAATTTGAAATTTCAATAAGTATATCTATTGGCAACTCTGCTAACTTTAACTGTCGGTTAGCTTAACCGTGATTGGTGACATTAGTCCAATTAGATCATAATTTCCTATAATAAAAAAGAATATAAAAATTACTATACGACACGGTTACACAGCTAAACTCGACAACAGTTAAACCGTTAATGACTATACTTTGTACACGATATTCTAGAGAGATATCCCGCATACTTTCGTCATTTGCATGGCTTTTCTAATTTTCTATCGCGAGAATTCTTTCGGCCGGCACAACCATCGATGACACGATACGAATGGCGAATAGGGCGGTGTTTTTTATACTCTTAAATCGAAATATATTCCTAAAAGAGAAAGAGAGAGAAAGAGGGGATGGGAAGGGGAGGAGGGAGGGGATTCGCCGTCTCGTGCGCGGTGGAGGCGCGCGAGAAACGAGAGCGGCATGCCCTGTCGCGGGCGCGCGACGGAGAGCGCCGATTGGTCGGCGTGCGCGCGACGGAAGGCGCGAGCAGGAAGAGCGAGAAGACCGGCGACGGCGAGGAGACTCCGGGATTGTTCGACCGTTCAGTCGGACGCGCGATTACAGGCACGTGAGACGTGCGCACGGACTCTCGCTCGTTCCATACCGTCGAACGTTTGGGAGTACGTTTCGTTACACGGTGACCACGTGCCACGGCCGCGGGCGCGGAGAGAAAGAAAGAGAAGAGAGAGAGAGAGAGCAAGACGTGAACAACATTGGAGACACCGACGGATCGGCAATTGTCAGCTAGACCAGGTACCAATAACGAAAGAAGAAGAAGACTGTACAGACCGGCGCCGCCCGTCAACTTCGGCGAGGTCGAGCCTTCCCCCCGTGACCCTCTCCCCCCCCGCCCCGCCCGTCACGGGACGCGAGCCCGGCGTGTGTCGCGTGGCCCTTCGCCTTCGGCAAGTGGACGCATATGATCAGTGGACGCAGAGTATTCCGTGGATCAAGACGGCGGGAGCGGCGAGGTTCAAGCAAACAAGTGTGTGGGTGCATCTGTCACGGTTTCTCGTGGTGACTTGAAGTGAGTTGCACGTTGGAAAAGGGCTGGCGTCTTCCCGCGATCCTGTGCGGCTGTGCGTCGTTCGCCCGCGGCGAGGAAGGTGGAGCGGAGTTTGCGAAGCGGAGCCGTCGTCCAGATGTCACGGCCGCGTTGTGAACGGTGAGTGAACGTTTTTTTTTTACCTTTGGTAGCGAGGAAATTAGGACGAGAAAGAGACCGCGCGACATCGTCAATTCGCCGTCTCCCCCTTTTTTTTTTCTCCCCTCGGGTGTGCGCGAGCGAGAATAGTGCATATAGTGTTACCGGGAGGTGTGGATCATGCTCGCGTCCCCCACCAGAGCGTGGTGAGCGACGGCGGAGGAGAAGGAGGAAAGGCGGTGTTAGGTTTCGTCTCTTACTTATGGTTTTCGCGGTAACTCAAAAATCGCCGTCGTGTTAAGCCGGTGCGCCGCGCCGCGCCGCGCCGTCGCGCTTTTAGGCGAAACCGGTGAAATCGGGGCGAAGAGGGATCGTTGACCCTGCGGATCCAGACCGACTAGGACGTCGGCGCGGCGTCGAAAGTTTTGGCCGAAAGTCGCGGAAAGAGCAAGCGTCGACCCGATTTTTCGGCGTCACTCCTCGCGAGCGCGAGCGCGGCCGTTTTGCCGTGACAATTTCGATTTTATGTCCCTCCGCGACATTTTATCTCGCAATTGCTTGCCTACGTGCCAGCCGCGATCAATGTTATTAAAAATTCATATATATATAAACATATTTTTTAATCAACATAAAGTAACGTATCGCTACAGATTCTATCGATGCGAATGCAACATGTCTTGATAAGAGAGTATACTATAAAGTTCCGAGCTCTGGTATTAGCCTTTTTTTATAGATTGCTCCTATTAATCCTTTGCAATCCTATGTCGAGCTGCATTTGACATAATACTTTGCGGTAACTTTATACATAATTTTTTAAGCACTGATCAATGAATCAATGATTATAACCAGCAAACTCCTTTTTAAGGATCATCATAAATTTCTTAATTAATAAAACTTTAATTAAATCTGCTGATAAGATTAAATTGAAAACTGAATACTTAATTTTTTTTCGTTTATTCGTAGAATTTATAATTACTTAAATTTATATTCACAAGAAATAATTTAAATCGCGAAAATTAAATTTGTAGCGTCATAGCTGTTAACTTACATTCGACGCTTCTTTCTCTTATAATATTATTATATCTTCTCTGTTTTTTTTTCTGCTATTAATTTATCGTTAATGGTCTCGGAAATGTATTTAACGTGCGTTCGAGCGACTCCTTGTTTTTCGTGATTTACAATTCTTTTTTTCCCCTCCCTTTACGACGCGCGTGGGACAGCTGTCGTTTTACAACTCGCGTGATTAGCAGTGCTTCGCTTTGTAACGGTGTTAGCTTTAATCATCCGAGCGTGCGCCCGCGAGTTATCGCGGCGCGGGAGAAAGTCGGAGGAGCCGAAATTAAAGTCGATTCCGCGTCCAGTACATCGCCGCGAGCTCGCATGGCTGAGTGCTCTAAATGCACGCCGTCGCGGCCGCGTATTTACGGAGCACCGCGGAAATCATAACTTCGAGAACACGCGTGCACCGCGGCGCGGTGTGTATCACGGAGAAAGTCCCTCTCGGCGGCGGATCGAGCAGCTACGCCTCGCAAAAAAATTACGAACGCGCTCCCCTGTCGCTCCCATCAAGTTCACGCAACAGCATCGGACGTAATCTCAAATTTGAACGCGACTTTTTTTGTTCCACGATGGTTGACGCGCCATACGATTAACATATAAATTAGTCGCAACGGAATCGGTACTGCGCGGAAAGATGAGATTGTCGAAGAAATATTTACCTTACAGAAGAGTAGTCGTCGAACATATCGTAGCAGCGTGTCCCTGAGGTTTTTACGATTTTTTATATCAAGCGTACGTTTTTTCATATTATACATTACTTCGCTGATATCGAAAATCTATATTTTTTTATAGAAAAATATTATATATGTATATATCTCAAAGTTCTAACATAATACGACTTAAGGCATCGTAAAAATTCGGCGATAAGAACGAAACGGCGTGCTAACGCCTTATCACTCGATTCCGGCTGCAGTTTCTTTTTCGTTCGCATTCCACTCTTTTTTTTTCCGAACATGGCAAAAATATAACGTGACGGGACACCATGTCGCATTTGGCGAGTAACCTAGTGAGTGAAAGAGGCGATAGAGAAAGGGGAGGAGAAAGAGAAAGAGAGAGAAAGAGGGGATGGGAAGG
>JAJVSH010000051.1:970621-985665 GCA_021460005.1 Tetramorium alpestre
TATATATATGTATATAAATATATGTATGTATATATTTTATATATTTTCCAACGTATACATCGATTATATATTTTTTATTAGCAGCTTAGTTTTGTCAAAGATTAAGTAGTTAAAAACTAACGAAAGGAAAGATAATAATGTCTTTTAAATTAAAAATAACATTTGAATTTAATTTAATTAAGTAATTATTTTTAGTATGTATATTTTAATAATACCAAAAAAAATTGAACCAGTAAAACAGTAAATTACAAGATTGAATATTTAGAATACATCACAGGCAAAAGAGCATAGATTAAAGACATGTTTAGCTTACTTATGTCTCATTTTAAACTTGTTTTCATTACTATTTATATACATATATATGTAATATCAAGTAATAAATTTTATCGTCTGAAATTTTTGCATAGTAGTATTCGTCTTTGATTACATCACCGACGAGAGTGACGGATTATACTTCGCGTTCGGACAAGCGCGACGCTGACGGTGTGATCTTAAAAATAGACGAAAGGAAGTGTCTCGTCTTTCGAGGATGACGGCGAATTCACTCTCTCAGGGTCGCACCGTGCCACCGTACGATTATGAGTATTCCTCCCGTCTCCTTTCTCTTCCCTTTTTCACTCATTCTCAAGTTCAACTCTTTCGACCGCCGAGAGCGGGCCCCCCCCAAAGAGGGCCCCCGAATATTTATGTCACGGCAAAGTCGGCTTGGGCCTTGATCGAATGCCGCGGGCGTTCACTCTCGTGTTCTTTTCGACTTCGGATTTTAGAAATCTTCGTTCCTCAAATCACCGCGAAGGACGATCAGGGAGTTCCTAGATTGAATGGATGTAACGCCTCTAGTGAAACGCGTTTGTCCTTCGAACGTGTAAGCTGCAAAGGTCTTGAGAAAGTTAGACTTTGAAACTTTTACCAGAGCATGTAACTCGTTCTGTCCTTCGCACTTTGTAAAATCTTCGCAAAAATCCAAGATTAAAATTTTCAAACAATTAATGCCTAAAAAAATAGAAAGCTTTCACGGAAATAAAATATTTAGAGAAAATATGTAACAAAAATTCTGTTCATTTCATAATTGCTTTAAAATTGACTTTATTTTAATATCCAAAAGACTTGAAAATTTCTGAAGATATTTTGATTAAGACAGATCGTAAATTATGTATTAAGCTTCTTCTATATCGTGACCGCTTTGTGATATTGAGATATAAAAGAAACTTGACTATCGGCACGTAAGACGCACGCGATCGCGAAAATCGAAGCGCGGCCGACAAACAAGCCGGAAGCGTTCGACGACCTCGGCGGGAAACCGCGGAAAACGCGCGAAAGTCGCAAGACGAGAACGGTTACGCAGCAATCGCGGCAGCCGGTTGAGAAAGAAAGAAAACACTTGCACTTTCGTTAGAAAGTCTCGCGAATCCGCTCCGCCATCCGTGGCAATCACGTCGGCCACCTGCGCAATGAACGTTGCATTAATAGCGCTGAGGCAGTTTGTCTGGCTAAACACTGAGTGTCACCACTTGTTTTACCCTTAGCCCTAAGTCCTACGTTGCGAAGTCACTCGACTATGCGTGCGAGACTGTACGCGATCAACTTTTCTAGTTAGTAAATTTGAAAAATTTGGTACGACATACGAAGGAAAGTAACCAATTTTAATAAATATCAATTTTCATTAAAACATTACGATGAACACTTGTGGAGAATGATTTTGCTGATATTCGTGAGTGGATGATGGTATTGGAAATGAACGTCATTCAGCAGATCGGCATTGGTTTATTTAACTTCTTATAACAAAGATATTCCGCCTTGGTGATGATGTGGCAATACGCAGATAAGAGTTCAGTCTGCGGCGGATCAAGCATTAGACGGCGATGAGTGACAACTAATAGGATGGAGCGGAAATAATTTTCTAAATTATATCTGAGTATAGCTTTTACGTAAAAACTATCAAGCGAGTCCGATGTTGAGATTGAAACTTTTAAAATACGTATTTTTTTCTCTACGGAAATTGTCGTAACCTGTATTATGAGAATAATTTACGTAATATAAATTTTTTAATTCAACAAAATTTTAATTCAATATAAATCCTTAACTCTTAAAATGTATTTATACGTAAATAAACAAGTGAAAGTAATAGACATATAAGTTATCTATATTTTGTTTTTAGTTCTCTATGATATTTTAATAGACAATTTTTTGATAGTTTAATAGATAATTTTTTTTATGACATAAGCATCATATTAGGATTATCTTTCTATCTCGAGACAATTAATACTGACGCTTCTCGCTTTTAGACGTCCCTTGAAACCGTCCTTTTAAGAAGCAATACGCATTAGACATCGAGTCCGGTAAAAACCAGCGAATCGCGTCATACGTCATGCACGTCGGCGTGACTACAAACGATCATTAATTACTCTTTAATCTAACGTTCACAGACGCATCGTATTATTAGTAATACGTGATAACGAGTTGATAGCGTCGCGCTGCGTAGCCACGAGAATTTCCTAATTCCGAAACAATCGTCAAGTTTCTTGTGCTGCTGCAGTTTTTCGTAAGAAAATTGAAAAATGTGACGTGCAACTTGAAAACGACGTACAGGAAATTGAATATTTCAATGTAAATTTGCAAAGTAATAATATTTATCGACAAACACCAGATATTACATATATATATATATATATAATAAATCTATCTCTCTTTCTTTGAAAGACGGATGTAGCTATTCATTATTTAATCTCTCGCAAAGAATGCAAGAATAAAACGTCCAAAGCTTTTAAATGCATTTTAAATCACTATACAATTCCATTCCTTACAATGGCAAAGAAATTAATCCAGTGCCTGTTTTCAAGATATTTCTCGATCCAGAACGGCGCGTATCTCGGAATTTGATTTACGGTACTGTCGAACAATTCGAACAAATGTGAACCGTGACCAAATTGAAAGTTGTCGTCACAAAAAAAAAGACGATTTAGAAAACACATGTCAAACACGTCCTCTTGTGTTACGCTTAGTCGTTGCGGGTTGCATTCTCGTACACAGGCTCGTGTATGAAGCTACGCTATGTAATTGAGTGCCTACGTCGTAGGTGCGGGTGTTGTTACATGCGCGCGTTATCTGGCCGGAATATAGGATGTATCTTAGAGACGCGGAATACCCTTCGCGCGGGATACGCAAAAATCGGGCACACGTGCCTCTGCGTGTTTCTGGCACGCTTTTCGGAATGCGTCATTGAATGCTGCGCCTGCCTCTCGCACGACGAAAATAATGCCACGCGTCACGTAAAAAATGCGACTAATTGAAAGATTACGACTTAATTACGAAACTGTCGCGATAAGGCCGAACAATTATATCGGGTATCCCGGAACTTCCGCGTACTTAATTATAACCGTAACTTCCTCGATCGGCTCGGGACATTTTTCTCTACCGAAAACGTATCGCTGTTTTCTCGTAATTTTGCAAATTTCGACATCGGGATCCAAGCTCGGGGTGCAAGCTGTGATCGACAAGCGAGCGAGCAAAGAACATCGGAGATTTGGCCGTAGCCTTGATAGCGAGGCAATCGTGAGCGCGCCGTCATCGTTCATCGGAATAACGAAGGCGTTAAGTAATTAGATGTTAAGAGAAACGAAGGCTCGACACATGTGATTTTCGATGCGCGGAATCGAACGGTCGCTCGTGCCCGCGTCGCGCCCCCACACACTCACACGCACGCACGTATGCACGCAGTGTTGTGTCTGTCGCGCACGTGTGTATAGTGTGTACAACTCGATGGCCGTGGCTATGGCCTTACGCGTCCTCTCCTTCCTCCTCGTCCGTCCGCTATCCCACCGCTGTATCGCGGAATCGCGCGCGCAGCGCGGTGTTGATCGCGCGCGGGAGGTGGTGGGAGCGAGAGGAGTCGAGGCAGCTCGCGGCGATGGCGACAGAGACGGCACAGCGCGAGCGAGAGAGAGAGAGAGAGAGAGAGAGAACGCGACGCGAGCGCGGAGCGTGGAGCGGGGCGACGGAGGACGAACGGACGCGGGCGAGAGAAAGAGAGAGGGAGAGTGTGTCGCGAGCGTGTCTAACCTAGGATAGCGGCGTTTAGTGGCGGCTAGGCTAGGCTAGGCAAACCGAGACTCGCCGTTCGCGCGTCGCGTTCAGTGTTCCGCGCGCGCGCTTCTCGACCGAGGCTCTTGTCTCGTCTCTCTCTCCGTTGCGCGTCTCGTGACACGCGACGCCCGGAATCGTGTTTCCTTCTTCATCGCGTCGAAAGGGAATTAAAAAAAGAAAAAGGAAAAAGAGGATAGAAGTGCGAAACAAATAAGGCAGGGAGAGAGCGGTCTCGCCGTGTTTACCCGCTCCGCAAGGGCGGCGTGAAGTGAGCGAGGGAGGAAGAGAGGAGAGGACTGTTTCGGTGAATGTGCTATTTCCAAGTTTGACCGGGGACACGTGTAGGATCAAATAGCAAATTGCCGTGGCGGATCATGATGCGGGATAGAGTGACGTTGGCGATAAAATTCAGAGAGACACGTGATCCCTGCGTAAATTCGCTTAGATACGTCGAGACGAGGAGAAGGTGACGGAAGAAAGTGAGAAGTTTCCTCGGACTTTCGAAGAAAGAACTGCGTAGCAGGATCCAATTTGAGCCGGATCGGCTACCAGCCGACTGAAGCTCGATCGAAGTGAACTTTAGTTATTTTATTGTCGAGTGATTTGTGAGATCGATCTCCGTCGGCGGTCGGTTGCATGGGACTCCTCTCGTGTTCTGTGTGTTGTTTTCAGAAGCTCGTAATTACCGTGCGCCGCAGTGATTTGAAAGACACGGAATTTCTCCGATTTTTTTATCGTAGAAACGATAGTCTGGGTCGTTGCTCCTTTTCCGTGAGAAATCTCGAGAGAGAGAGAGAGAGAGAGAGAAAAAAGAGAGATATATAAAACGTGTGTGTGTCGCGTAGGTCGACGCGTGGCCGCGTGCGTGCCGCGTCGTGTGCACGCGTATGATGCAAGTCGCATGGATTGTCGTAATCCGCGTCGAATAAATAATAATCACGGCGGTTCGGCGCTCGCGCGTCGAAGGAAAAAACGTCGCGAGGGTGGGAAGACTCGCTCGCGGAGCGGAGGAAGGGAACGTTGCCGTCGGTGGGTATAGTGAGTGCGGAAGGAATCAGGTGCCGGGAAACAGGCCCCCAGAGACGTTGGTGCTTCACTTCCTTCTTCCTGAGTTCGGCGCGTAGCGAGACGGAAAGACGACAGGTAAGGGGCTTCTTTATCGGTTTTACGTCGAGAGAGTAATGTCTGATACAACGTCGATGTTGTGGCTATAATTTTGATGATGTACTTTTCGACGAGTACTCATCGATTAGGAAAAATGTTTGGATACCGATATTTTGCGAATAATAAGATTTTTTTCGTCAATTGTAAGCTTCGTAGAGATAAATTGCAAATTCGCTAATTTTAGGTGAACTTTACTTTAATAAGATTTTAATTTGAGCTGAATTATAATGTTGTTTAGAAAAGGTGGAGAGTTTAGTGACTTTTGTAAAAATTTCGTATTGAATATCGATAATTATAGCAAGGAGTGAACTTTAAATTTCAACTCTCATTTTCGTAAAGTGTGATAGTTGCCATTTATCTTTTATTTACAGTGCTTCGTATATTATTATATTTTGGAACTTTTTTATGTTGTTTAAAGAAAAATTGACATTAAATTAAAAACCTTGTCATTAAAATGAATTTAGTAATTGCTAACAATATTGATTATTTAGTCTCAGGAAAGATTTAACAAAGTCGAACTTACACGCGACTCTTTTTTTTCTTTAGAAGATATAAATGAAATATTTCTTAGATCAGATTGCGATCGAACGCGAGTATTTAAAAGACACGATGCTTATAAATCTACGCTTATCTTATATTAATATAAAATGTGAGAGCATTCATTGTCAGTATGAATGTAACTTATCACGATGGCTCTATCCGAATTATAAAGCAGAGTAACTAACAACAAGTGCTAAGGAATCAACGCGCTTTTCGAATGATTCGTACATTAAGAAATCATAGCTGCCGGCCAACGGCCCCCAGGATTCGTATCCTCAGGCAAAAGTGTGAACCGCGAGCGGCCGTGACAGTTAAAATCGACGGTGCTTCGCCCACGCGAGACGCGTCGCTCGCGTGCGTGGGACACGCGCGCGTTGCGCTTGTAAACTCGTCGCGGAATAGCAAAAGGAGGCCGATCGCGGCAATTTAGAGACGACGGGGCGATCGAACGGTCGAATCACGCGTTACTTAATAGGCTTTTACCAAGACCGAGTGAAAAGCAAACGGCTCGTACGCGAAAATGAACGACTCTCGTGCCCGCCGGTAATCGTATACAATTGAGGAAGTGATCGCGAACATTACGTATCGGCACGCTGCAAAGTGAAAAATTGATTTACGTAGAAATCGCTTAGTATCGGAATTGCTTGGTTGTACGTTCACTTCGTCAGCGCGCGATGTTTCGTTCGGGGAGAAGCGAATTAAATTTAATTGAGCGTCGATATTATAGGTAAATATATTTGGACTGAAAAAAATGTGGTATGCGTGTGAATTCCCGCACGAGGAACTCACGGAACTCTCACACACCCGTTCGCGCGATTTTCGTGCTCGAGACGCGAACTATATTTCATACAAGTATTTTCAGCCTAGGCCAACTTTCGGCCCTCAAGCGACCCCCTCCTTCTCAGTTTGCTTGCACGGCATTTGCGGTTAATTTAAACGCAGAAGATTCGTTCTTTAATATAATTAACAGGTTCATAATAAATTAGTGTATTCTACATTCCCATTTCAACAGTTAATTTAGAAAATTTATGGAATTACTCTTAATTTTATATAACTAAATTTTATATTATCGGCTAGTTGGATAAATTGAAAGAAGTTTTTTACCAACTAATCGAAGCATTAAATCTCGTGAAGACTCATATCAGTTTGTAGAAAGGTACTGTTTTGATTATCGTTATTTCGTGAATGTAGGAACACCTTATTTATGTTGCTGCAATGATAATGTAACGTTATTACAACTTAGAGCCACGATAAATTCTATTATTGGAAAAGATTGTTTTAAAGGAATTTTAATCCGTTACATAAATTATTGCGTTATATACATAAATTTGTGCGTTAGCACGGTAATGTAGTAAATTCTCTACTCTACTCTACTCTGTCCGTCCTCACTCTCTCCCGTTTCTCGTTGAGCGATTACGTGGCGACCTTCGTGGCGCCAGGGCCGAGGGCCGAAACCGATGTATACATTCGATAAATATTACGACGGTGCGCACCATAAGGGCCCCGTATACATGCAAGAGGCCTTGCGACCACGTGGACGCACCGTCACGGTCGATTCCGGAAGATTAAATATTGACTTGTGTAAAATCATTCTCTTGAAGTGTTCTGACTATGGGAGGGAATTGCAAAGAGATAATTTTGGCTCGTAAAAAAAAAGATTTGTATCTGATGTATATAACATAAAATAATCGAAAGCTTAAAAATTGTTGATAAAAAGTTTGAAAAGATTTAGAAATTAAAAGAGAAATGTGCTTTTGTTATTTCTCGTTTAAGAATCTAGATTTCGAAGATTTCGTTAAAATTTACTTAATAAAATTTCTTTTACGGGATTTTTATATAGAAATTAATTTTTTTTAAAATAAGGATTTCTTTATTAGTTTGTACAACAGTCATTCCATAATTTCTTCTTTTTTCTTCTATAAATTCTATATTTTCTCTTTTCCGGAAAATTATCGATCGAAAGATATTCATTGCTTTATCGCCGCGTATTTTCGTCTTCATATATCTTGGCAACAAGGTGCACGCATCGTACGCACGGACGACCCTGAAAGACAGACGCCGCATGAATGTTTAACCATCGTCGAGTCTGATCACTCACAAATTCTATTCCGCGTTCACGCGCTTGCACGGGCGCGAATAGCGCGCATTGATAGTTAATGACAGTACTCGCCGATCGCAAGGTGTATTTCCTCGTATACGTTGGAAGCAAATCGTTATGCCACGTCCCTGAACGACGGCACCACGTGTATCATCGTATGTTTACCTTCGTGAAGTCGAATTGGAGCTACACACCGTATCTATATTCATTGTATATTCTCTCGCATGTGTGAGTTTATCTCGTCTCTCTTGCGTTTCATCAATGATAAATTTGTGGTAAAATATGTGGCATGGATGCTAAGATCATTTTCTTTGTATATATAATTTTGTAACCGGATTGCGCAATATAGAATGAACATGGAATAAGAATTATTTCAGTATACAAATATTTGTTACAAGTGTAACAACATTCGTAAAATGAAAGACAGAATAATATCTATCAAAAAAAAATTTTTATTCATAATATTAATTCGACTTATTTTTATATTTTTGTTCTGAGATCATTATTTTTCTGATAATTAAGCTGACATTTAAATGTTACTAATGAATGATTAGAAAATGTTCCTTTCTCTTTCGTATATGTATCAAGAGATAAGTTATACAACGATATAAGTTGAATTTTTGTCTCATTTCTATATTATTCTTATTGATCAAATTCATCGATTGCGTATCTGGCTAGAGATATATGTCTATGTTTATGTTCCACATGATCGTAATAATATACGCGGACGAAAATTATTTTCACATTTGTCATCAATCGTGAAACGATTATTTTTCAACCGCGAGCCGTGATTTTCGTCGACAGCACGCTTGCTTAACCTTGAGGCACTGCCGCGTGGTTGACAATACGTCACAGTCAGTATTTTTATTTAACATCGCTTTATCGATGAGATACGCAATGCAGGTATCTGTCAAGCTGTCGTAATAACCGTGCTTTCGCGAGGGACAAGGTCAAAAGCGCAAAAATCGGCACATGTAAGAGATTTCGAATATTTAGGAAAATCTCATGGGCAATTCAACTTCAACGAAGTTGTGCTTTTGAGATGTTTTTAACAATCGAAGATTAACCGACACGATTATGCGCGAGAGATTTTTGAAAAAAATTGGCCTGCGGGATATGGGCCATTCGTTGGACGCACCTGCCCGATTTCCGAAGACGTAAGGACGCGTGGTCGGAGTGGCGCGAGCGTGAACCTTGAGGAAGGCTGCTGGTAAAAGTAAATGACCTTACGAAGGCAAAGTGCGAAAGGAGGCAGGACGCGAGCGACGGTCTTCATACGTGCAGACTTGCCCACATGTGCGTACGCGCGTGTGACCTATCCTTCACGGGTCTACGAACTCGAATTGGGCCGGGGCCTTGACTCTCTCGAGTACATCGCAGGTTCGGGGTCCCTCCTCTCCCAATATTCTTCCTCTCTCTCTCCGTTCTTCCACCGTTCTCCACCTTCGTTGAATATCCGCTCCGTGCCGACCGCGTGAACCTATCTTCCTCGTGCGGAGGGGGGGCAACCGGCTAGACATAATCGCACGCGCGCGTGCACAGGGCGCCGCGTGCCCTGCGCGCGCGTGACGTAACCTCGGTGCGGTGCGGCGCGGCGCGGAGCGAAACGAAGCGGTCGCCCTGCGCAGGCCGCCCCGGGGACCATGGGAAATGCGGTCATGGTCAAGGACCGGTGCACGGACCGACCGGAGAAAGTTTTTGCATTGGTCTGATCTCATTTCGGCAACAAGTCTTGCAACAAGAGGGGATTTTACTTTTGCTATTAATATTGTGCGTGCCAACGCGAGTTGTGAAAACGGAAACTATTCGGTCGAAAAGACGAACCTTTGAACGCGATAGGTTCCATTTACTCACGCCTGAAAAAATATTTTCTTTTATTTAGATATTTTTTTATTTTTGCTTTGCCGAAGATGGAAGAAAATATAATTCACATTTATGATATGCAATTGAATAATAATTTATCATGGCCTAAGTCCTCAGAGAGGTCTTCTCTATGCACTGACGAAATTTTTACATAACATCTAAATATAAAATATATGGAAATGTATGCACATATATAGCTCGTGATTCGGTAAAATTTTGTACATTTTTTTTCTCTTACTATTATAATTCCATCCATGATCGATAAATTAATTTAAAGATATGCACAAGTTATGTTAATTAAAAAATTTCGATCATAAAGTATCCATATTGAATAATTTTTTAAATTTATTTATTAATTTAGAAAAGAATGAGAAAGTTGTGAGGTATCTTTTTTCCCAAGAATGTATGGGTATTTTTCCTGTGCAAATATAATTTATATTCTTGCTACGTGTATTTTCGCGTATGTATTTTCTCTTTCAAATAAATCGCTCACTTATTATATAATGAACCCTTTAGATTTTAGCATTATTATTAACATTTACGAGAATTTCACGATCATGTTTTGTTCGAAGCTCGCGATTACAGGGACACGTTCCTCGTGATGACTCGTGTTTGCGCGTTTGTTGAATATCACGCGGTACGCAAGACGCGCAAAATTATGCTGAATCGAGTGTTATTGTTGCGACCGATTAAACAATTGCAGCCACGGCTGCCTTTAGTTTACCTTGGAGCGGTTTACCTTCGGAACGGCGCGATCGTGCGAGTTTTGCGCTAAGGATGCCGGTGGATTTTGAAACACGTCGAGTAAACACCACCCGTCATCGTCATAGTGGAAATATTTGCGAAGCCAAGTCCGAAGCTAATGAATGAAACGCATCACGCGGTTGGATGATAAATGCGGTCTTTCATTTTTCGAACGAACGTGTCATTTTCCGTGCGTTTATTAAAGCCCCGTTTATTTAGTGCGATGTGTCTCATACCTGGAAGTATATTTAAAAGCTTTTAAGTTGAAGAAAAAACAAGATAAGAAAGAGATTTAATATTTTCAGTAATATTCACTATAAAGTTAATGAACGTTAGTTAATGAACGTGTGATCGATTGAGAGAAAAACATAGAGTTATAATTGACGCATTCTTGTTCGCACAGTAAAAAATGCACATCACGGTCTTATTTATAATAATAAATCATCATTCAAATTGGCGTTTCCATGGACATGAAGTAAGATATAGGTGGGATCGATACGTAGTAGTCGCCAAGAGAAACGAAGGTAACGGCAGATCGTTAGTGCGCGAATAACATTGACACGAATTTAATAGCAGTCAAGCGTTAGTCGAGCTTTGGGTTTGACTGTAAAAAAAAAAAAATCTGATACATGCGGAAATTCTGCGCGAGCGAATCTCTGCCGTTGATTATGACGTCAGATATATCGTGGCACGATGTGCGGAATGAATATGTAATGTCACTGTCACTGCGAGAAGTCGCAGTGCAATGAAGGCAGAAGGTTGTCTCAGAAGGACGCTGCACCGATATTAGCTATGCCATCTTCGGCTTAACTCTCCTCGTTTGCGAAGAATGCGCTCACTCATGTTTAAAAAAAATGTTAAATGTTAAAAGGCTTTAACACGACCATATTTAGAACATTTTGCTATAAATGAAATAATTTTAATAATAAATGTTCTTTTTGCATTTTTTAAAAATTTAATTTGAAAATTCCAATAAATTATTATCAAATTAATATTAAATTCCAAAATTCATGTATTTAATGTCTTTCAGACAACAAAAATAATCGTAACTCAAATTCTGTATATCAAAATCATGATGATCTTTTTATTAATGAGTTAATTGGTCGCAAAGAGGAAATTACATAAGTGGTTATTCCCTGTTCCGATCTTTACTGGTCGCGGAAGATAAACGAAAATAAATACTCTCCCTTGTGGCTTTTGCACGCGCGCGTGAGAAATTCTTAATTGAACCTTAATTTCGTTAGTAATGAGTCACCGATTAGGTTATATTTAACCTTTATATACATATATTCGCATGGTTTATTGTATATACATAGTATGCATACTTTGGATCTCTAATTAATATTCATTTCAACCAGACGAGTTCTTCTTTGTTTATATTTCTTGTTATTAAACAAGAGGAAAGAAATGAACATCACACGAAGAAATTCTGCTCGATTATTCGACGAATGATTATTCTGCGAGTATTGCAGCAAAATAAGCAACATATAAACAGTTTTATTGGCTTTTTTATTATTATTGATTTATTTAACTGTTATATAAATGATAATATTTGCGATTGGTGTTTATTTATAGAATGTCTGTGGAATATAACCAAACAATAATCGCTGGCGTCTCTTATTCCAAGCTGCTTCGAAAGGAGAATTACGAATATTTCAGTTCAATCGACTGTCTCGCGTTTGTGACTACATTCATCCTTTTATTCTTTCTTCCTCGTTCTTTTCTCTCATCGTCGTTGACTAATTAGGTTAGGGTCATTAATCGATCTTGTGCTTGCCTCGAAACACCAACGCTCATGAGAATCGCGAGGACCATTGATCCTTGATCCAAAACCGGTTGCAACACCGTCATCGTATTAGGGATATGCAAAAGAGATGCGGAAAAAAAGGATGTTCGACATTCGTGTTTTTTTATTACTCGGAGTAGAGTTTCGCCATAAATTAAAGACGTAAAACATGCATATATCTACATCTTGAATTTATCTTAATTATTTTAATTTAAAAGTTTAAATAGAATACTTTAATAGAGAAGATAGAAGACTTCAATATGTACAATCGAGGTATTAAATTTGTTAACAATTAAATTATTAGTTACATGTCTTGAAATCAACTTTTGATTCGTGGATAACTTGGATAAATTTGACATATTTTATCAGTAAGTACCATTGAAATAATTTTATTGGATTTTATCTCCGATAAAAAAAAACATTAAATACAGATAAGACGTTGAATTGTTTCGACTCAAGGAGAGAAGTATGATATATTTAGGCAACTAATGTACTTTTTACGTCACTGATATTCTCACGAGACAAACGCGGTATACGATAAACGATTAATCGTTTCGACAGCCGCAAGGCTGTTATTGATTAGCTCTCGCGAATCGATGAATCAGAGTCGTCTCATCTAATCGATGTGATTTCGCGAAGCGAACGGAGCTTGGGTAAGATCCTAGGATTGATCAGTCGCGGGATTTCGGAGCCGCTCACGTGCATCCCGATATTAATCGATGCTCCCGCTTACAGACTCCCTGCAGTTGGCGATAATTGAATTTATCGGCATCTGCTCTCTTTCTTGTCGCATTCTTAAATGCAATATTGTCGATACATGTTCTATGAGCGATAACAAAAAAGTTGGACTATTATAATTTAAAAGTTGGATTGTAATAGTTCAATTACCATATCGAAAAATTAACAGCGTTTTTGAATAATTGCGCGCAATTACATTATCAATACCGTTACATTCTCATTCATCTTCATTAGAATTTTTCGCGTAGTATCACAATATGTAAATATAATTTCCGTGACATTAGCTTCGATTGTCATGTGCGATCTAACAATAACCATTTTTTCAAAATGTGTTTAAGTTTATTATAGAATGTGCTTGAAATTTTTTGCGTGTTTTTCTTGAGACTGTACAAGGCATATGATTACAATTCTGAATCACAGATGAGATTAATTGAGAATAAACTAAAATTAGATATGTTAAATTGCATTGATGCAATTCAGCTTTACGTAATTCTAAAAACGGACATTAAAGTATAATGAATTCAAATATTTTGCTTCACTTTGTTATAGTTACTAATAATAATTTTATTCCGTTTTTAAACTATACAAAATTAAACTCTAACAAATTTTTTACTTTTGTCATTAAAAGTGAAAAAACCAGACACTAATTGGAATCAGCTGGTCACCATCATGTTTTTAAGAATAGTGTGCATCTTTCCAAAACTCCATAGTAGGAACACGCATAAAGATATTTCCACATGCTTGTCACATGCCTGTTGAGCAGGAATTTTCCAAGGCGCATTGCTTCGCCTAATTTCTCGCGCTGCGCGTTTTCATTATTGCATTACTCAGAGCGCAATGGCTGACGTCAACGACCTTCGATGATTCTATCTCCCCTCGAGCGATACTGAAATCTCGTACAATCTTCTTACGAAAAACATTTCCTTGGCTTTAGAGCACTATGTTCCACTGAGCGGAACAAACTGTCACATTTTGTTCCATTGTAAATCTGTTGTTTGATCATGATAATGATAATAATAATTAATTTAAAAATACCATTATTATGTATTCCCGAAATTCGGAGAATTCGAGTAATTCACTTCCGAGTTTCGTCTCGAAATCGGTGTGAGATGCAATGTGGCGAGTCGATTTATTGTATATATATAGCGCTCTAGTCGACGTTAGTCTCGTCCATTCCAGACTGTTGACCAGTCGGGAACATGACTGGCGGCGGATTTCAACGCGCGGCGTTGTCAGCCTCCGTCGAGAAGACGCGGATTGTAAAACGCGTCCTTACGGCATTGCCGTTATTGAAGCCCCCCCATCGAACGCATTGAAAAGCGACCGTCGCCTTCAAGGAAGTCGCTTGCTTTGTCATAGTGATTAAGCGTACGATCCGATTGTGCGCATAGGCATTCAAAATAATATAACGATGAAGAGAAATTCCTCTCGTGCGATCGTTAAATCCGCAGGTTACTCGCCGTGCAATATTTTTCGACATGATCGAAATAATCCGAGTTTTTAACATTGATTAAAGCATAAGGAGAGAGAGAGAGAGAGAGAGAGAGAGAGAGAGAGAGAGAGTAAATAATTTAAATAATCTATTGTATTGAGCGCTTAATATATTAATTTTGTTTATGATGTACTATGTGGAAATGGATTTTCGATTAGAGATTCTTATAAACTTGGAACTTTTCTATATCACGGCTTTCGATGAATTCTGTGCGCGTTTGCGAATTGCAAACAGAACGAATGTATTCTCGCAGAAGCATTTGTCACAAATTATTTACAAGGGCAAGGCGACGATGGCCACTCGCACTGAGTAATGTTTCACGAGAGACAAAAACCAGGCGAATTCCAGGCCACGGATTTTAACAGATGGCGACCCTTGGCTTCCAACCGGGCGTGATTGCTGATTTCTTTACGCGTGCCTCCTGCGCGTTCCTTCCTTTTTTCATCAAGATTCTTCTTAAGAAAAACTAGCTTTAACAATTTAGTATGACGTTGACACCTTGTGAAAAAAATTATAATTTATATATATATATATAT
>JAJVSH010000051.1:985815-1002469 GCA_021460005.1 Tetramorium alpestre
GAAAATGAATCAGATAATTTTTGCTGAAGTTTGACTTTTAATTTGCAGTATTTAATTAATTTTTAATTTAAAATATTCTCTTTTATTTGTTTAAATTAACAGATATTTCGAACGTCTTAATTAATATAGTTGTATTATTATTCACTTTCGATTTTTAATTTTTTAATGATTCTTGCGAAGCTAGTAGTTTTTGCATATTTTTTTTGCATTTAAAAACGAAAGGGACCACTATGTGGTATCATCGATGGTGGTCCACAAATTTTCAGAGACGTCTCATAATTCCGAAAGAGGACGTTGAATTTGAGAGAAGGAGGCCGCACACGTCCGAGTAATCACGACGTAGATCCTCGCCTTGCCCGGGGCACGGACCAAGGCCCTTCTTCTGTTTGCGAAGGTCTCTGACGCGCATGACTCAACCTTATTATTGTTGTTAGTCTCGCACACACGTACGCAAAAATCTACACGCGTGCGTGCGCCTGGTGAGATGCGTACGAGCCTCGAGTAGGAAGTGCAAAGTCGCAACAGCTAACGCACTATTCTCGGTGAACTCAACATTCTCATCTCGTCAGGGACGTTGGAGTAGTTATTTTCAACACTTCGCGGAGTCTAAGTTCGTGTCAGAGACTGTGCGTCGGAGAGATTGAGATTGCATAGCGATTGCACGTTGGAAATTGAAGCTGACGGGGACGAGTTCCGTTAGTCGGATCCTAATTCGTAATCGTAATGATGTTGTGATCTCTCATGCCGCGATACCTCGGGCGAGAGAAGCAAGAAAAGCCGTTTTCCATCAAGGCCTTACTCGACAATTCGCGTCGTGGATCTATTAAATCTATAAAAAAATTTCTAATTTATGCAGAGTGTGTGTCTAATTTATGCACAATGAATTTGAATTCTTTTGTGAGCGCATTGTGTTTACACACTTCTGCCGATTTGTCATGACCATTATAACGTTAGAGGACAAAGGTTTTGAATTGTGCTGTATTCGCACGCTTCGTTCATATATTATGCGTAATGTAGGCCATAAGTTAATTTCTGGGTTAGAAGTTTTTTTTATTTCACGAAGCAGACGTGTATTCGTTTCGTTTCCTTCGATAAAACGAAAACTCGGTGGGTCATAATTGCATCGTTAAAACGCACGCGACGTACTCGTTATCGCGAATATACACAGTAATTCGCGATTTTATCTCGCGTAACGTCGTTACGTGCATTGCGCGACGAGCATATCATTCGCAGAGGGATTTCTTCGACGTAAAAGACGTCGAAGGATGCAATCCGCGACATCGCCCCCGAGTAATGCACTCCGTTGGACCACGGTACACGCGATAATGTCCATTATCGCGCGAATTCCGAGGACAACGTGATTTAAAATTTTCCGCGCCGCTGCCTATCGGTCCGATTAATCTCGCCGTAGTGACCTCCCCGTAGTTATCGCGACACGCTTTTCTACATTCACGAAAACGACGTGTCACGAATCGGATGCTAAATTCTACTCGAAATTGACAGATATCCCTCTTCGAATTAATGATATCGATTTTTTTTTATTTAAATTGTAATTTATGACATATAAAAAAGATAGGATTTCGGAACTTAGGTAAAAGCAATAGCTTTCGATTAAAATAGAAAGGTTCGCTAATTTTTAATAACTTGAATTAGTTAATTAAATCTAACGATCTTTTATTATCGTTTGCTCAGACTTTTATTATTTTTATGTAAAAGACTTGATTTTTTTTATATATTGCTATAACAACACACAACAATTATATAATGTACAGATATTGGCAATATTAGAAATTATATAGAGTAATTAATACATATCACGAACTGAATAATGTGCAACAAAGATAAAATAGGATATATTTTTATAAACATACATATAATAATACAATTTTTATTTTTGGCAAAATATAGTTTCTAGGAAGATTAAAAGAATGTCGAGAAATCGTAATTTCAATATAAATTTAATTTTTAAATAATAAGCGAAATTATCTATACATCTTTGACGAGTTGATGAGATACCATTGCATGAATGTATATACAGGAAGTGTTTCTCTTTTTTTTATACAGATTTGCAATTCAAATTTGATTTTATCTTAAGCAAAGACTTTCTTTCATTTATTGAGTTACTTACAATTAGTAATCTTCGTCAGTAGACATTTCGAGATTTGAACTTTTGACAAAGGATCCAGTTAAAATCGAGAGATTTGGCCTTGTTGTTAACACATGATCTTGATGTTTAACTTATCAATACATGTATATGACTTTTCATTCGTGAAAACAAATATTTTTCCAACTATCCTACTCGAAATATATTGTTTCAAGTTCATCTAGTAGATATCTATTGTATTTGAACATTTCATATGTATCTATCTTTTCGAATCTTTTATCTTGCTTTCGTGAAACTCCGGGTCTCGTGGGTTGGCCTCGAGAGTTCTATGATCGTCATTACGCCTCCAAGGCGCTCGCTCGTCGGCCCTGGACCGACGTTCTACCACTATAGAGTCTATCACTTCTAGTGTGAGAGAGGAGAGAAAGAGAGGAGAGAAGGAGAGAGATAACGCCAGTCCGATAGAGAAAGAGACGTACGAGAGATAAACTATTCTGTCTGTCGAAGGAGCACGCATACAAAACCGCGGCCAATTATCGCACACGAACAATGCGCGCCAAGGTCCCTGTCCACGAATCTTAATCGTGTATCTCACTCGCATCTCTCTTAACGATGCTGTTTTATACAAGCGTTTCAGCGTGCATTTTCCACCAAAAGGTCCCATTTGGAGTCCGACCGCGTATGATAATCGCACGTGTTTCCGAGGTACTTTCGCGATATACGCGCGATCGTTCTCGCGTTGTAATCCGGCACCGTTTACTTTCCGCTATACGAAATCTGCTACTCGAGAGTCAATTACCGCCAATTCTCAAGAGCCAAGAGAGTATATTGATACGATTCTAAGATTGTAAAATTCGAACGTTGAGAATGTGAAAATTTTTAGACCCAATAATTGCAAAAATATTAAACGTGTTGTAAACAGTTTGTTGAGTTGAAAGTTGACTTTGTGGTTTGAAAAATCGAGAAATGGTAAATAACTTTCTAGGAGGCAACTTTTGTTCATAGATAATTATATTTCTTTTTATTAATTATTGGACCATATCTGATTTTTTTAAATATGAAAGATAGATTGTTACACCATGCAATAGATTTTAATGATTTTCTCAAGAAATCATATTACAAAGCGAATTAATTGTGAAAAGCGAATCAAATGTGAATTAACGCGTTTCTAAAAAAAAAAAGCATTAATTCGATTATAAATGCACGCCGCGGGATCCATCCGTCTGTCGTCGGTAGCGAGATTCCCGCGCCTCTCCGAGGACTCCGGCTAAGGTTATGGTTTGCTCTAGGAGTGCATTAACCCCTCGTCGGATCGCGAGAGCACACCGCAGAAGAAGTGCACAAGCGTCGCGGGTGCGGGACGGGGGGTGGCGGGAGATTGGGAGGAGCGGGCGAGAAGGACGAGGGGGGGTACGTAACAGCGTGCACCGTAGTTCTGGTCGTCAAGGCGAGCGCGATGGCAAGCAGACTCTTTTACGGAGCTGGAGACGCGAGGGGAGCTCCACAAAGCATAGAGAGGATGAAAGGGGAAAGAGGGAAACGGGGAACCACGACGACGACGACGACGACGGGGCGGCCGGACTTTCTCCGGAGAGCGAAAGTGAGAGGGCCCCCCGGGAGTGCGCGTTCGTTCCCCTGGCCGCTCGTGATCTAGGGGGCAAGGGGGTGGGAGGTGGTTCGTGCTTTCACCGTGCCCCGGACGAGATGCACTTTTCCGCGACGCAGAAGCGAAGGCGCGCGATTTCGCGAGCGGAAAAATATGATTTTAGAGCGATTAGCTGAAACAACGGCCGCGAGCGACGAGGAAATGCAGGTTCGTACGCGAGATACTCCGCGTTGAGTCTAGCGTAGGGATACGCTACGCTCCACTGTTCTCTTTCACGTCGAGAAGGGGGAAACGATACGAAAATTAATGGTGCTGCGAGTTGTAATTACGGAAGAGTAGCGGTGTAACTATACGTGGCGCACTACGGTCGACGTGTCATTTTGACGCGATTCTCGACGATAATGTGCAATGCCCGTGGGTAAATACACATAAGAGTGGATGAATCTTAAATACACAGGACGTTAGTATCTTTTCCGGACTTGTTGTTGATATTCAAGTTTAATGAAGTCGATCTTTTTATTATGAAGATGTTGCTTTAATTAACTCTCAAGTTAAAATTCTGCTAAAGGAAAGTTAACTGGAAATTAAACTGGAAATTAGACGCGATTTTGTGCTCTCGGTGTTTAATTTATGAAAATTTCTAGAGTTGTAACTATTTATAGCTTAAAAATAATCGTGGCCTCGACATTTTTATCAACATCGTGCTAGGTGGAAAGGAAGTACGTAAAAGCTGTTATCTACTATATGTTAATAACCGATGCTACGACCATGAAACAATCAGCATCCTTCTCAGATTGGCCTTTAGTATCTGCGCTAAAGAGAAAGTGCTCCATGCCTAGGACAAGCTGCGCATTTAACATATATATATATACTAATATGAATATGTATATTGATATACATGAAATGCTATATGCTATTATATCTTGAATTTCACTGCATGTTTTACGTAATTTTTTCACTTAATTTAAAAAACAATAATTATGATAATTAACCTTTCAAAAATATCAGAAAATAGTATAAAAAATATATATATTATACTTATACACACACTTAATACATGTATATATATATATATATATTATATATATAATAAAAATTATAAATTTATATGTCACCCTGTTATTGATCATTAAAATCCAATATTTTTCTTAATTTTTTGTTTAACGACACAGGTGTGAAGCTGTCACAATCAAAAGTTTCCGAAATAGAATGTTCATATTTGCAATTGCAATGGTGAGATCGGGAAGTATCGATCTCCTTCCGCTGATAAGCCGCGACACGTCGCTGACGAGGTTAATCATGTACGTCGGTCCCGCGGTTTTCTGGCGGGCACCGACCCGGTACCATAATCGACATCGAAACTTTCTTATTCCCGGCAACACGCGCATTCCGCCTCGTGTTGTCTCGAGGGTGGGAGGGAGTGAAAGAGACATTTACGAGGGCGACGAGCGCTAAGAAGGGAAAAACCAGTCGCGGACCGTGAGTTTAGTCACGGTGGAACGGCGCGACGCCGGACAATCGCGCGAATTAACTTTCTTCGCCGCCTTCGACTTCCTCGTTGTCGATGCTCGCACGCCGCGGATTAGAGCTCTATCAGCTTTTACCTCCGTCTTCTCCGCTCGTAGCGACGAGCGCCTGAAGGCCACGCCAACGCGGCGGTATAGACTGACCTCTCCTTTTTTTCATCACGACGTTCCTTCTTTTTTTTTTCCTTCGTTTTCTCGTTGAAGTCCTTGCATCTGTCGCGAGAAAGTCCAGTCTCGGCGACCTCCAGGTTTTGATTCCTCGTATAATTTCAGGGGCACGACGCTTTAACGTAATTACTTAATGACGTATACATTTGTCTTGCTGAAAATTAATATTATAGCGAGAGGAGAAAGAAAAAGAGACGAAAAATTTCATAACGCATTTGCGAAAAATTTTATGTTAACAATATCATTAAAAATAGTTATTGTACAAATGTATTGAGAAGGAGTAAAAAAATGTGAATACATATTTAAATACTTAAACCGGAATACTCCGGTTATGTAGATCACGGCACAATGTTATATTGCATCAGTAGATAAATTTTGCTATCTTTACTGATATATTCCACGAGATAGATATACTTTGTATCAATATACTTCAAGATATTGCGAAAAAAATTTCGTTAATTCGGAGGATTTTGAATATAAATATTCTAAAATATTTGTATGTATGACAAAATATTTATTATACAATACACGTATAAAATTTCATTTTATCGTTATATAGAATGAATAAATAACAAGTAATGGGAAAACGTTATACAGGCTGCGTAATTGAATGCACACACTCGTGGACGATCTTTAAGGCGATAGCGCATATTAGTTACAGTTAATTGATTTTGACGATTATAGCGACTTGTTCTCCCCTCAGTAGCATTTGCGGCACGTGTCTCTCCAAGGTCTCCATCTTTCCCTCGATCTTTTTCACCGCCACTCTAGGGACATCATTTTCTGTCGGCTCTACCTTGACTGCATCAGGACCTGAATCGAAGATGCAATTTCGAGTTTTTACCATATCTTTTCCCATGTATATTTCCCTCAGTTCAATTGACAGTGACTAGAATTTTAATACAATATGATTATGTATACGTAAATAACCGCTCGTTTTCTATAATTATGATGGAGCCATCACGTTGTCCAGTTGAAATAGAAAACGTATTTACGACAAGATATTAGATAAAAAATAGAAATATTTTGAAAAAAGATAAATTCATTCTTGCGAGATCTTACTTTAAATTAGTAATAATATTATTACATGATGCTTATAGTCATCAAAGTATTCTAATTGTGCAATGCGAAAATTATCAGTGTAACGAACTAATATAACAAGCCTAGATATATTATGAGGAAATCAAAAAATACTGAATTTTTTAACACTGACGTTAAATGATCGGAAGTGTGTATGATGTTGCGCATAAACTTTGGGAGAAAAATCTCATTGAGGTCACGAGGAAAGTCTGGAAAGGTTTTTTTATGTGTCAGCACGTGTCCATAGAAGCGCGCGAGGATAAGCGGGTTGGAGTCGGAGGGAACGGAAGGGTCGGAAGGGGGATGGCAAGCAGGAAGGCAGGCACGAGGACTGCCTACAGGACACGTGTACACGAGAAAGCATCGATTCTACTGGGCTGTTCTCCAAGGTCGCCGGTCCCTCCACCCTCCCTTCTTAGCGTTGTATCAACGACCTCGCGACCCCTTGTGATACGTTCCGAAGTACGTCAGTAGGCCAACTAACCCTGAACTCAGCGCGCCGAAAGAGAGAGGAAGAGCCGCCCAGGGCGTCACTTTTTAGATACTATAAACAACAACGAGAGGGAAAGAGTTCTTACTTCCTAACACGCGTTTCCTGGCGTTGCGAGGCAACGCCATTATAGTGTTCCATTATCCTTTTAGGGATAGTTTGCTTAAATCGTAAGTAGGGAAGTAAATTAACCCTCAACAGGTACCACATGGGGGTTCCCTTTTAGACCTAATTAATAAAATATCAAACTTTACATTTTACAAGGAAATAATTTTAATCATATTGCATATAACAATTATATTTAAAGCGTGACATGGTTAAAATAATTTTTTTATATTTTAATTTTAACACAATTATATACATATAGTCTCTATATTGTGTTAGAAATTTGATGAAATTTACAGTCTCTGCTTGTGAGTTGATAATCCGTTTCATTTAAAATAAATTACATGCATTTTAAAAAAACAGATATACATTTTCCAAAATAATATTTATATATACTCGTTGTTTCTGAATCTTTTATTAATCTTGTGTCGCACATTACAAATAATGTTTCACTGATTAGTTGCACATATTACGAATTGTTCATGTATAATAAGCAAGATCAAAAATAATCATTCAAACCGGATGTTTCGAATCGCAATTTCTATTCTTTCCTTGATATGATCAATATACGATTGAACATGTCGAATCGCAAAAAATAGACTTATTGAGTTTGTGAATTTTAAGATGCAAAGCGGAATTACGCGTCAAAGAGTGCAAATACATACATATACATGCATAGACGCCAGTTTGTCTGGTAGAAATCACGAGATTACAGAACGACATTGATAGGACGAACAGAACGGAAATTAAAGTTATACCGATAAAATATCGGGAAGTGCGCCGAAAAAAACTCACGATAAAACGTGTGCGATATATAACCCAGAGGATTATCGAGTATAGAAGGGCCTTCTATCTAAACTTTCTGGGAAATAGATTGGACTTCTGAGAAAAACCGTGAAAAAACTTCAATATACAGCGGATGTTATTTTAATCGGGGTTTCTTCGAACTCTAAATATACAACTGATTGTTTCTTGGCGGAAGTGTTTATTTTCTTAGTAAGTAACTCGACAATTTTTAATAGATAATAAAGCTATATATTTTTCTTTCAAATAGATTTTATTCGAATAGAAATCTTTGTTGCCGAGATATTTAAAGTCAAAAACTTCCTCTCTCGATAATCCGAAAAAAATCGATTGCGAATTGATCGAAGAATCTGCAAGATCATCAAAAACATCATTCGATATATCGATCGTTACCCTTCTTTCAATTACTCCTGTATTATCTATTGTTTAAAAATAACTGGCATATGAACGAAGCGTAAGGTTGGAATGTCTGTTTGATATGACCGGTGCGGATGAATGAAAACGAGAGGCGAAGGTTGGAGGGCACGTGGCAAAGGAGAAAAGGAGGGACGAGGGTAACGCGTGAGAGGAAAATCGTTACCGGACGGAGAGGGGAGATACGGAGCATTGGGGAAGCGTCTCACGCGTAACGTCAGGCGGAGAAGAAGAGGATCGAAGAGGAAGAGAAATGGCGGGAAGAAGACGCGCGGAGGTGGAAGAATAGAAGCGCGCGGCAAAAAGAGGCAGAGAAGAAATGAGCGAGGAAGCGCGCACGCGAAGAGGGGCCCGCCGCGCGGACCTCCTCCTTCTCGAACGCGTATCGAACGCGCGCGCCGGCGACCACTATACGTAGTCAAGGTCGGTCCTTGCTCCTGCCGCAAAGCGGCGACCTTAGTGGGATGTATTATCCCCCTTTGCGCGCGTGATACGACGACCCTTCCTCTCTGCTCCTCCACGGCTGCCGCCCTTTTGCCGCGCAGTGTAAATAAAGACGAACGGATCACGCGCGCGCGCGCGCACTCCCTTGAGGCGAGTTCATTAAACCCTATCGATTCGTGCGACGAATGAAGAATGGCAATCCCGCGGATTAAAAGTAGATCGTACTTTTGCCACGATGACGAAGATGCTCTTCTTCTAACTGACGACTAAGGGGTGCGATCGTGGAAAAGATTGGAAAGAAAAATTGGAGGAAACATGGAAGTTTGCATTTTACGTATAATTTCGCCGATTTTTCGGCAAAATGTGAAAAAAGTGAACGAAAGTTTCGTATTTGATGCTTTTAATTTCTGTCGCGTTATCGAATTATGAAGATTTTTAAAAACCGCTTAAGCGCACAGGATTTATTCGTTGGACAAGTGTGTATTAATAACAATGATTATTACTCAAGGTCAAGCAAATAATACAAGCGAGAAAAACAGTGAGTTTTAAATTGTAATTTTAAGCTGGCATGACTATTGTCGATTAGTACAGCCCTGACTCGATGATAAATTGTTTCTGTTATTCTGTATCGACAAAACAGGTGGCAGGCGGTTAGCGAGGCTAACAATAAGAGACAAATTTACAAGTTTTAAGTCCCATGGAACGTCATGCAAACTATACATAACACACAATGAATTCTAAAAATATATTACTGATACAATGCTTGTAACTCTCAAACCGGAATTATTACGTACAAGATTTCACATGCAAAAATTTTTATGTTATTATATTATGCCGAAGATCACTTGTCAAATAGATAAAAGTGATATACTTTTCGAAATTTATATTAATTAAAGTAATTGTCAATTTTTTCTCTTTTTTCTATTTTTCTATTTTAGAAGGAAAGTTTTTCAATTCACATTTTAATTCAAATTTGAAAATTCTATTTAAGTACGTAGTATTTTAGTTTTTCAGCGCATCTTTAAAAAAAGGTGAAGTATTTATGTGATAAAAGCATTTGTCTGCAAATATCTATTTTTGAAAAGAGTTCATAAGCATTGTAAGATTTTTTAAATTTTGTATAAAAGATATGAAAGGAGATAGGAAGATGTTGAATAATTTATCAATAATGTGATCTTAAAATTTCCGAAACCGAATATTTCGTTAAAGTTCCTTCCTGCGCATCTATTTTCCCTTAGGGCCGCATCATTTGTGCTTCGAAATGTTGAAGGTTATACAGCTCATTTTTTATCATCCGACTCGGGTAGCATTTCTCTCTCTCCTCTCTCTCTCCCCCTCTCCCCCTCCCTCCCCCTCACACATACTATCGTGTCATATTGTATCTTCGTGAAACGCAAAAATAAGATGAGAATAATCGATCGGCCAGCTCTTTTCCATCGCATCCATCTCGAGTTTGGCACTCGTGATTTTTTGCGCGTTGCACAATATTATATACATTTGCATGTCGAAAACGATTATCACGAAAGCATCAAGAATCTATAATTGTTGAGAAACGAGGTTGCTTATGAATTTCAATAGTATGAAGTTATATGTGTAAATCTCTATCATCGTATGTCATATGTAAATTTTTAAAATTTCATAATATTTATTGTTGTATTATTCTTAAAAATCATATTAGTAGATTCTATATCAAACATGATTTAAAAATATGATTATTCTTCGTCTTAAATTTATATTTAAAAATCTACATTAAAAATTATAATTTATCCTTGATTCTTACACACATGGTCAAATGATTTATGTAATAACTAGAACCAGTTGTAAGTCTACGCAATTTCAGTTAGATCTTTGTAACTTTTTTTTAATCATTAATCTTTAACAAAGTATTGCACGCGATTAGCATAAGACATAACAAGATCATTATAGCTAATCAGACAACAAGTGCACTGCAATTCTCGATGAAATGAAAGTGAATAACAGAAACTAGAGTTAACACAGCATTATGCACTTGTGTGGCTGTCATGAATATTAAACAATTGTTATTAAAGTGTTATTAAAATAAAATCTTTAAATTAAATGAATCGCAGATATTATAATATGTACTTATAGATATTCATATAATTTAATTACTATTATATGTACTTATAGATATTCATATAATTTAATTTAAAAAACTTTGATAAAGAAAAATTGATTCAATTAATCAGCTGAAGCGTGAAAATAATCATTTATTCTATAATGTTTGATCTCATAAATAATAGCAATTTCGTTCCGATTGCAACATTTCATTGTCAGGACAATAATATCATTGAAAATAATTTTAGCAACAAATTCTCTAAGAAAACCTAGGTAAACTATTTCTAATTAATGATTCTAAATCAATTTAAACATTTTTAAAGAAAATAAAAAACAGTCGTAGTAAACTTTAATAGGATGATCGTACCGAGAGCGGGCGCTTTCCTCTTGACTTTACGGGACCAGACCTCGAAGCAGTCCTCGAGCGCGAGGTTCCAGTACTTGTCGAAGGCGGCTACGTATGCTTCTATATGTCCCCTTATGCCGTGCGCGTTCCTGGTATAGACCTTCAGCACAAAGAACGGTCGATTATTCCTTTTAGATCGCGACAAGTCCTCGTATTCCAGGTAAAACCGTGCGCGCCGAGAAAAGAGACGGCAATCGGCATTCCCTCTTCACTTTCGATGATTAGCCCGAGTCATCCGAAATATGAGATAGAAATCAAGCGAATGTTAACGCCGCAAAATCGTTTGCTCGACTTTTATGATGCGATAAATTATCTGTCAACCGTCATCCATATCATTTCTATTTCGGAATGGAGTGTGCCAACATGAAATGAATCTATACAAGAGCTAAGCTGATTTTTTATCGTTGCAATTTCTTGCGAAAATTCGGCCGATATGCGATTTTGCAAGTAGTTATATCATACAATTCAGCCAATTTTTTTTCTTTCATATTACACGGACTGCGCATTCATTAAATTTTTGTATGACTAACAAATTGCGTAGTCTGAAAACAACTAAAAATGACACTAATTACGAACATAATTACGAATATAATTAGTGTCACTTTTAATTATTTCTATCATTTAATTATTTTTATCATGTCTGATTATCAGTACATTAGTAAAATTGTAGCGTTATTCATTTTGAATACTAATCTGTTATTTTTCAATTTTTTATTTCACAATGTTTTATCTATAATATTAAGTCTTGATCTTTTTTTCGGATCTTTTTTTAAATTGAAACTCACCAAATTCAATTTCGGCATCATTTTGTATGTTCGATTTAAATTGACAATACGTGGAGCGTAATAGTATTCAGTGTGATACTTTAAAACGATAAAATGCATTAAAGACACATTGCATTTGGTTGAGGAAGGTTCGTGTCTGCGAGAAAAAGTATTTGTCGCATAGATACGGCCGCAAGAGACAAGATAGTGGCCTGATACGCGGAAGTGCAGGCCGACGAGGCAACAAGGTCCCCTTCAATGCCTTTCGTGCAGCGCAGACATGTGTGCTAGTTGGCTTTGCCGCAATGAGAACTAATTGCGAGCCTCGAATGCGTGTACGTGTGTGTCATCGCGAGTCATTGAGTGCCGACGATGTCCGCGAATTAGTTGGAATCGATTCTAGGAGTCCTCAAGACCGCCAACGACGAGAGAAGTCCCGGTGTTCACTGTTTCAAGGTGACAGAACTCGCGCGTGTCTTAACCCTTCCGCGTGTTTTCGTTTTTACCTGAATGATGATCTGATAGAGTCGTTTTGCCCATTTACTCGCTGTCGTTAATTAATTTGAGACAGCTTATTCTTCTATTTTCACTTTGATTGAGCGACCGTATCTCGAGATAATCATCAATTGCGGATGTGATGAAAATATAGTGTCATTAGAATTAATCGTTGTTTCGGAATAGCGACGATTTTGCGCGCTTGACGTGTCAGGATTTTCTTGGCCGTGAATTCAAGGATTTTGTTGCGATCGAGAGATTTGCGGCAATGAGATATCGAGGGCGATATCGGTGGCAAGATATGGATTCAATTAGACCGGAAAATTTCGGAAGTGCTCGAGGCTGCGATCCGATCGACTCGATTAGATTCCATGTGATTTCTTGTCAAAATCCCTATATGGAATCTCGCACGTTCGTTTTTGTCATTTTTAGCCAATTTTAACGATTTTTGTCACTTTTATATTTATTTCCCTAAACAAAAGTATTTCTAATTACGTTATACACGTAAAGATACAAACTGTTAGATGTGTAAATTCACTTTTTCTCTTGACGAACAATAAATCGAGAATAATAAATCTCACAAGCGTTAGCTGTCCGATTATTCAATCAACATAATCGAACGTCCCTCGCGATTTTTTCTCAATACACTTGAATTCTTTCGCAAGGAGATGAGTTTGAATGACTTAATGATAAAGAAAAAAAAAGCGGCTTTCCTCGGCAATTTAAACGGTCGAAGGTCGAGCGATCGATTCGCCAAGATAAAATCTTCTTTCCGGATGCGTTCGAAGGTTACGGGAGATTAGGATCTGCCGTCGAGGACGATTATTCGAAAGACGAAGGCGCGTCTTGAGAAATGCGACGACGATGAAAGTTAACGCATTTAATTTAAGCTCGGGGAAGGAGGCTAATCGGAAACTCCATCCTCCTTGTTGTTGAAGATATCCGCTTCCGCTCAGCGGAAGCCCAATTAAATCAATTTGACTTTTATTTTCCATTATTCCGTCTCATTGTCCTGTTATTAGCCGTCCTTAGCGCGAGGCAGCGATCATTAAGCTCGCCGCGCCGCGAGAAATCATCGGATGCGATTAGATAAGTATGATGATGATTTATCAGCGCGCACATCGCGCCGCAATTTTACAACTTTCCACGGTGACGCGCGTTCACTTCCGGATTGATTGTACAATCTCGAGGACGTTGCTTCTGTTATACATATTACGGAATCGATCTTTCGATAATCGATAAGGGTAAGGATAGATCTCAGATTGCCCGCGTCATTTATCTAAGAGTTATCGTTCTTGAAAAATATTCACTGCAAAATTCTAATTTTCAAAAAGCATCGTCCTTATAACATTGTAATTATAAAATGTTAATCTTAGATTCATATTCTGTTGTATTATTTCGCGTGTACGATTGTGTCGCGTGTACAATTCTGGCAATCACAAGAGAAACAAAATACATGCCATTGAAAAATTGTTCATTTTTACGGATATTGTGTCTTTTGGGGTGCAAGGTTTTGTATACGATCAGTAGTAGTTTTCAAAGGATGTCGTGCTCTAAATTATATCGTCAGGTCGACCGTGCGCTTCGAGGGGTAAATTTTAGAGCAGCAATGCGACTCTGTTCAGACACGATCTCGTCTCGTGTTGTACCGTTTGTCGTACGACGACGAATATGTCAGGGGCGTAAACAGAGGTGGCTAAAGCGCCCTGTTGGGTCACCATGGTTACGAGTGTTGACCCGAATGCTTTTCTTTCCTTCTCGGGTTTTCTCAACGAAGGGTGGGTCTCGTTGCCCTTCGAATACCCGCGAAGGGTTTCGCGTATGTGTCACTCAGCTGCGAAAGTGTGTCAGTCGTGTATGCGTGCACGCACAGTGTTAGAAGTTAGAGGGATGGAAAAGAAATGACGGAAGGGAAGAAACTGCGGAAGGGCGGACGAAGCTCTTTTTTAGGATGACTTCTTCGGTCATCGGCAAGGACATAAAGGATTAGGAGAAAGACATGTTTCACTGAAAAACAATGATAGAAAATATTTACTCTAAAAGTTGCAATATTTAAAAATATATTTTTTTCTAGTAACGCAAATTATGCGAAAGATTGAATCGAAAGTTAGTATTTAAAGTCTTTAAATATATTAAATGATTTTGACAAATTTCTACGCAACAACTAGAGAATTAGCCTTCAATTTAAAATCTAAAAATTTAGAAATCTCTGTAAATTTAAAATCATCGTCATGCCACGAAAAATCGTTGTTTTTATTTAAAGAATCATTATTGAGATTTTTACGAGATATTAAAGATCAATTATTAATGATAAGAAAAAATTAATCGATAACCTACCCTAACGCGGATTTTATTCTCCATGCATCCGTGAAGCATTCCTAACGGGCCGAGAATCTTTTGCATTTTCGAGAGTACATTCTTCTGTTCACGTCTTTTCCAAGGCACTGGTTCTGTAAACAATCAATTTTAATTTTAAGAAATTTTAAATTTAAGAAAAAAGTTAATAATAACTGCATAAAAAGCTATGAAATAATTAAGCTCTATATTATAAAAATGTCTACAGTCATTATCTACAGACTATCCAGAGTAAAATATCAAAATTTAAAATACACTATAAAATAAAGTATGTCATCTTTTAACTATATTAGGAATAATGAATAGTAAAATAATTACAGTAATAAGAAAAATAATAACTATAACAAGACATTATATATTATATTATGAGTTACTACACTTGAACAGTATCGGAGTATCGGAAGTAGTCCCGAGACGGGCAGATTGCGGCGATGGATTTTTATGAGCCGCCGTAACACCGCGCTAATAAGAATTTATGCGGCTCTCTCGTGTCTCGCGGACTCGCTCGACAAATCATCGTTCATCCTTACGCGCCGAGGAACGGAGAGCCGATAGCATCGCGCGCGCGCGTTCATTCCTCCAGTTTTTGCTCCTTTTTTCCCGCCTTGACTACGAGGCTTTACGCAGCCGGGAGAGCTTCATTAACTTCCGTCGTCGTTCCCGTACCTTATACACAGTGATACCGAACTTTTCTTTCTCTTCTTTCTTTCCTTGAAGTAAATCAATCGGATCTACGATGAAGGCGCAACGCGGAGGAAGAAACACGTAACTTCGTTTGATGTCCAGTAATTTAGTGTCGTAAAGCGAAAGTAATAGTTGTCGAAATAAAATTGAGAAGTTTAAAATTGAGAGTCGCTCATGTCAATTTCTTATTGCATAAAAATTACGTATATAAATTGAATTTTTTCACATGTTAAATATTGGATTCTTGACTACGTGTTTTTTTTTTTTGCCAAGTACCTATCGGAAAATTATCACGAACGATCGTTCTTCAATATTAAATTCCTCGACTAATAAGTCTCTAAATTCTAAACAAAACTTTGAAGTAAAATCCACAATCCAGTACCATCGAGTAATTCTTTTACTCTTAATGGAACACCTCCATAATCGGACATTGGCGAAAAAAATTTTAAATTTCTCTGGAAAGATTTATTGCTGAATGTCTTTATTTCATGTATAAAGATCTTTCTTTCAGTTTTGCGATTCGCGAATCGGGGAAGCCTCGGGGACGGTAGACCCGGCCCTGGACGGTCGTCGCGCGCGGAAAGAGGAACGCCGTGGAGTTACGTAAAGCCTCGGAGCTGTGCGGCGCGGCGCGGCGAGTGTGCACTTATTTTCTCCGTGTGCGCGCGCCCGATGCTCGTGACTCGCACACGAGCGTGCGAGCGGTGCGTCAGGCGAGAGCTGCGGTGTGCGCGCGCTCGCTGCTGCTCGCACGCTCGCTCGCGAGATCGACGGTGCCAATTGGCTTTCTCCGATAACTTTCATCCGTCTAAAGGGGCCCGTCGCGGCCGCTCGCTCTGCTTCTTTTCCACCTTTCTTTGTTCCTTTCCGCGTGCACTTTCACTATCGCCCGAGTCACTATTGCGCCGAGGCGGCCTGGCGTCGACGATCGAGGACGAGAAGGGATGCGTGGCCGTCCTGGTTTCGCGTGCTCGCTCGTAATTAAATCGCGAGCGATTGTGTTACGAGCTATATTTTTCCCTTAGATAATGATGGGTAGGAAGTTGCCTTTTTTTCTTAATTAGATATATAAAGGCGAATATTGGTGAGATGAAGTGGATACTGCGCGACGAATACTAATATATATATATATA
>JAJVSH010000051.1:1002556-1052381 GCA_021460005.1 Tetramorium alpestre
TATATATATATAGAGAGAGAGAGAGAGAGAGAGAGAGAGCTACATTCGCCGAGTTCTACAAAACGCGTCTCAGGGTAGCTTCTAGCAACAGAGGAAACCCAACTTATGGCCTAATGAGAAAAACGCTTTACTTCATTTTAATGAATAGATCCAGGCTTCTCTTGTTAGAAAAAAAAATGAAAAGGAGGAGCAAGGAGAGAGAGAGTTGAGAAAAAGAGGCGATGGAATAAGCGCACTCGGTATCCACCTCCGACCTTCCGGCCGTTTTTCCTTCTTTCTCGCGAGCTCCTTCGCTTCTCGTTCCGATCTTCCTTCGTGCGCGCGCGTGTGCAGGAGATAGCGCAGCCCGAGTGCGCAGCCCGGAGAACGTTCACGTTTGCGTGAACCGCGTTGCAGGGAACCGTTAGGATCGCAACCGCGCGCGCGGCCGCGAGGGGAGGAACGCGAAACGGTGACTTTATCGTCCCTTCTCTGGGCAGGGTGAGCCATGGAGGTGTCCGTCGTTCCGTACCTCGCCTTGCACGTTCGTTAACCCCTTAAGGCGGCATGATACTCGGGCTAGCTTATATACAAGGTGTTCGGTAATCTGGCACCCGATTGTTGATGTACCCTGATTGTCGAGAAAAAAAACGCTAATTTTCTCCAAGAAAAAATACATCGAAATAAAGATGCGTTTGAAATAGAGATGATTTTGGGAAATTAAGCTTTAGATATGCGAATGGAGAATAGAAACCTCAGGGGCTGCTTTTTGCTTCGAATAGATTTATCTTCCTCTCAGGATCAGCGATATGCCAATATTTAATCTATTTCAAAATTGGCTAAATAATTCGCTTAATTTTTGAAAAATGAGATTTAATTTATCACCAGCAATTTCTCATATCATGCATCTTCTGGAATTGGAATTGTAAATTTTAATGCAATTGAACCAATGTAATTGTGATTTCATCATCGTAAAACATGGATTGAAAGGATAATTCTTAATTCTAAGTACATTGTTTTGAAGTGAGAAAGGACAGCGACATATTACATGTTTAGATTACTTTATTTAAATTATTTAAATGTTTTAATATTGATTTTGAAATCCGAAGAGCATAATATTTGTCGCAAATTGTGGACAAAATATTGTAAGGTCAACGCTTTAATCATCACACTCTCGATTACATGTATGTATGTACAAAGANATTGACTTTCGCATTCGTAATGTCGATTTCGAAAGAAGCGAATCTTCGAACGTGCGATTTTTTAAAGACGAAGGTTTGTCAACTTAAAAATTGTTATCACAATTTACGCAAAGTTGCTTGCGCAAAAGGCTCGTTTTCACAATAAGCGAAGCGACGAATAATCCTGAAATATAACCGTTGCAAAATATCAGTGATTAATATTGACTTTAACAATTTGCGAAACATATAAACGAAATTCTTCCTGTTTGCATGTGGTAACATTGCCATACTTCGAAAAGACATGTTTGTTATCAGTATACAAATTGTATAAACATGTTCATTTAATACATACATTTTAGCAATCGCAATTTGAAAATGCAATATGTAATTCAAGGAAAAACTGGCAAACTGTCAAATTTTGAAATTTTTCATCAAACTAGATATAAACGAAATTGAGAATTTATTCGAATGAAAAGCGACCTTTGAGCGATATAATTGTAATTTATAAAATTATCGAAAGTTAAAGGAATCGGAAAATTGACAGATTGTCAATAGCTTTTGAAAATTTTCGTCGAGCTAGATAAAGATTAAGAATTTACTTGATTTTTCTCACATTTATTATAAATATTATATTTTTGCAAAATATTGATGAAATATATTGAATGCTGTAAAATTAGATTCTATTTTAGCGGAGTCTACTTGAAAATAATTGAAAAATAAGCTCAGGAATATAGATTGACGTGAAAGCTTTTTGTTTTCTATCCCTTATAAGTAAGCGTTAGTATATTTCGAGAATTGTATTACGAAAGAAGTAACTTTATATTAATTCGAAGCATGGAAATGAAACATAAGCATAAGTTGTTATCTTATAATTATTACTTGAAAATCTTTTGTGATACACTAGAAATACTTTGATCAACAAAAAGTTAACACCGTATCCCAGTTCATCTTTAATTTCTTGTTAAGATAAATGTATTTATCTTAAATATAAAATCTTATATACAAATTATATATTTTAAAAAAGAAGTGGAAATTAAATTTCCGGAAAAAATAGATAACATGAAAAATGGAACGAACATGGAAATTTTTCATGTTCGTTCTATTTCAAAAAGAGTTTGAAAGAGTAGAACTCAATTACGAAGATATATTTAGTGTTAATATTTTGAAAATTTTTAATGAAAAATGAGTTTCAGAAATAGATATCAATACACGGCTTTCCCGTTTATTTATCGAGCATATCACGAGAAATTTTCTCTTTCTCTCTCTCTCTCTTTCTCTTTCTCTCTCTTCGGCGATCAAAGGCGAGCTCGAGATTTTCCGACCTCCCAATCGTTCTGCCGCGTGTTGCGCGACGCGTGCAAAAAGGGCCCGCTAACATCTGTACGGCGGCGTGTCTCGCGTGTTGTTCACCTGCGAAAATGTTCGCGCGGGTGCGTGCGAAGGAGCAGTTCGGTATCAAGCCCGAACTCGAGGAGAAGAGTCCGTGGGTCGCAGGTGGGTACGACGGCCCTCGTAGAATGTTTGCGGGCGCGGGACGGGTGAGGCCCCTCTCCTCGTGTGCCTCGTTGAGAACGGCGAACGAAATATCGCGGGATGAGGTGAGAGACCAGGACGGGCTGAAGTTGGCGAGGTACGGGCGGGAGAGGAGTAGAGCGCGACTTGTACCCGCGGATGATCCCCAGGTTGAGTCGCGCTGGGTTCAATGTCCTGTCGGGCAGCGCACCCGAGAGCCGAGGCAGGCAGGCGAGCAGCCACCAGACCTCTCCACCACACATATACACGTACACGTGTACACGGCCGCGCACACGTTTCCGCGAGATCGCACACGGCCGCGCGCTCCGCCGTTGCGTATGCCGCGCGCAAATATACACGGTGTCTCGTAGCCACTAGTACATATTTCAACGAGGAAAATGCTGAGACCTAATATAGAAAGAATGTAATATGATTTTCTGCGCAGGCTATTTCGATATCTCTAATAATGATGTGCTCTATTTAAGTTGTAAACTATATGAAAACAAGAACGAAGAGTTTTGTAGGATTAAACTTTGCAGAGTAGAGTGGACGAAGAAATTTCGTTTGTTTAGACTTTTTTCCTCGGGAGATTCAAATTCGGGACTCACTTGTCCAACTGCTCCGTGCTAGAAATTGCGAAGATGCGAAGAAATATAGAATTGTATTAAATAATCGCAGAAGAAGAGAATCCAAATTCTTTTTCTTCACTACTAGTCGAGAGAAAGTGCCTGACTTCTGAGGCACATTGTATACTCGAACACGACGAAGTGCGCTGGTCGGCTCGCCGCAGTTTGCTTTACGCGAACTAGCCGTAGGTACTGTTACTTCTGCGACGAAGCCCTTCGGTTCCCTTTCCCTCCTCTGCTTCCCGTCCACACGATGTTCCTCGCGGATCCTCACGGCCAAGGAAGTCGCCGACGGTCACGCGATTATTCGGAACTCGTTTTCGGAAGACAATTACGACAATTTGGCGAAATTGTTTTTTTTTTTTTTTATTTTTTTTACCTTTAAGATGGCAGATTGAGATAACAAAAAACCTGAGGAAATATTTCTCGAATCTTTTCATACTTTGGCAAAATAGAGCAATTTAGCATTTATTTGTAAAAATAAAAAGTATAGTAGAATTTATGTGTGCGATATTTATTAGAATTCATAAAAAAAATTGTAGCTTTTATTTCTTTTCTGATGCAGTTTTAAAGAATATAATATGATTTTCTGGTGAAAAATAATAAGTACTCGTTTAAATCTCTGAAATTTTTAATTAGGTACTATTTAAATACATACAACCAATCTCACTTTTTCTTGACATTTTTTTATAATCTTAAGTTAAAAGCGTAATCTCTCTTTATTATGTATTTTACATATTGTTTTAAAACTGTGTAACAAAAATAACTCCTGACATTCTTCTTTTGATTGCGAAATTAAAATTCAAGCGATCTATTTTTAAATTTGCACATGCGAGAAATTTTGTCATAAATTTCAGAGGTATGAATTTTACCTTTATGCTCTAAACACTTGAAATAATTGAACGGATCGAGTAATAAAGTACTCGACGAGGAGAAGCCGCGTTTGGAAGGCGAGTTAGTCGGGATTCCAGCGGCGAATCTTTCCCGGCCTTTCTCGACCGAAGAAAGGAGAAATCACTCTTACCCCGAGAAGGTCGGATGGAACGCGCGAACGCGAGAGCGGGGAAAAAGTCATTATCCGACACGACCGCGATCTATCGATTTTAAATCCTCAATGTCGATCAAGCGGGCGTGACAACCGTGTCTCTAATCTTCGTTATGACGAACGACGGCCACTTTGCTCGCGAGAGCCCCGCGACATGTGCTCTGCCGAGATCGCATTCTGCCCTAATTGACGAGTAATCTTGTTTTAAGGCCGGTTCCATTAAGGCGGCTTTACGCGATCCGATAAACCGTAATTATCGCACCAGCCCGATTTTAAGAGACTAGAAGCGAAACCGCCGGGAGTGCAACCTTGCAATCGCGAATAATCTCTCGGCCGAACATCTATCGATTTTAACGGCTTCCCTGTCTTGCTCAACTATGAAATTTTTGCTGTCGTATTTTTAGCGGAATGCACTAATATAACAAAAAATATGTAACATAACTACGAAGTATATTTCAAGACTGGATTTTCTTTCAACTGACATGTTAGAAAAAAAATTAGCTACTTGAAAGAAATAATATCTTACGATTAGCTTATTATAAAAATAACCGACATAATGTAATAGTAATAATCAAGATATCAATATTGGCTATATTAAAGCTTGAAGTCCTTTGGACAATCAGATTTCAAAGTTTTAGAATTCATATTTAGAAAACGATAACAGCGAAAGGTCCGATGATAAACAAATAAGCCTGAGTTAACTATAGATAACTGAGACAATTTGAATTCGCTCACGTTCTTACATCCGGGACTGACAATGAGACTAAAGTCTAAAACTGCTCGCGGTACTCCAGATTTTAAAGGAGCGAGAGCGCGCCGCTGCCGATTCGGCGTACTCGATAGTCATCTGTTACGTTACGTTGGGATAGGTCGGCACGGCGGCGGGTACGTGGTGCACACGAACATGGTGCCGAGAAATTGGATCGTCCATTCTACCGGGTGGCGCGCGGAGCAGGGACTTAGGCACTCGGGCTCTGTTCGTATCGCGCGTACGCGGAAACCGGAAGGATTGAAGCGGACTCCCCGAAGCTTGATGAGCCGAGACCGAGCGTTCACGCCGCAGGAGCTCTTAGGAACCTGGAGGAAAGGGAAAAAAAAGAGAGTAGGAAGAGCGGGAGGGGATGAGTGGAGCGCAGGAAAAACGCGTGCGCGCGCGCGCGCGCCCGCGCCGCGACGCGCGTAAATGTTGCGCAATGCCGCGCGAGAGAGAATCGCGGAGAAAACATCGACGAGAATTCCGTTACTCGAGGCGAACGGCGGCTGCCGTCGTTGCCTCGCGTCGTGTTTGTGCCACGAGCGAGAGTATGCACCGCGTGCATACATGCTGCGTGCGTGTCTGCGGCTGCGTGTGTGTGTATGCGTGTACGTTCTTCGCGGCCGGGTCTGCCGTTAGAGAGCGAAATTCGCTTCCGGAGTTGAGATACCTAGAAGAGCCTCCTTTTCTCCTCGCTCGTCGTCGTTGTCATCTTCTCGTCGTTCTGACGTTTCGCCCGCGACGCGAACATATGTGTGTCACGTTGCGATAGGTCGGGAGGTCGAGCGCGGACGAAATATATACGGGGAATTGTCTACTCGAGAGATTCTTTCTTTTCCAGAATTTCGCGAATGAATGCGAATACGCTTGGAAAGATTTGCATGCCGATTTCTGCGAACTTGTCGTTAGTTTCGCGAATTGGAGATATTTTGTAGTGTCTTTGTCCTATGATTCCTAAAGGGTAAATATTTTTTTACTCTTCTCACCTCTCTATTAATATTTGGTCGTAGAAAAATCAGAAAAGAAGAAATTTACACAATTTCAATAGGTTTCGCTATGTTATTCGAGTACCTGTGGAGTTCTGGACTCGACAAACTCATTATCGGTCATTAGCGTGTAATATCGAACAAACCGAATGCTTTGTATGGATGTCAAAAGTCAATTGTCAAGATTTAGAATATTCGTAAAACAGAAATTAGCATTCGTAATGAATCGCGGGGCGAATCCGTAGGTACACGCGCATACGCGTCACACGCGCTACTCGCGTCGGCCGGTCGCATTCGCCGGCGCGTGTCCACAATTGGGAAAAATCGCGGTTCCGTCGGAACGTGTTCGAGGGCCGAAGCCGGCCTGGAGAGGTTCGCTGCAGCGAGGTCGATGTCCGGGCGCAACAAGTGCGCTCGAGACTCTCTCGCTCTCGCTCCTGTCTTTCTCTTTCTGGACGCGTTCGCGATCGGCTTCGATAACGCCGCGCGACTTTCGTCGGCGCGGCCGCGGCTGCGGCGGCGACGGTGGCCGGCTCTTTCGCCGATCGCAAAGCGTCGACCTCCGAAATACGCCCGAGACACGCGCCTCGCGTCTGCGTCGCGAGGCGTTCTCGCTCGCTCGTGCACGGATTTAGAGACGGCTGTAACGAGAGCGCCGGAAGCCGAACGACCTTTTTGAGGTTGCGCCGCGGCGCGCCAAGTTTTCGCTTCGGAGGGAGAGAGAGACCAGCGGGAGAGAAGGAGAAGCGAGCCAGTCGGATGCGGCGCGTAGTGACGCTCAAGTGTGATCAAATATCGATCTTTTTTAAATCGCTAGATATGTCAAACAAATGTCATACAATTGCTTTATTTTTTTTGTTTACAAATTCTTAGGCATTCCTATTAATTGAAGAAAAAATAAGCGATTATGAGAATATGAAAGAGCATTCAATAACGTAATAATTATTTTTGCTGAAATAATCATATATTAAATGAAATTATACCATCTTGCAAAATGTCTTAAAATTATACAATTTCTGAATCTCTTCTTCGAAAATTTCTGAGAGAAGTATTTCAAATTGTGAAATATCGAATAGATTAGTTTGTATTTGTATAAAATACCAAATGTAGGAATTCTGTAATCATCAATTTTCGCATAAGTCCTTGGACGACGTGTTCCATTTGAACGAAAAATCGACAGACATTATAACAGACAAACTTAAAAAAATGAAACAAATATTTCGTGATTAAAGTGACACTGTTTACATTCTATGATCGGAGTGCATTCTATTTCTTAATCATTTCGAAATCCACATTCTTGAGAAACGTAAGCTACGGAAAACACTTCGAACTTAATTTTTCGAAAGAATAGGACGACGAGTTCGGGAGACGTTTGGAGATAAGACTCTGCGATATCGAGGGTACAGAGACGTCGATATTCGGGCACGATCAAGCGTATTATCACGAGCGTCCCTTAGACGCGGCGCGGAGCCTCGAGTTGAGCGCAAGAGGTCGACGTCCGGGCGCGCAACAAGTGCCGCACTACGTACACGTACACAGACCGCTACCTCCTACCTCCTAGCCCCTCCTCACGAGCGCGCACGTACATGAGGCTCTCGCCTTCTGCCTCTCGTTCACTCGCACAATCGCACGACCACCGCGGCGCGGAGCGGCGGTCCGCCTCTCCGCCCGCTTTGAGGGAGGCATCCCTCCGTCACTGTCCCTCTGTCGTTCGCTTCCTTCGCTTCTCTTTGCGCCACCTCGGCCGAAGAGAGGAAGGAAGAGAAACGGGAGTGACGGGCGCGAGACACGAGAACGGGCCGACGAGAGAGCGGGGCGAGGGCGCGCTTTTAGAGGAAGAGAGAGAGATACGCGTGACCGTGCTCCACCGCGCGCGCACCACGCACCACGTCGTCGGTAAATATAAAACTGCACTGGGTCAGGGATCCGTGATTTATCGGCTGCCTCGTGTAATTGGCCGCCGGCCAATAGATATATACCCCCCTCGGCTGCGTCGCGCGGGGAAACGGGAAAACGCGCTACTCACGCGTATAGCGTTCGCCTCCTCTTCCTTCTCCTTCTTCTCCTCGCCACCCCTCTCTCGTTTTCGAACACGCGACTACTTATTCCTGCGCAATGATCTTGATCACCATTTAGCCTTTTTCATCTCTGGAATCGCGTCTGGCTTGTTCAGAATTCTAGCGACGAGGCAAGACGCCTTATTTCGCGTGTATTGAATTGTACGCCGCGTTCTTGATGGCATTTTATACGGCCAATTAACAAATGAATCGCATTCTCCCTTTTCTGTCTTTTATCTTTCTGATTTTCTAAATGCCGCTGTATTTCGAAATTTTCTGATTGCACACAGTTGATCATTGATGATCTATTTGGTTCCCTTCTTTTTCAAAACATTGAAAAATCTGGATAAAAATCTAGTCATTACCGAAGTGTTAAACAAGCAAAAATTTGATACTAGACGAATTGATTTCCAAGATCTGTTTTCACATTTTCTCAAAAACGTTCGAAAAATTTTCGAAAAATTAACGCAAAAATGATTTACGAAATATATCGCGATTCTCTCGATAAATTAAACTTTACTATTGAGCCGCTGAAATCGCTTGGAAATTGCAAGGTCGCGACGACTTTTTGGAAGGTTGTCGCAATGCTTTCGTGCGACAACAATGCTCGTATGTCACGCTGAAACGAGAGAAGATCCCGTCTCTCTACCTTCTTCGGATGAAAGAGAAAGAGAGAGAGAGAGAGCGTACTCGCGACATTGTAAAGATTGCGTACTCGCGCGGGGCAAAGATAACCGTGGAATAGGAAACAATGGGGAGCGACGGTCGGGGTCTCAGCACGCGGGAACAGTTGACGCACACTTTCGCGGAGGTCAAATTCCACGCGCGGCTAATGCCGGTCGCGAGCTGCAGCCACCGCTGCGCGGCGACCTTCGTGGTATTTGTCAAGCCGTAAATAAAGTGCGCTGGTATCTGGAATATAAGAGCGGCGCGCGAGATGACGGGCGTATAGATCGTTCGACGAAATCTAACACCGAACGGGCGCCCAAGTCTCTCGCCTCGAATCTCTCAATCTCTCAATAATCCGACGAATTTCTACGAGGAGAATATTCCGCGCTTCGTTATTTCCTCATCTCTTTAATTCGAACGTCACTCTCGAACGACTCTTCGAAATCAATTCTCTCCTCGGTGAAAATAACGAACAGTATGACAATTAAAATATTTCTCTATTAAATGTGAGTTAAAATTCGATTAAATATAGTGACCAATTTTTGCATCGATTTCCGTTACGTCAGAGAATAATAAAATATAGATTTAATTAAGTACATAGCGAAAGAGGAGGGACTTCTGAATGCGCCATTGTCTCTCGCTAAACGCCGGCACGTCGCATATGAAATTCAATACTACGACGTCACTCCTATATGAATGAAGCCTCCCTCCCTCGTGCGCCACGAGAGCTGCGAAACTGCATGCGATCGCCATCTCTCGCGAGGCGTGAGAAAGCTCCGCGTAAACATTGAGGAATCGTGCTGTCTCTCTTCCTCTCCTTACCTTGATGCGATAAAAATCTCTGCCTCGAGGATTCCGGCACGGCCGATTTATCACTCTGAAATACACGAACCGCGAATCTTAGTTCTGCTGTACTCTCACCGAGATCTGGAATGCCGATTACTCTAGTCTCCCGTTACAATGAAATTTCACGAGATTTCAATTCCGCGTATCTCTTCCTCGATTCAGGTATCCCTGACTTTAACTCGTGCTAATTCATGTCTTAAATTATATATTACACGTATATATTTTTATGTTAATACAAAAATTTTAATCCCGATCAATTCAATTATTTCTAATTCTGGAGTCTAAAAAAATCCTGCATTTTAAGTATTCCGGGCAGATTAAGTTTGAGTCAAAGGAAGTGTTCGTAAATGCTAAGAATATTGCAGTTTTTTAAAAATTCATAATAAACTTTTCTTAAGTTTCAGCTAAATTCAAATCTTAGCTCCAACAAATCAAGCTACTGGGTCAAGACAGAGTATGTTAGGTTAGGTTGTACACGCTCCGGCATTCCTACGCCTACGACCGTAATATTTTCATTCCATCTCTAAATCTCTAACTTGTACGACTTGACGCGTTCGAATGATTCTCTCTTGCAACTTTGCTTTCATAGATTCGTATTAGACACGTGATATTCGACATGTGATAGTTGCACGTGGATGCGCGATACGCACTCTCGTCGATGTCTCGCCCTTCAAAATGGACTCGAATTTCGAAACATTGTCATAGACAGGCACGGAAGACGGCAATCGCACTTTGGACGAGTACAACGCTTTCAGCGGATTGAATCTCTCGCTTTCCGCGTCTAAACTCTCGTCCGACGTTCCGCTGTCTTCGTCTGCCATTGACAAGTTTATTCCTTTCACATGCACCTCTTGCACTAAACATGCACTAATTCATGTTATTATTATCAGCGATGATATGATGCGACTGGCGGCACGTGTATTTCGCGAAGTACAATCGCACTCCTAGCACTTGCTACGAGGAGCAGTAGAGTGCGCAGGGCAATCGTAAAGAGCGCGGGAAAAATTCAAAGCGCAGCCAACTTCAGACGATCCACAACTCGTGTCCGACTTCAAGATAGCTTTTCGATTTACAACGCGCTCCGTTTTCGGTGTATGTTGTATGTACGTACATTCTATTATTTCGCGGTACGTAAAATTATTAAATTATCATCGTTCGGAAAGGGCTTGACACGCGAATCTCGAGGAAATTTTACACGAGGCACATGCCCGCGCGCATTTCCTCGATCGGGAACGTTGATTACGTCTTTGGTAATCAATCGCGACGGCATTAGTTGTTAGACGGGAGAGAAGGATGTTAACCTCTACCCGTGGAAACTTTCTTTCGCGGCTGCGAAGTTACGTAAAAGCAGCGCCGCGCGCGCCGGTTAGAAGCTGCATAGAAACGGCGCGGCGGCGGGAGAGCGCGAGGTTATGCGCACAGGAAGTGAAACAGCGCTACGCGAAGCCAGAAAGAAAGTTCTCGCTCGGTGTTTTCACTTTCATGGAAATTGCCCGCGCCCCTCTTTCTCTCTGCGCAATGGCATTACGCGAATTAGTCACGAATCATCAGCATTGCTCGTCGCGCGCGGACAAGCAGCCTTCGCGAGCTATTGATCAACTTCCTCCTCGGAACGAAACTTTTTTTTTTTTTTTTTTGAAGAAAGATCTGTTACTGGTAAAAATGTTTTCCTTAATCTTCTTCATTCTCGTCCGTACATTTCCTCGAGAAATTTACACAAAAGGTTTATAGATGAGCTCATTGACTTTGCGAGATCTCGATATCTCGTCTTAATTTTAAATATTCTCTTAAACAATCTATTCTCTCGAATATTCAGTAATTTTTTAGATAATCATAGTTTTTTCTAAGACTTGTAGAAGATGACTTACTGGTCAACTTCCCTAGACGATTAGACTTCTTTTTTGTCTAATGCATTGACTTTTTATGGAATTTCTTTATTTGAAAATAGGCTCAAACTTGACATAAAAGAAATCTTTTTGAACCTTTAAGAATGTTTTTAGTACAGAAAAATGAGATGTAAAAAAATTCATTTTATGATTCAGGAATTAAAAAAAAAATTATTCTTGGATTCTCTGTACTATCTAGGAATTCTTTTGAGATTTTGATAGATGCGTATATAAAATAAATTGTTTCATTTCAAAATAGTATATATTTAAAAACCTACCCAAGTAGCAGATGATGGCTTATATACATTTCCTAAACGTAATTAAATTTAGAACCGTTTAGAAAACGTATAAAAAAACCAACATGTGCTACTTGGGAACTTTTAAAATGTAAGAATATATTTAATATTCTGAAGAAATCCCCTTATATAATCCTATACTTTTATAATGTTCATATTGTCCATCGAACATTCTCAGAATCTATTTATTTATTTTGTTGCTAAAGTAATAGTCAAGATATATTTTATAATTTTGAAGTAGGAAAGAATTGTTTGTTTATAAATGTTCAGAATAAATTCATCATAATGCGGATATTCATATTCATCAACGATAAGGGTAATCAATCTTAAATGTAGATCTTGAGGTAGATCTTTCAATCAAATTTTAAACATTATCCATTCAAATTGGTAATCTAATCTATGTGCGCGCGTATGAGAGAGAGAGAGAGAGAGAGAGAGAGAGAGAGAGAGAGAGAGAGAGAGAGAGAGACAGAGAGAGAGAGAGTGAAAGAGTGATTCGTATTTTTTAAATATTTTTTCGTGTATAATATTACGTCGTGTATAATGCGGGTATACACGGACGGCAAGAGAAAGTAACATTGTAATCAAGTTACTTTTTAGCCGAGTTCAAATTAGAATTCAAACGAAAGTGCGAATGCGGTGCGATGCACCGGAAGTTGTTGCGAGATAAAGAGATCCCGTTTCGCGCTTAATTAACCGTCTCGTCGTTTAATTTATTAACGGAGAAATTAGAAGCATTTATACACGAGCTGTATCGGCGATGCATGCACATCTTATATGTATGGTAAATGAAGGAATTCATTGTATATTTGCGTCTCGTGCAGGGAAAACCATTTTGAGTTTAGAATTAGACACGTAGATTTTTATAGTGCGCACAGTCTAATCGTGAATTCTATTTCCAGGTGAACAATAGCGTGTAGAAAAGAAAGAATCGAGCCATCTGGGTGCGGCACAGGCGGAAGGCGAAAGAGGCGGGGAAGTCTCGGAGGTGGTTTTAGATGTTAGAAGGCGCGGGGGTGGCTAAAGTGGCCCCGCCGCCGGGTACGGGTCCCGATGCCGGTCCCCGTATCGCAAACACCCACATTAACCTCCACCCTCGTGCCCAAGGAGGAATCAAACATGCCCTTCATAGACGACGAGTTATTCTGGTACTCTGACAATGACGGAAAGATGGATCTAACCCAGTGCCTTCAAGTGAGTAACTAGTAGCAAATTTAGAATTTGTATTTTAGAATTTCGGATTTAAGAGATTCCTGTCACATTCGTCAAATTTAATAGATTTCATGATGATGCCTAGAATTTGTATTTCATTGCGATAAAGAATTTTTTACATAAATAAAGCTTTTAGATAAATAAAGTTCATAAAAAAATTTGCATGAAACTTAATTTAGAGTTAATATAGAAATTGCATAAAATATCTGAAATATACAAAATGTATGATTTATTTTATACATATACATACGATAGTGAAATATTATCTATAAGATGACAAAATTGATTGAATCTATCTTTATTTTTAAATGTTTTTAGCAGAGCAACACAGGCCAATCGGTAGAGTTTTCACCGATGGAGTTAAGTGCTCTGGTAGGAACGCCGACGGCATCGAATGTCCCGGCGGAGGAAGGCGCGGGTATGTCCAGTGTCACAGGGGAGGAAATTTTCGATCCCCTGGACTTCCTACGGGAACTCGAGGCAGAGGCTAGCCAACCCACCTCCACCACAACGCCTTCTTCCTACAAGAGACAGAGGCACAACATCGCTGCTGCGAATCCTCTATTAGCAGGTGAATTGCACTATTATTACTGCTTATTATATTATACTTGTGCTATTCATATCGGCAATATCTCTTTTTGCAATGTATACTAATTACATCTTAATATCGTGTGTCTAGAAAAACTAGCAGCACCTTCGACACAAGCGTCTCCAACTTCCATCCCTTATGCCTCGAGGGCGGAAATTAAAACGGAGAACATCCAACCTGAGACGAGTAAAGGTAAGTGATAAACTTGTAATTTTCATCTCTTAGCATGCTTTAACATGTATCGATATGGCAGAAAAACAGCTATATCGACTTTGCAAGTTTTCTACTTTACCGACATTAAATCAGCGGTTGATAATGTACATTTCGCAGTTATTCTTATATACTAGCAATGAGTGCCAACCTTCTTTATCTTCGAACGATTAAATCGTCGCGTATCTCGGTCGGTCAAGTCACTTCCCGCGCGTGCCAAGAATTTAAATCGCGCATCGCGTTGAAAGGAAAACCGGCCAAGGTCCCGTGAATCGCGAACAGACATCCGCGTTAGCGATAATTGCGCGTGTGTGACTCGAGAGAAAAAAAAGACATGTACACCCATGCGTGTGCGTGCGGTGGCCTAATTCTTATAATTTACAATCATATTATAATGTGGTGTGCGCGCGAATGCAGTTTCACGCTCATTTCACGATTTTATTCTGACTTACATGAATATATCCGCAAAAATGGCTCCGTTTCACGCAATATTATCGATAGTATGTAACTAATAAAAATATCTCGGCGAATCTTGCTCACACTTGTGCATACACACGAGTACGCGTGTATTCCATGGCTTTATTTTCAAGTAATAACGATCTTTTAATCTAAATTGGCTTTGTCGAATGACAAAAAGAAGATTGCCTGTAAAAGTGATATTTACATTAATTTTATCGGAAATTGTGAAATATATGCTGTCTAAATGTCTTTTTGGCTTTAGCTGTTAAATATTTTAATGAATATGCTTTTGACATTTTGGATATTATATTATTTAAACGAAAAATAAATTTATTCAACAACTTCAAATATACGATTTGTTGCATATAAGAAAGGAAAATGCAATAATTAAAGGAATAATTAATAAGAAGTCAGAATTATTGTTTTTTTTAGTATTTTTTATATAAATAAAATTTGATCTTTTTCCAATTTCTGCAATTTTTGAGCTTTTCAAATGTTAAATTATAGAAATCGAGAGATAAATACTAAATTATAAATTTTACAGATTTTGCAATCCATCGAGCTTAAAACTATTGAATAGAATAACAGAGCTATAAAGTAATAAAATTGAAATAAAATAAAATTGTAATAAAATTGAAATATATTATACAAGAAATTTGATATTGAATTTTAGTTTTTTTTTTATTTAAGAGTTTTTATTGTTTTGCAACACTCGGGACTTGATCAACGTGATTGGCCATTCAGATTTTATAAATAAATTTCGACACGCGGGTTTTGTCAAACTTTTGACGAAGCTGAGCCTTGCAATTTCGTCCTGACCGCAGGCCGCGACGAGTAATTACGAGCCGTTAGAACACGAATTGAAATGGGTGCTCATCGTTGTTCTTTTCACATTTTTAGAAAGCGGTTGGAAAGTGAGAAACGAAACTTTCTAACAAAACTATTACAAATACAGTTCGAAATCTACTTGCGCCCCAATGTTATCAAATGTATCAAATTCAAATCAAATTGTAATAAAGCTAGAATCTACGAAAGCGGCAACACTATTGCTTTTCATGCCAGTAGTAATTTTCTCCGTCGAGAATCGAAGTTGAATGCTTAATCACTTGACAATTGTTTTTTTTTCGTAAGAAAGGAAAAGAAAGAATGAAAAAATTCTTTCACTTTTCAATAAATGCCCTAAATTTTGCGCTATAAAATAAAATTATACTAATCGTGATAACATCAAAAATATGAAAGAAATAGATCTTAGTTGGATATTAAATTATCTTACTCAATGACAAACAGTTATTCCAAATAATTTAACAAATAATAAAAATACATTTTTTTTATAAGTTACGACATATATTATAAAAATTATAGCGTTGAAAAATCAATTTTGTTTATACGTAGTAAATTGAATGAAACATTGACACATATTAGATATGTTTTATCACGCAAAATAGAACAAAAACAATTTTAGAACCTATAAAATTCCCGTGCTTATCGAATATGAAGCATGATGCATTTTAGGAGCTAACTTTTGGTTTTATTAAAGTCAACTCGCTTCAAGTTCTATTTGAAACTATTTTTCTAATCAGGACGCGAAAGCGGCGACTAATCGGATTTATTTTGTTAAGAATGTCCTCTGTTATCCGAGAGATTTTGATCGCGATACCTGGTTGAATTTGTTAGACGAGCGGGAGGAAAGCGAGTGCCGCATGGCGTATACGTATGCTAGTTTTCTGGCGTGCGTCTTCGGCATAAGCATCACTTTCACCGAGCACACGGTGCGTAACGCGCGCAAAAAGCGGTTTTTCGCGCCGATACGCCGCCGTTACACGCTCGATCGGGTAGTCGCGTGCGCATGTCGGTCGGATTTTCATTCGCGAGCGCGTGCGATTTACCATCGTTTTCGTCGTGTGTCTTCACGCGTTAACCTTTTCCCTCTCAATCGTCCCGAGGTGGCGGCGAAGAAACTGCCGGCAGCGAGCGCTGCTCGTGAAAACAAAAGTAGGGCAGAAGAAAGTAATCTCGCGTTAAACGTCGGAACGCGAATAACTATATAATTCACTTTCGGCTCGTTCCGTTACAAGAGCGATCATCAGTGCGGTGCAACATGCACGTTTCTTCAGGCGACTTTCCCGATTTATTAGACGGGGCGGAACGACCAAAGCCTGATGCCTGCCGAACTCTCGTGGACTTTCGTACAACTCCGTTTCAACCTAATCCCACATGTTCCCTTAATTTTACCAAACGTTTCGTAAATCCTGGACTTCTCAACTCCAACTTCTTAACAGATCTCGTTAATCCTCGATTCTAGATTTTAAAGAGATCTGGATTTGATTCCGTACTATGGAACCTTAGATCTACGATTTTTCATTTCAACTTTTATCGAATTCTGGATTCCGCATTCATGTATAAATTTCTAAATTCAGCGTTGATTTCAAATTTTACTGCAAGGAGAAATTCTGTTTTTCTACTTTCTATACATTCTAAATTAATTATCACGGGTGCATCGTGTAACGGAAGTTCCCAGATCTCCCTATCCGAATTCTGTCGCCTACAAGATTCTACATCCCCGGGTCCCCCTACGGATTCACGGATTCCGGGTTTCACCGATCGTAGCCTTCTCGGATTTGGGATGCCGCGGATTCTCGGTACCGAAAACGGCCCTCCGCGTCGCGCCCTCGCCGTTGGAAACGATCCGGAGAATGGAATTCGTCTCGATAACGCGCGGGCGACGCGCGACGCGCAAGTGCATCCGTCCCCCTCGGCATTCCCCCCTTCCGTTCCGCGTCTTCTCTGCCCGCTGCATCCAGCTGTCCTCCACCCGTTCGCTGCACTTGTCGCTACCCTCGTTCCCTTGACCCTCCCCAAACACATAAATTCTCCCCGTCCGCCTCCTGCCGCCCCTCCTTCCGTCTGTCACTACCCGGTTGGGGCCCCACGGAAATAGATCCGAGATCCATGAACCAGCTTCCTCGCCTAAGTGAGAAGAACAGGTGCACTGTAAAGATATTGCATCGATATATCTCCCGCCCGTGTATCGACTTCACGGTCATCCTAGACACGGTAGCCGCATGACCAATTAATCCTCTTTGCACGGTGAAAATTTTTCGCACGCTCTTTAATTAACATATATAATTAATACGATATTTACGATATTTTTTCAGTTATCTGTACTATATGAATTTTGAAGAGCGTTTTAATTAACGTAACTATAGAGTGTAATTGATGTATTTGTAACGATAGCGGCTTTTTTTGCTAAACAACACGAATTTACATTCGATAGCATTGATGAACTTTTGCTCGTCTTTCAGTATTTTTTTTCCTTTTTCGACGATTTGCATATTTTTCTCGAAAAACATGCGGAGTGTTTGAAGAATTAATGACGGAGGGGCGATCAATGTCCGCCATTGCTATTCACTCGCATAAATCAATTATTAGCTAAAGGCTCAGCGCCATTTACAATAATCATAATGTGCTTTCCCATTAATGAGTGCTAAGAAATATATTTTTTTTCCCCTCTGTGTCGATGTTATCAGACATTCAGCAAGAATTGTTCGATATTATACTTCCCAAGTATCACGCGTTAAGTAATCGCGTGGGAACGGACGGGGCGAGGATAAATTGCAAATCTGAGGGAGAGTACACTAGTGGATCTAAGTAATTCTATGTTAATTGCTCGTCCTCCCCCGCCTCTCCCCCGCTTCGCAGCGAGCCACACTTTAAACGGCCCCCTCATGATTCCAGCCGATAACTCGTTTTCAAGCGATCCTACTCTCCGCTGTTCGACCTTTTACGCTTTTCTGGGTTTCGCCCGCGACGTTGTTGTTTTACACAGCTGCCGGTTGCGTGCTGCCAACAAATCCCACGCGACGTTGCACTTGCCACACTTTTTCTGGAATTTGCGATGCGATGCAACTGCAACTTTCTTGCGAACTTTTACTAACATTAGGGGAGAGGCGGCCTCATCCCACGAATAGAGATGTTCTTAGAACGTTACGATTTATTCCGATACTGAGCACTCTCTTTACCGATTTATCTCCGACATCGAATAACTACACAACATCTTAGACGCATTAATTTGATATGTGATATGTGTGTAATAAATATAATATCTTAGGCTGATAATATGCCTGGATCGTCGGCATATTGAATTTATTTAAATTGCCGTGTCAGTAAGTTTTAATAAAAAAATTATCTTTTCTCGACCTGACATTGATATCAATACTTTTCTCACACAGTATCAGTTTCGTTTTTTTCTTTAGTTATATATTAGCTATTGATGATCTGAGACCGAATGGAAAAGTCTCATTGTAAATTTTAGATTCAAATGCTCTTAGCTCCATCACAGAGAGAACGTTTTGCATTTTTCTCAATTACATTCGAACTCGTAACTTTTCTTCTGCAAGGAAAAAGAGAAAAAGAAACGCGCCTCTAAATTCAAACGACACGCAACGGAGCGGCGCGTTACACGGAATCGCGTGTAACGAGTAGGACTCGGAGGGATCTCGGGGCTGGTTGGGTAATCGGCTTCCTCGTATTGCCACACGCCGCGACGGTGCCACAAGGCGCACTTGTGTGTCTCTCCTTCTTCTCTCTCTCTCTCTCTTCTCCCCCGTCTCTCTTTCTCTCGTATCGTTTGAAAGTGAATTCAAGATGGCCACTTTAAGAGCCGGCGCGGCGAAGCCGCGGCGCTTACGCATTCGCATGCGTACCATACGTACGTATGTGCGTGCGTGAGTATGCGTGCGCGGTGATAGTGCACAGCCGCGTAACGAGAGTGTTGACATTTTCTACAATCAGGTCAGGGCCCCTTTGCTGAGTCCGCCGGTATTACCTGTAACCCACCTTTGAAACGAATTCGCACGCGGATGTAAACAACGGCAAAAACCAATCCCCTTCTTTGTTCTCTCTCTCCCTTCTTTGTCTTCTCCTTGGATTTTGAATTGGCATCTTTAGAAATGTTGAATTAACATGAATGAATACTTAGAAATTCATAATTTGGCGTATGAATAAAAATTTCTCTTTTGATTCTTTTTTTTTTAATAAATTTTTTACTTTTATCCAGATAGGATTTTGCATTGTGCACAATATAAATGTGTGCAATATAAAATCCTATCTGGATGAAAGTCACAAATTAATAAGATATTTATAGTTACTTATAATTTATAATTACATTATCTCATCAAGATACAAGCAAGAAAAAAATAGGAATAAAGAAAGATGATGTTGTACGGTTGTTGCATTTCTTGTTTACACAAAGCGGTATCATAAGACAGTTTGGACTGAAGTAGCACCGCTCCAGTTGATCGTAAAAATGTGCCGCCGGGATAAAACGATAAGCTGACAGATTGCTAGACTGATAGAATCCTTGTAACTTTGACGTAGCTCCGAAGGCCATCCACTTAACAGGCCGTGCAAGCGGACGGACCCGAGGAACCACCTGTTGAAAATCGGCCGCTTTCTGCGCAAACACACATCTCTCCGTCGCTATGGAAACTGGAACGTGCGGCAGTTTAATTTCGAGAGATGATTTTTCATGTTGCAACAATTCTGCCCGATGTCTGCCGGCATGTCTTGCGACAGATAACGTTTTTGGTTTGGTGCCCGTCTACACCGGCAATTTCGGTTAATCGTCGTGTTGATCAAACAGCGATTACGTAAAATGGCAGAGCCGGCGGATGCTACCGGTGGCTCGCGGTAATATTGATGAGCCATATTAAGGCTCATTTAGATGGACAAACAATATTCAAACTATCATCGCATGAAACATTCGTATTTCTAACACTGAAATTGCGTGGCTCGATACGCGATCTTGCGTGATGAAAAATTTAAACAACGTATGTATATACGTATATCTCATTTGATAAAGAATTTAATAAAATTGCTGGAAGAATACGTTTTTTTTTCAGCGTGGACGGACATTCTCGTTCTTCTGTCGCATGAAAAATCGTCCGCTCCGAAATTAACGGCGCGGGGTGAAAATCGGTCATCCGACACGTACGAAAACATCGCGGCGTAGTGTTTAGATCTCGCCGCGTCGCGTTCCGTTGATGCTGACGAGCGAGCGCAGGTTTGTACGGAAGGGGTTGACAAAAAACTCTGGGGGAGCGATCTCGACTGCAGTTAAGGCGCGTTAACAGGAACACGTGCAGCCCGCTGGCTCTGCCATATCGTAATGTATCGCTTTTTAGAGAGTCGTATGCGTTGGTTTTTAGGAGCCGGAGTTGTTTACACTGTAGACTTCCTCGGTAGTCCCCTTTTTTTCGGCGGCTGTCAAAGACCGTCACCCCTCCCGGCGCCCCTTTAGGAAATTCTTGAAATCGAATCGTAACCGAAATCTTTCTCTCTTGTCGACGCGGAATTGAGCTGGAGCTTAGAAACAGCCTGATCGGAAATTCGTGAGAAATGCTAATCGAACTGATAAGAATATACATATGTGTTTGTCGAAATACGTACGTCTATCTGTCCTATTTGTTGTGCAAATAAGAAGCGCGTGCAGAATCGCAATTGGTTCGCGCGTTTACGGCTCGTAAAAGACGCGTTTCGGAATTTTATCGAGCCTATGCTTTTCGCAACAACGAAGTCGCGCACAATCGGAAGAAATGTTAGTCGACCGATAAGAACGATATTTCCATCCTGCGTTGTGTCGCCGTCGTGACAACGGCTGTTCTATTTATTACGCAAATAAAAAGCTCTGCGAATCTTATCTCCGCGCAGCAAGGAAATAAGCGCCGAATTGTAGTTAAGTAATAACAACGTGTAATAATTAAGATGTGCCTTCATATTTTGCACAGACAGAATATCGATTCGCGAGAAATGTTGATCAGCCCATACGAACAATAATGCTTGTTAATCCCTTGTTACTAAATAATTCGTTGATGTCGAATAAACGAACAATGCTCCTATCTATTTCTTTCGTTCAAATGAAAACAATTTCCTTTTTATTACATAAAGAACGATAATAATTTCATTAATTCTTTTTGTCTATACGATTCAATATTTTATATCTTTCATACATTATTTATTCATCATACATATGAAGGCACCTTGGAGCAAAAACGCGTGCTAGAGATCGCGAGTCACATTTGCCAGATCGCACGAAGTCGAGATGTTGAGCGGGGGACTCTCGCGGAAGTCTCCAAGGCTCGTCCATTGTGTCGATACTCGGCTTCCTTCCCTCTTTTTCGTTTAAAAATAAAACTCGCGGTGCAGTCGACAATGCGTGCCGGTGCGCCTCGGTAATAATTAAGTCTCGAAGGACGCGCGGGCCGGTAACCTTAATTCCCACGAGCGGCATGCTTCGTTGTCGACATAGTCGTCGTCGTCGTCGTCGTCTCTCGACTTCTGGCTGATATTTTCTCAGTAAAAATGCATTTCCGCGAGGCGGTCTCACCGACGCTCGCGTCGCTACTCGCTTGCTTTTCACAGGGGAGAGAGACCATGCGTGGTACGCAGGAAACGGAAAGCGGGGTAGAGAGAAGAGGAAATTTGTTATGCCCAAGGACTAATTTCTCGGCCTCTTCCCAGAGGCACGTTACTTCGGAGGCATAGGATGTCCGAATCGTGCGGCGCGAACAGATATGCAAATCTGACCTTAATCCCGGCATGTGCGGCGTGATCGATTATAACCAAGTTTTTGTCTTCGATAAAATAAGAATTATAGTTAAAAAAAAAAGGAATTATACAGAAAAAAAACGTCGGTAGAAAAAAATTGATAGAAAATTCAGAGGTAATAAAGATACGAAGACAATCTTTAAAAATGCTATAAATAGAGCCCGTAGAAAGAGTTTCGGAATTCTCTTTATCGAATTAGCGTAACTATGCCTAATGGTTTGTTAAATCAATATAATTCTATTTATCTACTAAATCCTATTTACCTAATTGAAAATTAAATAGGCATGGTAAAATAAAATCTACCGTGTGGATAGTGCTTTAAGAACCTCCTTTATTCTCGGAGGTTTTCCTATGTGCCGGCAGGTAAACAGTTTCGTAAGAGTCGTGCAGCGCGAGATCGGGAATTTCCTTATACACGACTTGCCGCGTAGAAAAGGTGCATATGCATACTCGGCTGTGCCTCGGAATTGGGTTATGGTTATACAGTCAGTTCGAACGAACGAGTGAGCGATTGATCGATCCACGGTATAGATCGGTGGATCACGATCCTGAGGCGGTAGCAGGTGTGCTTTCATGCGCGCTTCCGACGTAATTGCAATTATTCGCTCTGTATCGCGATTATTCCTCGCGATTATTCAGCCTATGTTTATGTCTTGATTAATATTCATTAACGCAAACTGTTCGAAGTCAAAATTACCCGTAGATATATTGTGTGCCAAAAGTTACGGGTCTCTTTGCAAAGATTCCTTCATAAATCTGGAAACTTACAGATTCCTAAAAGAAACGCTCCTGGATACTTGAACATTCGGGTATCCGTATGTATAATTCACTTTCTGAAGACAAAATTCTGTCAAAACGAAGTCCAGCGGTTGAAGATAAAAAAAAAAGAAAGAATCGGCTCTCATTATTTATTTGCATCGTTTCGCAATTCGGTTTCGGCAAGAGTCATTAAATTTTCAATCGCTCGTCATAACTCGAAACGAACTCCCGCTCTTGTCGAAGTTTGCCCTTCGACGTTCGTTTTGGATGTGAAGTACGCGGCTTTCGCTACACCCCGTATAATGGCCTCACCGATTATTGACTCCATCGCGGAATGTAGGTCAGGTGTGTACGACCGCCGCGAATTATCTTTCCTCCTCTCTCGATTTAACGTGCGGCTCGTACGGGCCGCGAGTCAATAAGCATCGTCGATACTAATCTACGAGAGTCGGAGACAGCGTCACAATTTTGAATGACGGGGGCCAAGGAATATATGCTCCCAATGACCTAGTAGTGGCTGGAAAATCCTGACGATCTTTTATGCACCGATGATCCGTTTTTTTCCGATTTGCCTAACCACAGTATGCTAATGATCAGGATTTTCCATCGGCAGGTGCACGGCTCATCTTCGAATGCCACGTGTAAGCATACAAAACACATCCTCTCACGCTTATATCATTACGATATATCATATCTGCAACTGACGGATCGTTCTGGTAAGTTGCAGGCAGCAAAAAAAAATCCGACGATTGTCAGTGTTCGTTAAAACAAGTTCACGATAGATTCTCTAATGCTCGAAATTAATTACTAAAGCAAAGTGTATAATTTCTATTGGGTATAATATGTATAAACATACGATAGACTGAACTTTTGTTATTGCCAGCTAAAACAAAAAAGAGGTCGTAAAAAATTCAAAGAGCTAGTTACGTATCGCTCCATTCTGTGCTAATGTCCAAATACCTTGCACGATGTTTACTGCATTATTCATAAGATGATATTCTCTTCAATGTGCTTCTTTTTCTTCGCGGAAAACGCAATAGAGGTCTAGTAGCGATATTAAATGAGGTTAAAAATTGAGAATTTCTGACAAACTGAGATCTCCCATGAGACGCGCGACTCGCGTAGCAACAGAGAACGAGTTTCCATCCTCCTCGGCGTCGAGATGCATCTCGAGCGGGTATTTTCCCCTCACCCTTGGGAACGCACATCCCGTATGAAGTCATGAAATTTTATAAAGTGCATGTTTTTTTTTTCGCAGACGCGCGGCGAAAAAACTACGCCTCCGGGAAAAAGTGAGAAAGAATTAGAGAGAAAGAGAATCTCGCGTACAGATTCGGCGAGATGACGAGGAGATGCCAACGTGCATGCGTGTGCGTCGCGATTACACACGTGTGTGTATCACGCGGTATCACGCTCGCCGGGGGCGGTCATGGGAAGAGGGAGGAAGGGAGGAAGGGAAGAAATACGTGTACGGCGGCAACGCAACAGTTTAGAGTGAAGTGTTACGTCAGTGAAAGTGTTATGCCGATGTGGGCCGAGGCTAACTTGTGGAGCCCTGTCTCCGCGCGTACGTGCGTCGCGTTTGTGTATGTGCAGGGTACACGAAACTCCCGTGTAACGTATGCAGGTACGTATCGACGGCTCCATACCTCGCTCGCTCCCTCTCCCCCATGACCCCGCCGATAATTAAGATTGGATCGTAATAGGAACATGCGCCGGAAGTCTCGGGCCCGAGGAAATTCCACGGCTGTTCGAGTTATGCGAGTACTGTCGGTGCACTGACAAAAAGATTTCGCTGAATTCGAACGGATCGGCAATCGCTTCGCGTTAAAATATCGGAAGAATTTGACAAAATGATTTTCGTTACATTGTTTTATCAAAATAATTAATGGTCGTGAAGAGTAATATGTTTCATTTACAAGATGTATTTCATTTTATTAAATATATATTTTTTTTTAATGAATCGCGTACTACTCGGTTTGTGATTGGCACAATTGTTTGGAATAAATCTACAATCGCTTTGGACTACGCGAACCAAAAGTTTGACATGATTCTTTTTTATAGACAATTAAAATAATATGAAATTGAAAAATATGATATGTAACGAATTTATAATATGTATTTCGTAAAGTTATGCACGCGTATCTTTTTCTTAAATTCTATATGTTAAAAAAATCAGAGTCGATGTGCCCTTTGTAATGACACCGTAGATTATGTTCGTTTTTCCGATCAATTGATTATTCGCGAGTATTGTTAGGTCGTCCAATGACGTCTTTTCTCGGGTATGCCAGGTCCCGGCGATATAATGGAATGTAATTGCCTTGTACGTGGGACGTATCGATTGCACGTTGCAATTGAAACAGGATGCAGATCTTCGACACGTGTTCCTGTTCTTCTTCGTTAACAGAAATACCACAACAATTAGAATCTTACTGTCTTGCTGAAATGGTTATTGAGTATCGGAGGAACATTTTTCAAATTTATTGTCGGTAACATTGAAAGTTAAAGAAATTTTCTTCAGTCAAGCTTTAGGAATAAATACTTTACAAAATATTTCTTTCGATTAATTTTAAACGAAACTTTATTAAACATAAATGCAAATTTGTGATAAACATTTGTGCCTCTTTTGCAAAAGAAACAATAGTTCAATAAGAACTGTTTATCTTATATTATATTTGAAAAAATTATTTTTCATCGTCAGCTAATGCTTATTTTAATGTTAATAACCTGACGATGAAGAAATTCGGAGTCTCGTAAACGTTCGATTAGAAAGGTAAATGTGCATTTTGATGCAGGTGTATGTACATAATTTTGTAACATTAACCACATAAACCACGCATCTTATTGTTAGAATTATAATGTTAATTGCTTCTGTCATTTTGACACTCTTTTTTTCTTCGTCAGCCGAGAGGTGTATCTAAATGCTAACCCATGAAATATTTTTTTTTTGCGACATAGATTAAAAGTTACTAAGATAATTAATTATCTGATTTTTCCGTACAGAATTTTGCGGTGCGTAAGTTCTGAAATGTCCCTTGATGATTTTTGTGAGCAGGAACATGGAAATTGTATCATACTAGATAATTTCCATAAAACAACTCTGATAAGACTTTACTAAATTTTGTTCACGTAACGAGGATTATTCTCAGAAAGAAGCAAAACTCAAATTATTGAATCAAATGTCGCACGGTTTCTAATCAGACATCGGAAAAATTTCTTCCGTTCTTTAATCACTTCGCATTGAATCCAAATATAATTCATTAAATTTTTAAAAATAACGATATTTTATCGGGAATTTATTTTTTAGTCAAGAATATTTATTTTAAATTTGCATATTTCTATTCGCATTAATTGCTTTTTTATTTTTATGATATATATATACGATCAATTTCTTATGTAAATTTGAAAAACAACAAACGTAAAATAATAGAACTCTTCCTTAGAGTATTTCTTTTCTGAATTTTTTATTTAATTTAATCACAATATTTACTTTGTGATTTCTATATCATTTTCTGGTGATTGCGTGCTTTTTCTTATCGAAAACATATTGTTAAATGCGGAATTTGTCATCAATGAAATTGAAAGTTGAAATGAAATAAATTCGGCCGCTGTACGGTCCATCGTGAGAAGGCGAGTGTCCTCTTTGCAGGTTCCGTGATAACATCGGCTTGCATAACGCGTTACCTATAAATCAACGTCACTTACTTTTCGCACAGATAAAAGAACCCACTTGTGTTTGGAAAGCACTTTAATGTCGGTCATAAAAACACGATTCAGTATCCTTGAGAAAGCGTATAATTAATTTTCATAACAGTTATCTTTAATTGTTTTCTCGGCTGAATATCATCTGTCGAGAATAAATCCTATTTCTCCGCTCGAAAATGTATTTAACGAAAAAAAAAGAAATTATAAACTCAATGAAAGAGATTTATTAAAATAAAAATAAAATTGTGAGCTCATAAAAATTATTTATTAGAATGAAAATTGAAATTATGATACAAATTACAGAGAAGATTTGTAAGTAGAATTGATACAAAATGTACTCTCCCTTTTTTTCTCTTCCCTCTGAAAATACATTTCATCTGTAAACGAAAAATTGCATGTCTAGCCAGTAAAAAAATATCGATCTGTCTCATAGGATACGTAGCCAACTTTAGGATTAATATAAGATCCTTTATTGTTAGAGACAGTAGGAGAAACAGTGTCAATGATTTTATAACGAGTATTAAATATGATTACATTATTACAAATCGCAAATATATGTATATATATCTCAGTAATAGAAAAGTAATAATGTTTTCGAAATTCTGTAAATAGGCAAAAAGAATAGGCATAATTTATCTCGCGGATAATTAAATTCTGTATGATTCGCGAAGTTGTGACAATAATTTGGATGTCTTCTAAAATATTTCATTTGATCGTGTCGGAGTGTCGCTTATACTCCGCGACGACAGCGAAATATTATTCAAGACAGTCTGGGTGAGAAAATTGGATTTAGACGACTGCGTCTTTAATAGACAATCGCGTCTGAATTTGTTCGTAAGTGGCAGCTAAGAAGAGACTATCCTCAGGATAACGATTGGAACTTGGATCAATATTGGAGACATCGTCGAGATGCGGGTCCGTCTCGCGAAATTTCTCCGCGTGCCAAACGTAATTTTCCCATCGTCAGTTGTGTCCTATCGAAATTCAATGTTTTCTTCTCATCACGACAACAAATCATGCGATAAATCATACGTCACGATTTGTTGCAATGTTTACTTAGCCTTCCCTTTGTGTGATTTGTTTATTTAAATTATTGTTGAATTGTTGGAGATATGAGAGGCATTATTTAAGATTCAATAACGCGCTCTGTAAGACACACATTTCATTGTTTTATTGCTCAGAATTGCAATTTCCTGTTTACGTTGTATTTGTTCGCAATTGTGTTCTCTCTCTCTCTCTCTCTTTCATTGATATCTTATTTTTTATCTACTGATAGTGATACGCAGTATCTTTACGACATGCTCTGTTATTTCTTACGTCTGAAAGTAAACAGTTTCGAGTCCAAGTGAATGCTCTAGTATCTCGCAAGTTTTTTCAAGGAAGATTTATTTATTTGATTTATGATATTCAATGTTCATTACAAGGATGATTGCAATTGGATTTTCCGTTCTCTGTTGTTTTTCTGTTGTGTTGGGCGCGAAGCGCGACTGCCGAGTGCCTTTAATTAAATGCGGGGGGTCTGGTTCCGATCGGTATCGCGAGGAGAAGGAAAAGCCGGGCAGACCTGAGAACACGAGGGAAACTGACGTGCAGACGACGCGCAGGAAGTCGGCTTCGTGTCGTCACGAATCCACCGCGTACATTTGCCGCGTCGGCCGCGAGTGTTGCTACCGTGCCCTGTGAAAGCAGAGGTTGAGACAAAATAACAGCCTGTGGCGCGTACACGGCGTAACGTCATGGTCGTGGTAGGCCCCATCGTCTATATACTCACGCCCTTGAAGGCTCCGCGACTTGAAGGATGTACGCGCGATCTAGATACCACATGGGGGTTTAGGGAATTTTCCATCTTTCACAGTTGCTTTCCATAATCGGCGGAAGCGCGCGGTTACCATCTTTCCGCGAATTTTTACTTTTTATTAATACTTCCCCGAAGGTACTACTTTGGAAAACTCGCGTTTCGGTTGCGCGATTTTTCCATCACGTGAGAATTTATTGTTCCGTCGAGTAAAATATGACGAGACAAGACGACCGAAATGAGACGTGAGTTAAGCCAGATATCGATTTTATGAGACACAATTGGCCATATTTAGCTGCCAGGTAATATAAGATTATTATTGAACGACGCGACGCACAGGTCGCAGACATTTTAATATCAATTTGTTGTAAAATTAATTTACTAATCGATATATTGTACAGTGAAGAAATGTTGACAGATGTTAGCGTTTTTTTTAACTTCTGTTTTTACCCAATAATCGCTAATGTAAGCGAAGCGAGATAAGAAACGATAAAAAACGATAGAAAGACGTGAAAGAAATAATAGATTTGATGGATGTTATCGAAGCAGCGAAATCACGGCGCGCGCGCGCGATTGAGAAAAATAATTTATTACCGAAAAATCCCCGAGGAGATGGCTGCGAAATATCGCGTATCACGTGCTGCGAATGCGCGTTTCACGAGAGGCATATACCGCTAGAGCATGTGTTGGCGCGAGAACAAGAGAGAAAGATAAACGATGAGATTGTATCTCGATTCCAGAAAATGTATTTTTATCGTTGCATCGCTCGCAGCGTCGGCGCTCCGGTGGCACGATGAAATAATTCCCACGTACGATCATAAGCCGGGCTCTAGACGATACACGCGCGAATTAAAACGAGAATTAAACAGGGATACCGCCCCGTTACGTGTTGAGGGAAATGTGAAAAGTTAATCGGGCTGAGAATTTTCAATAGAAACCCCCACAGTGATTCTATTATTCACGGTCGCATACTGCAGATAAAGCTCGCCAAGAGAGATGGCAGAGGGAAAATCTTTTAAATAGTCCTAGTAAAGAGGATGTAGGAAAAATTTATGAAACACGCTCCCGACAGTATTATCGCTTCAACCACCTCATATATAATATAACGAGCATAAACGCGATTATATTCCGCGATCGTAGACACAGTTAATATTATATATTCTCGCTTTGGACAAAGATTTCGCCGACCAACGAATAGTTATCGTCAATTTGATGATTGCACATTCTCGGAAATGCAAATGCTCCTCTTTTTTGTTTACGTTGTTTATCTTGTTGTTCTGATACAGATACGCGAAGATACGCGCGCCACGCGACGGGGAGAAGCGTCGTCACCTGTTTGCGGCCACGTGAATAATTTCGATCACAGCTATTTCGATATTCTCGCGTGCATTATGGACGAACGTGCAGACAGAAGATGTCTCTTCTTCCGCAATCGATCCGGCTCCGACGACGACTCGCGTAAGCTCGTAGAAATTATTTCTGATCCGCGATGGTGAACACGTGTGATGGTATTCGCGCCACAAATTGGGTCATCAGACGGCGCCGCCCGAAATCCGATAATTATCTGAAAAGACGTAATCTGCTCGCGATGGCGCTATTAGTCGTCGTCGTCGTCGTCGTTGTCGTCGTCGTCGTCGTCGTCGGTGCAAAATATCTTTGCAACGATCGCGCTTATTTCCAGGCACCAATAATTCCGAATCGTCTGCACCGCCGAGTTTCCATCGTGAGAAAATCTATAACGTATTTACCGAACGGACCGCGGTCCGCAAATAGCGAAAACCGATGCGAAAACCGCGAATATCGGTCGCCCCGTTGGGAACTGACGGGGTCAGACCACGAAAATTGAGTCCGCTGGGGAACGCGACGCTCGATTATCCCGTGAACTCGACTAGTTTTTGCTCCGTCTTCTGCGGGCTTATTCCGTTACTTATTAACGAATACATTGCATATTCCGTATTCTGTAACCTTTCACGCCGCAAATCTGCTAACGAAGTTTGCGTTACATCGTCATGATAAAGTAGTAAAAGATAATCCGTTAGTTTCGTGCAGCGAGAAAATAAATCTGTGACGCGCTCGAGTTCGAGCAATTTTTATAAGGCTGCAACGTTATATGAAGACGTAAGTACAGTATTTTTAAGGGCAGCACGAGGCAGAGTGATTTTCGTCTCTCTCGTGAGAAATCTCTCGAAATGCGAGAAGCCTATCTGACTTAACATGTAACGGATTGTGTTTATGACATTATCCTTACGACATAACATAAACCTACAACGAAGCTATAGTGCGAAAGGTTACAGCACAGGTCCGCCGGCTTCGATTGACGCAATGTACGGGATACGAGTCTCGGAATTACCGCCAACTTCGAGATGTAGGAGTCCCCTGACGAATTTATTATACTATCGTACTGTCGATCCGTTCTCGCGATCAAGTGAAATGATCGCATGATCCCGCTCGCGAGTGGGCAAGTTCTGCAAAACGCAATGATATATGTATGTCGGAACACTAACGTTCTACGCACAATCACGATTAATAACACGGTAGCGAAATCAATCCATCGGCGAGACGCAATGCGTCCTTCACCTAGAAACAGATAGAATTAACATAAACACGCACTAGTAAGCGGCACGTCGCTATCTAAATAATATAGGCATTTAAATGCTTTTTATTGAAGCGGCGCACGACTCGCTCCACAAAGTTTCAAAATACTTTCAAGGATCATTAATAGATTGCCTTGATTAGATGAACATCGTTTGTTCCACGTACGATTTCGTCAAATTCTTGTTATAAAAAATGAATAACACTTTTAGTCTTGTACTATTAACATTCGACGAAAAAGTGATTAAATATATATATATTTTTTTTATTATTAATCTACTTTTTAGAGAACTAGTGGTGGTGGACGCGTGCTTCGTGCCCGAAAATTCTCTTTATTACATAAAATTTATTCGTAAAATATAGCAGTGTTTTTTTTTCTCTAAATAGATCATTCGATTATCTGTATGTTGTAAACAAACAGATCAATGACGTTTTTATCGTGCATCCATTTAGTTTTTGCGGCACGATCACCTCTAATCGAAAATACGTCTTTTAGCTGTATCGATGGTTCAAATGTTCCTCGCGCATATTTCGTATTCCACAAAATTCTGTTATGGCTGTCATCGGTTATTCGACAACAATCGACATGGAAGGAGAATCGTTTCGAGGACGCCGCGAAAACGTGGCTCGCCGTGTTTGGCGAATTCACGAGAGCCACGCTCATGAAAAGTGCAACAGGAGTTTGCTGTAGCCGCGGGCAAAAAGCTCGTCACCCGGTATAGAATTCGCGGTGAGCGAACACACGTTCTGGTATTTATATAATAAAATAGAAAAAAGATCGATGAGATTCATCAGAGACCAGGCTGCAAAATTAAGGACATTGCCTCCGGGAATTCAAAAATGGATTGAAATTTGCGTCCTAGTCGAATGTATATGTAGGGTAATCTAATTCTATTGATTAATCGTTAATCGCGCAATTCTCTCGACAGATTTTAAAGAAGTATTAAATGAAGAATAAATCTGTCATTTATTCTATTAAATAAATCTGTTATTTGGATAACTTTCTAAAGTTTAATTTGCGAAATTTTACATTATTTTCAGTCGTTCATAATTATTAATTATTAGTCGATAATTATTGATATTTTTTCGACAAATTAGCATAAGGATCTTTGTTTCGAGTTAAATAATATGTAATTAATAATCGAACTAATAAAATATACGTGCATTCGTTTTTATTCATTTTATTCGTTTACAACATAGAAATTATGTAACAACAGTAAATTGGTTCTGCTTATTGTTAAATTGTCGGTTTTGTAGATATTTAGTATATTTGAAGTTTCAAGTTTTGCAAAGACAAACTAGAAAAAGAATTATTGAATGAAATTTTTAATAGAGTAGAGTCTCAATTATTGAAACATTGCTGCCTAACTGAACATTCGCGTGTTTATTTTTAGCAAGAATCCAGTAAGTACATAATATGCCTGGTTAATCTATGCTATTCTTGTTAAAATCTACGGCGAAAATCTCTCGCTTTTTTCGCAGAGGCGGAGACGAGTCGATACGACTTGCGTTAGATGATAGATCGACTGGTGAAAGAAAATTTTCCGAGAGAAAGCGCGTTGCGACGAAAAGCAAAAGCGGAAAAGATATAATGAACTATTTCCGTTCAGACGATATCGAATCTACTTCTCCGACTTGATATCGAGAGAGATGAAAGGCGCGGAATGGTGTTAAGTTTTTCTATTCGAAGAAATCCGTAAAAAATTCTATAATAATTACCATCGTATTACGTGAGATAAGTAAATTGTTAATTAAATCATTAGCTAATTATATATGTGACTAAGCTGAAAGAACATGGAATAGTAGAACGTGAGGTGAGACAAGTGTCACCTGTCAAGTAGTCAAAACAAACTCAAAAATATATATGCCATATTACTCTTTCTTGGTATGTGTTATATAATTACACTTTTATATAATACACTTTTTTTATTACATATTATTATATATTTTTGTTTTTTAATGTAAAATCTAAATTTGCAAATGATTCAACATATGACAGACGAAGAAGAGTGAGAGAGAGAAAGAGAGAGAGGACTACCGCGATTCGACGTGTAGGAAGAAACTTCGTAAATTGGGTCACTTCGGAGACACGTCGTAGATTGCACAGCTTGTCGTTGCACCGGCTCCTGCAACAGCAACATCTTTCTTCCTCTTTTGTCGTTTGTCTGTTTGTGCCTGTCTCTTTTCCTCACGCGTTTGTTCCGACTTGCGTTTGACACGAGTCGAGAGAGAGAGAGAGAGAGAGAGAGAGAGAGAGAGAGAGAGAGAGAGAGAGAGAGAGTTCGATCGCTAAAAGGCTCGCACTCGTTTGCGCCAGGGGGAGTTCGCCTAGACCCAGATGCTGAATCGTCGCTGTGAGTCTCCGTAAAGTGAATAATACATAGTCTCGATGAGTGGTCACCACTACTACGTGCAGGCTGCTGTCCCAGAATCGTTATATTTTTATCCGTAGCCGCGGCGTGTGAAATCGATTTTCGTAACGACAATTAATATTTCCGTTGCATTAGTTAGGAAGACGTGTGTCGTACGATTTATTTTTATTTTCTCCATAGGAGCATACGTATTTAAAAGATAGAATATTCGAAGCCCAAGGTATTAAGGTGAGTGACTAAAGCGAGAGTCGAGAAAATTCTATAAACAAGAATCTGGGTAAACCTGATTAAAAGGCAATACTTGGTAAGCTGGCCCAAGCTAGGAATTGATTCCCCTTCCTCGCTCCCTCTGTCTTTCTTCCCTTCTTGCTCGCTCCCTTTTCCTCTTTCTCTTTCTCTTCCTCTCTCTCGATCGTTCTACGAGTCTATTAGCATCGGGCGCGCGCCTGTTAGAGCCTTGACACAGTGCGTGTCGGGCATTGCATGGCGATAGCGGAAAGCGCAATTTATTTATCGAGGTTTATCGAGGTGATTTCGTATGTGAGTCTACCGCGTCTGTCTCGAGACATTAGAGAATTTTCGCGATACCGCGTTTCAGGATGTAGATACGAGGCACTATCAGTCTAAAATGAAAATTTGTATTTCGTATGTCTCGCTTCGCGAACAAAATTTAAGTTTTTCGCTGTGCTCGCAATATGCCTTGCAAAAACTTACTTTCCATTAACTAATGAATTTTTGCATTGAGAACGTAAATGAAAAAAGAATTTCTTTTTCTTATGTAACGTTAGTCGTTACTTACATATCGGTGCACAAAAAAATACTTAAATATAAGCGAATATGCTGACACTCAGATGTAATTTTTGTATAATTTTATACGGATTTATAACGATTTAAATAGTTTTAATGTTTTCTACAATTGAGGAAAACGTTTTCTAAAAATACCAAATCTGTTTTTTAACTACACCTATTTTTATTTTTTGGATGAGAACGTTAAAATATACAGTTAAAACAGCTAAAAGTAGAAAAAGTCTATCTCAAACTTGGCAAGAAATTCTTGTCTATGTGTGGATCACAAACTCGGATATGGAACCTGTATCTTTATTCAAATGATGCAATATTCAACGAAGATTCTCTTGGTATAATCTTATCTTTATCGCTTAATCGTACCGATTAACGTCATACCGCAAACATGCGGCTTCGATTCCGCGTTGGGAAATTACTTGCGAAAGGAGGTCGAATTTGTGCAGATCCATTAATTGCTTTCGTTTCTGGTTTAGGCATGATTTTCCTTAGGTAATAGCATGTAACAGTAATTTATAATTCAACCAAATTCTTTGCGAAGATTGACCAATAATTTATACTTGTGACGATTTTACAGTTTTCCTTATCGGAATCGTCGACGCAATATATTCAAAGACGAACAAAGACCAAAAGAAAAGTTTCAATGTTGCTTGATGTTATAAAAATATTATATTAAATTATATTAAATTATAATTTAACAGAAAAATACAAACGCTACCACATATGTAGAAAAGAAAATTAGATATGCTATAATTAAATTATAATTAAAAAATATTAGAGTCGATTATAATTAAAAAATTAGTATATTTTTAAATAATTTTATTATATATAAATATTAGATATAATATTTTTAAATAATTATAATTATTTTAAATAAATCATTATTTAAAATTTCTTTTCTCAAATAAAAAATATGTGAATTTGCGATAGTATACATTTCTCGAAGCGATGGAATTATAATATTGATGATTGAATATAATCTATGATTTTCTTGTTATCGAATATGATAGATGCACAACCCCCAAATATCCTTATCATTTGTTGTAGAATATGAGTACGAAGCTATATGTTTCTGTCAGGACACATTACGTAATGCCGTCGGCTCCATGATCGATTGCAAATAATACACACTTGTTCAAATATTTGTTACAACACGTTAAACATTCGATCATCTATAATTTCGTCGAGATTTCCACACTATTTTGACATTTTGGTCGTTATTTTATTAATAGTTCATGCACTAGTAAAGACACGACGATGTACGTACATTGACGATAATTAAGTTTTTTTAAATGGTATTTGAAGTTTGAGAAACTTGCGATAAAACCACATCTATCATCTTGAACTCATAAGTTAATCAAAATTTTATTGACGGTTCTCAAGCCAGACGTCGCCAGAATATATCAAAGATAATAATCTCACGAGATACGATTCGTGACACTTCCATTGAAACTTTAATATAAAAAGATATTCCGAGGTACTAATTATTCATTATCTGTCATTTTTTTTTATTTTATTTCACACGATAGCGCCCGTATTAATGAACAATTAAAGATCTGTATGTCGCGGGGGAAATTTACATATTTAAGATTATAATTCAATAGATGACATTTACGACGGTGCCCGAGATTACGGCGCTCTTCCGAAAGATCTGATAATGTAATTCTCACAGCCGCGTTGCGTAATTCGTAGCGCAGCCGCGTAGGCTAGGTTCATCAGACGAATCGAAAGATATATTTCGTGGATTCCCGTTTTAATCGCGGCAGAAGCGCTGATGACCTCGCCGATGACATGCGAGGTTCCGCTTTGAAACTGAATTCGTCAGTCAGCTGGGGCTGGCGCTCTGTAATTAACGTGTGTACGAGCGTTACGAAGGGGTTACGACGGGGTGTGCGAGTGCGAGTATTTTCAAGTTTTAATGGACGAGAAAAAAAATTTATTTTTCCTTCGTTTTAGGGCCTTCGATTGAGTTATGATAAACTTGCACGAGTATTTTATGATTAATGTAGTTTCTCTGATTTGTCTTGAATTTCCATTACTTTGGCTAACTTTGGATAGTGTATGTACGTCGACAATGGTTTCCAATAAAAGACTTGCTCTATAATTTGTGATAATATATTGTCTTTAATCTTATTTGTTTACGTTTATTATTAAAATATTATCTTGACATCGTATAGATCAGAATTTATGAAGTAAGCTCGCGAATATGATGTACAGGAATTATTTTCTCTCGTTAGTTTGTCTCACGCCAATCGTTATCCTAAATTTGTGCTACTTTTATATATCTTTTCTGAGTATCACAAAATAATCGTGCAATTATTTTTTAAATTATCTTTTCGTTTTCTTGTATTAATCTTTGAACTATTCAATGGAGCTAAATAGCTCAATTGCACCGACAGTAAAAAAAAATATATATCGAAATCAGATAAAATAAAATAAAATAATATCATTGCAATATTTAAAGTATTATTTTTGCTTAATACGTTAACGCGCGATTTTTATTTAAACGGCAAATTAAAAAAAATATTTAAGTATTTGTATTTAAAAGTAAGAATTATATGGAGCATTTACATTTCCGGCACAGCAATCTCGCGTTATTTCAGACGAGACGTCAAGGACGACGACAGCGCGATGCGTAAGTTACGCGTGATAGGTATTATAAAATACGGCACGGTGGACCACTATCGGGAAATCCTGGAGGACGCGAGGGGAGAGGGATCGACCTAGTTTCTCGTTCTCGCGAAAGGGAAGGGAAGGTGAGAAGAGTGGGGAGGGGATAACGTGCGGTTCGATAAGAATATTAAGGACCAACGTGACCCGTCGTGGTCGAATCTTACCGAAGGCGCGACGTGTCTGACCCATATAATGGAGAATCAGACGCGACGTTATTTTCAAATCCAACCGCGAAATAGCCGGATCTTGTGACTTAGCTAGCTAGATATCAGTTAAACGCGTTTTTCGACGTATCTTCGATAACGCGACGACCTATTTAGCACTTCTGACGCTTTCCAATAATCATTCCGAATTAGCGCCCCAGACGACGCAACTGGAACGAGCGTTTTAAATTTTATTACCGTGGCGCACCGATCATCCGGCGGATGACATGTCTAAGCATATAAAATAAACGGTCGCGATTAGACCATCAATTGGCGCTCCTTAACGCGCAGGAAGATTGAAAGTAGAATTTTCTTTCTTTTTTAATGATTTTCTGTTTTTCTCGCAAATGAATTATTTATGTAAACGTTTATACAAACCGTCGTGTATGCTGAACATGTGTGGTATTAATATTAAGTGTTCTAGACATATTCGTAGTGAATAGCAGAAATAAATGACTGAGTAATGAAAAAAACAGTTCAGATAAGGAAAGCTTATCTGAAAGATACGAACTTAGGCATTTAAAAAAATTATTCGAATGATTTCACATTCACAAAATTTCTTTAAAATAGATGTATAAATTTAATAGCGTTAATAATTAAATTTTTGATAGCTATGTTGATCTTGAGATAAATCGGGGGTTGGAATTGAAGGACTAAAATTTAAGAGATGAGAGATCTATTAAACAACTGAGAGATGAAAGTTAAAGGAAGTTAGAGGCGTAGAATCGCGGTATATAAGAAGCGAGAGTTGTGAGTTAAAGTTAACATACATAGAAACTTATGCACACTCGAGATATTTCACATCTGTCGCTGGAAGCGCGAACGTTCATGAAACCAGTGATGAATTAACACACGGTAGCCAGCGGCACGAAGTTTATTGCTCCGAAATGCAATCAACGAGATCGGGGAATATTTCAAAGAGTTTGGGAGTCGCGTCCGCCCCTGAAAAGATTAACGCGCTATAAAATCACGCGCGGGTTCTCGGCAAGTCTCGTTACGCCTCGACGGCAATATAAACGTCGCGACCTTTTTCGCGTATACCTCGCGGATTGGACGAGGAAACGGAATTCTACGTTACGCCATCGCGGACCGGTGCGGGGAGGGGAAGGTTCCAACAGGGGGGTCAGATTTACCGACGACGATAACGGCGCAGAAGTCTCTTTCGCAAAGTCTCGCTCGGGCACTCGCTCTTACTTCATTCTGCGCATTCCGGCTTGCGAAACATCAATCGCAAGCCCAAGCGTGGAGCCTTGCGATTTCTACGAATAAACAATTTGACTCCCGAGACTTCCTTTTTGAGACTAAACTTAGTGTTTTAATTACTTCGAAAGGAAAACAATGATGAAAAAATTCATTATCTCATTACGAAAGAGGATATGGCAAAGAGGATGTACATACAAACCAATCATTTCTTTTATTATAATAATATTTTCTCACGTCGGAATTGATTTAAGTGTCTGTGTTATATTTATTTTGTTTTCTAAATATCTCTACATACATAAGATTTAAGTTTATGAATACTGTTTGTTTTATCGATAATTATCAAAAAAATATATTTTTGATCATTAAGAAAAGAACATTACGTGATGACATCAATAACTGAACGCTGAACACTAAATAATAGCTTTAAAAAAGCATAAAGAATAATATATCCTTATGTGAAAATTCTTATGCGAAACAGAATGATTCAAATAAAAAAAAAATAAATATAAGATTGATATGTTTTATGTGAAGAAACGAGAAAGAAAAAAAAATATTGTTCATTCGATATCTATCCCTCGCAAAACTTTGAGCCGGCCAGAAAATTGGATGATGCATCGAAGGGTCGTGCCATTCGCTACGAATTCACACTCCGATTCTTGCGCGCGCGCGCCGGACAACGACAATGAGAGATCGCGGCGGGGCAACCCCTTCGACCTAGCGGCGGACTTTGTGTTTTCGCTCCGAATGATCTCGCCAAGTAAGCGTGACACGCTCTGGTACACATCGGCGGACGTGCTCGCCTGATGCGACGATCGAGACTCACTCAGACATGCTAATTCGGTTCGAGAACAAGTGCAACGGCAACCCCCCGTTCTCGCTCCTCCCTCTCACGTCCGCGCTCCCGGCACCCCCGGCTTGTTTCTCATTCCCCCGGCAGAGAAGTTGTTCTCGTGCAACTTTCATCGCGAGCAGAACTTCGCGAAATTATCCGGCGGCAAAGTCCGTGCCGCCCACACGTGTGCCCCACGTGTGTGCGCGCGCGCGCTTCTCGCACGACATGTCCGTGTCCGCCCCACGATCGCGGGGACCATTTAAAAAAACAAAAAAAGAGGAGGAAAAAATGATGAGATGCGCACGCGAAACCGAAACGGTGAAAAGTTTCTAGCAGGAGCGTCGACGAGGCTGGTTGTTGTTGTCGTTGTCGTCGACGACGACGACGATACATTTCTAGTTAATAATCAGAACTTCTGCCGTCCTGCAGAAGGAACTCGCGTATTACGTAGAAGCAGTTATAACATGTCTTTTTTTTTTCTTCCCCTCGCGGGAGTGCTAGGCTGCGGATAATGACGCGATTTCAAAGCCGTGGTTGCCCGACGACGGACGTGTCCAAGTCTGAAATCGTTATTTTGTAGCGCGTTCGAATGTTATTATTCGATGATGTTTCCATTGGTAACGTAAACTTCTTTGTACATGAGTAAAGCTAAGAATTGTTGTCATATGGAGAAGCATATTTTTGCACTTATTATATGTATATATCTATCTACATATAATAAGCATATTTATAATGAATATTCAATTATGCGACAACTTTTAATAATTTTTAAATTCTATTTTGATCTTATTAATTTCTATCGTAGTGTTAAGATTGTAATTTTACTTTTATTTTTATTAATAATTCTTGATTTGACAAGATACAAAGTACATACAGAGTTATATTTTAATATTTCAATATATAGAACAGTAAAATCTTTCTAATGATGATGAACTGTTCTCTGCAGTCTGCAAAATGTTGTAATATAACACATCTCTATTTGATTTCGAATTTTAACATATATAATGAGTATTTCCAGTTTTTTTCTGAAGAAAATTGTTATTTTTAACGGCTTCATCATTACAGTGCGTGTATCCGAGCGAAAGAACAACGAAGGGTTCCTATGTTCCCAAGTTTATATTTTGACTGTCAGTTAACTCGTGTCGTTACTGAGGAGATCGATGGCTAGTACGCAGACCCAAGAGAGAAAGAGAGAGAGAGAGGGAGGGAGAGAGGGAAAGAGAAAGAGGGAGAGCGCAGGGGGTTGGTGTGTGAGGTAGGCCATGATGGGGAAGCAAGGGTGGGCTTTGGCCGATAAGTAATGGCGCAGAAAAAATTCGTGACCTACTTTCCGGACAAAGAAAAGCGGGCGTATGCACTCGCTTTAATAAAAAAAATAGGAAAAAAAGAAAGAGGAAAAAATAGGAGAAAAAAATTAACTTGAGATGTACGTTTATCTCTCGTTTTTCAGAGAGATTTACTTGGGATAATTTCGTAACTTTACAAACACACACACACACACACACACACAGACGTACAGTTCATCTCACACATTAGGGTCGCGTTTGGACTTTCCCTCGCTTGCCTTCTATGAGATATAGCTGATTGTGATGTTGTCCAGGTTTTGCCATTAGTGGTCATGGATTTTTTACGAATGTCTATCTTGGTAGGAAGCAAGACGATCATCGTCCTCGTACTTTACCTAAGTTTCGGAGGTTGTACACCTTCCACCACTTTGCCTTTCCTTTCTCTTGTCAGGGTGGGTTCCCGAAGGTCGTCTGGGACGACCTTATCGATTCGCTCTCGGCACCTCATACCTTACCAACCACCGGACCTCGATTTACTTCGGGGCTTGAACGTGGTTTACTAATATAATCTCTCGATACCCTTATAAACGAGTTTCTCCACCTTTTTCGCCAACCATGAGATCCGAACACCTGATTAAATTTAAAATTTCAGAATTTGAAGAAAGCCTTACGATAATCGGCAAGTAAATTAGAATTTATCGCATATCGCAATCTCTGAAAGGAATTCAAACGTGCAATAAACCGAAAGTTATATTATGAATAATTGAATGAAGAATATTACGATAATTTTGTGTTTTATACGATTATATGTATGTACACGATTATACAATTACACGATACGTAACCAGCTTTATATCAATTATAATCGTTATTGTGCGATTGTTCATTGCTATTATTATAATTGCGAAGAAAAAGATGTTTATTACTCGATTGTTTATCTTCTAAACGCGTAACACTTTATTATTTAAGTCTAACGACATTTCCTTTTAATTGATTTCGTAACTGTATTCTATTTATTTTCTATCGCCATTTTATCTAATTGTAAGTAGTAGTTAACTTTACAATTCAAAAATTCAGGAAAAATTTCCCCTGCAACAATCGTCTACTATAAATCTTCAATTTTGTTTTATATCGATCTTTCAGTATTGAAATGTTTCTATGATATACTCACAATTTGTAAAAAATAGAAAATTTTGTTCTTCAATTGCATTTTATCGTACAAGTTGTACGCTCATAGCAACCTTATTTGTTCTGATTATCGATTTCTAGCAATTTCTCTCTCCCTAATTTGCTTCGTGAGTACGGTCCTCGATTAAGGGTGAACTGACATCCCGCAACACGAATGATGGAAGCGATTGTGTAGCATATCTCGAGCACGAGAATTAACGCGAAGAGAACCGAGAGATGGATAGTTAGTAGTCAGCTTACTCCGGCTTATTATCCGGTGCGCTATATATCAAGCGACGTGTAGACTTACGTGCACTGAAATGACGAAGTTTTATAAATAGCTATTTCTTTTTCTGGATGTAGACATTTACGTACGATAAACTATAAATATACAGCGAATGAAAAATGAATTACGGTAGATTAGTCGATAAAATGGCAAAGGCAGATAAGTAAATAATTAAATATTTTGAAAGTAGACTTATTAAAGTTATATTTGCACAATTTTATATAAAAATAAATCTATGTAAGAAATAATAATAATACGATGTAATATTTTGAGAGTGTGTCTAATATAATACATACAAAATATTTCAGTCTTATTAGAAAATATTTTACAAAAGATATTTTAATAAAAAAAAATTGATTTAGTGTTAATGGCAACTTGAAAATGAGACAATCATGTATCGCAACTTTTTGAATATTATAATATTGAGTTTGCAATTGCTGCACTGAATTGAAATAAACTCAAATTTTACAGAAAAGTAAGATCTAAAAATAATCTTTTAAATAAGATTTATTTCTATCTTGGGATTTGTTGTCGTCTAACTGCCATTACAATTGTACTATCGTTATACGATAATTATTTCTATATTACTTCTTCTCGTCTCTCTCAATCTCCCCATCTTTTTCTTCTGGTCCCTGTGGTGATTACGTCAAATTTCTGACGACCTTTTGGCTTTCATTCGATCAACTTCTATCGGTGCGTCATAATCGATTACGAGGATTTAAATAGATTTTCGAGGTTCAAGGGATGAATTTGGGTACGAGTGCACAACATTTAGGAGGAAGGGAAAGGGCATATCCGCTGGCGATAAATTTATATATTGACCCTCGAAAATAAATTTATATATTGACTAACAAGCTTTAATCATCAATTAATCAATTTGCATAGCAATTTAACACTAATGCTATCAGCATCAGCGACAAAATTTTATCTAAATCATCCTACAAAATATGTCAGTTGAAGTTTTATTTCTAAAACGTGTGTATAATAATATCGTTTTCATTTATGAATATTCAAGAAAAGAATATTAAAATTAAAGAATAGACTTTGAAAATGAAAATTCTACATTATAAACTAATTAATCTTCTTGAGAATGTTATTCGAAAGACGACAGTAAGATCTTGAAAATAACATATTCTTGAAATTTTCAGATTAAGATAGATTCTGAAAGCGGTATTTTATTTTAAAGTCTTTACAATGATTTTCTTTATTATATTTTGATGCAAATTTGACTCCAAATGAAATTGGTTGAATAAATCTCACGATGAAGTAAACACTTGTAAAAAAAAACGGTAGAGAAGAATAATAGTTGGTGAAGTCAGACAGTTCCATTGCGTTTTTACGTGGGCATAACGGAGTATTTCTCGGGGTCGACGATCGTAGGGGCTGTCGGGTTGTCTCCCGTGGGAAGGAATAGTATAATGCCGGCAAAACGCTAGCATGGGGAGCTGCCGGAAAACAATTTGAAACTCGGTCGTTTGTCGTGTGGGATTGACGAGCTTGAGCGACCAAAAAATCAATCGGCGGGAGTAGCGCGACCTTCGGAGAACGGAAAACAACCCCCGGGATCGGTTTTTGCGCGCGGATTACCCGTCAAACACCGTAAGCCTACCGAAATCGAGTCGAGAATAACGAGGAGATCGAGCAATCGCTTGCCGAGATTATCCCGCGCCTCCCGGCGACCTTTTGGAAATTGAAAGAAAATGAGATATGACTCGAGTCATACTCTGTCACTTTTAATATTTTTTTAATATCACGATTAAAGTCACTGCTAATCAAGCTATTAAGAATTTAAAAAGAAAATTTATAAAAGTAAAATAAAGGACGAAGTATAGAGAATATAGAGTATATCTTTTCAAAATATTTTTTTGGCAGCATGCACTCTATTTATCTTGAAGATAAAACTACAATTATAGGAATATATGTATCTCTCTTGAATAAAAACTTCAGCTTCGATAGATTTTTTTGCATGAAAGCCTCAAAAATTCATAGAAGAGTTAAATTGATATTTAGTACTATTACGTTATTAAATGAACGGATATTGTTATGCTAACGTTGATATTTCAATACATGTAATGCAATTAGAGCGAGTCGCGCGCAAGACCGTATTACCTGTTTGCTGCTTGCTAAATTTATCGTAAAAATTTGAAGTGTCTCTTAGAAAGAGTTTTTTTGGTTTCATCCTGCCGAAGAACTGCCAGTCCGATTGAGACTGCGATTGCTTTCGTTTCGAATCGAGGGGATATCGATGGATTTGGCCGGGGTCGAGTACGTGGAGTAGATCGATCGTGCTACTACCCCGCGACTTCATGTACTGGTGCTTCGCTGAAAAAAAGCGAAGGTCGAACGGCGTCTCGCAAATCACATTTCGAACCGCGTTTAAGTGATGTATCAAACCACGAAACGAGGATTCTTTTTCATCGTTTTGAATCCTTGTGATACTTGAAGAAAAAGTTCCGTCTTGATAATTCGGTACAATCTCTTTTCGAAATCGATCAATTCCGCCGCGACGACTTCCGTTTTATCCTCGCTGCGGAGGCGATAAATCGCGAGTCGGAAAAAGTCGCCTTCGCTATGTGGGAGAGAGGATGTTGTCCGGGCGATGTTGCTCGGGGTGGATGTACTTCGGCGTAGATCGATCCTGCCGGGACTTCGGAGAAGGTGACCTCGAAGGTTGACGGAGGATCTTCGGGTCGTCGAGACGACATTATTTCAGAGCCCAGGTTTTACTTTCACCGCGGCACGGAGTGTTGGGGAGCGCGAGAGGAAAGAGGGGGAAGTTCGTCTAGACTCTTCAGTTCCTCTCACCCCGATCCCCATTATCGTAAAATGAGGGAAAGAGTCTTATCGAGGAAATAACACACACATACACACAAGTGCAAGCACACACCTCGCGAGACGCTACCAGCGAGACGCTTTACGTATTAATCGAAAAAATTATACGCAACGTCGTCTGACATGAAACGGTACCATCTCTTTTACGGGGGGGTAAACTTCCCTACTCGACAAGCACTTCCGTTTGAGGTTGGCACAAGGTCCCGCAGTTCGCTCCGCGTCTACTTTGCTTTGAATAATTGATACGTTTATTATTACGTTGTTGCGAAAACGCGAAGTTTCGTGCGACTTTCGCGGCTCTAAGAGGTACTTCGAAAAATGGGTCGAAGAAAACCGCTTTCGGGAAATTTACTTCGCTTTTGCCTTCATTATTCATTTATCATTCCTCACTCGGACTGTGTCGTTTGATATAAAAGACTTAGGTATTTAACTTATAATTATATTTAATTTAATTATCTTAGGATCTACTTAAAGTCTATTTAAATATTTTACTCATATTGTAAAAGAGTTTTTTTAATTCTTTATCTCTCTGGACTATATATATGGAAATTCGATTCTTGGTTTAAATGAAAGGAAACTTTTAATGTTCTGCGTGATATTTTATTTTTTGCTGAAATTTAAAATTTTTCATAACTAGTTTGCGAGATATTCATCCATTTTGTTATATTTTATCTTCGTAATTGTATAATATCTTGAGATTAAGGAAGTATCAGAATTGGAGAAATGCCTCATCTATGTCAGAACAATTATCGTTATGAGAGGCTTTGAATCCATCTCTCTCTCTCGCCTTCTTTCGTCTTTGGAGCCATCATTGTCGGTAGTAGAAGGAAATGATAGCAAGGAAACCGTCTAGACGACTCACCTTCAGATAGTCGGCCAGAGGTAGGGTGCAAAACCGAGGAGGGAGTGGGTTGGGAGCTCGACGTTATGACTCGCGTCGGAGAGAAAGTTGCGTGAATGGGGTGCGACGGGAGTGCGGGGGTGGCGGCGGCGGCGGCAGCCGCAACGGTGGCGGCGGTGATGGTGGCGGCGCCCGAAGGCGAAAGGGAGAGCCGGGAATAAGGGTGGGGAACAGTGAAAGTCCTGACGCTCGATAAACCGTCACCCCGCCGACCCGCGCCAAGGTCATGGCCGCGGCCTCCAACCCCCGCGACTCCGTCTCGCCGCCTCTCGGGGGCCGTCGAACGATTATCAAAACGATACGGAATCGCCGGCGTCTGACTGCCGCGGCGGGAGACCGGGGTGCATGAGACGCGCCTTTAAGTTTTCACCCCATGGCCGGCGGGGTCAAAGGTCGCCGGAAAGAATGTTTCACGAAGGTCGTTGTCGGCTCGCGAGTGTCATGCGTCATTTGTTATAGGGTCCTTAATCCTTATACTGAATTCACGCACGATTCTTTTTTTCCTGAGTTACCAATTTCTTATTGGGTTTTCCTATTTGGGAAAACGACACTTTCGATATTCCGTTGAATTCCATTTGAACACTTCACAGTTTAATCGTTGTTATTGAATTTAACAGAATTGATTTTCTAAAAATTAGTTTTTAATTTATATTTATATAAATTATATTTATATAATTTATATTTAATTTATATTTAATTATTTAACAATTTATACATTTATATGAGTTATTATTTTATATATTTTGGATTATTTTTTTGAAATTTTNTAAGTTTTTTGTTGTTACACATTTACATACACATATGTACTGATTATTTTTTTACGGATTAATTATAAATATTTATTTTTTATTTTTTAGTCTATATTATCTTTAAAATAATTATTCTTTTTAATAATTAAATATATTTGTTTGTTTCTTCCTTTACGATCATTAATTTTGATTATTATTATTTTTATGTCCCAATTTTTTTCAAATTATTATTTATTTGTCATGCGTGATAACTTTTTTTTTACTTTAATTATCGAAATGATTAGAATAAATACTTCACGAATATGACTTTGAGAAAATAAAATTTTTGTAATAAAAGTAATCGTCACGAATTCAGTAAAAAAGATGAGAGCACAATATTAGATCGTTTGTCATTCTCGTTATTGGATATAATCGATCAAGGTTTCCCGACATCTCAAAGACAATCCACTGACTAATGAGACGATGGCGTATCACGATGCTGTCAGCGAAATAGTTGTCGATGTCGAAAATTCGAACTTGCAATAGACAAAACATGTCATAAGTATCCATAATCACTCGCTGTGCCATCGTTTCCTTCTTTGATACGCGAGCGCTTCATGTACGTGATGTAATCGGTAAGTCGCGTTTTGTTCGTGCTTGACGCAGCGGTCAATAAATCAGTCGGGATTCGCGCGAAGACGCAAGAGAGACGAATCGACGACGGATTTTTGCGGCAAATTGACGATAACGACAACGTTATCCTCTACGTACCGGCTCCGCATACTTGACATACTCGCGCTCTTCGCGTACTTCATTTACGTCATCGCATCGTTGAAGATGGGCTAATATCGACGGCGACGCGAAAGTGACGTCTACATTCTCACGCCGGACGTGAGCGAATCGTAAATATACCACTCGTTTACGGTTCTGCACATTATGTCGCGATAGACGACAAGAAGTGACAGCACGATCGGTAAATAGGATGGATGTGTACGTGGAATACATTTCGAAATTTTATTGAAGCTTTTCAAGAAGTTTAGTTTTGATACTAATAGTATACCGTGAGGCAAAGAATAACTTGTCCTATGACAGCTTTAAAAATTAAAAGAATATTTCTCTTCACTGTAATGGTATTTGTAAAAATATTCAGCGTCTATTGTACGTCGATTTTAATTTAGTAGTTTATTTTAATAGTTTATTTAATAGGTAATTGTTACGCATTTAATTATTAATTTGTGATACAATGTTTTGATAAAGATATCGTTATTTCCTTTTTATCAAGGTTGAAGCACTTATTGATCGTATTTTGTTATTCTTAAACCAATCTTCTTTATGAACGAAAACCACGAAAAAAGTTGCTGTTCGATTATCATCGTTACGAAAATTTTAGAGAATAAGATAAGTTAGGTCTTCGTAGTAACAAAATGCGACCTTTTCTCTATGTGTAGTTTCATCAAACTTGACAGTATTTCTATATATTAAATTCCTGCTTTCTATTAATCGATTCAACGAAATCTCGGATGTATAGCTTCATTTAATATATGCATAAAAAGCAAATTATAAAACTGGAAGTAAAAAATACAAAGTTATTTTTTACTTAACAATTTATGATCTCAAAAGTTTAATTAATTTGTCTTCTATTATTCGAGATAATTTGATGTATTAATAAAACCGGACTATAAAATTAGTTTTTTCATAGTGTGTAATTATAATACTTACACAATTGAATTATACTAGTTTAGGATTATTTATTTTAATTTAGAGAGAATGTTACTTTTATTTTTTTTGGAAACTAAAAGTGTTATTTTATATTAAACATAATTGAGAGCATTTTAATAAAGTATTAATTTTTCTGAAAACTCCGAACTTATCGAAAACTTCGAGTCTAAAACAGATAATTATAGCAAGTTAAGTTTGTTTTATTGGGTAAAGAATATTAAAGGCTACTTTTTTTAGAACTTTAGTTAACGAGCTTATTTCACAGGAAGAGAAAGAAAGTTATCCGATTCCTTTTTCCATGTTTGTGGTGACATTCTTCTGTGAAAAAAAATCCAAGAGCTCTTACTCTTACTTCGCCCCGATTATGTCTAATCGCGTAAACGAGGATTGGCGAAGAGTCACCGTCTGCGGGGGTGTGTCCGCCGACAGAACGACCGCTTTGTGGTTTCGTGGATGACCTTGACCGTGGTGGATCGATCAACCAGTGAAGCAGCCGGGCGACTGCCGAGTCGCCATGACTACGAAGGCTCCTGTTCTACCATCTCTCCATCTCGCGAAAATTCCAGGCGAATTCCGTGGGCTCTGTCTTGATACGTATCATTGGCGTAGTCGTCGTCGTATTTCGCACACCTCTATTATTACTTGTTGTATTTGACAGCTTTCCTATCACTTGTTGCCTCCCTGAAGCGGCCTCCCTCATGCACGATTAATATCATGTTGATGTTCATGTTGATGAATATGTATTTACTATGTTAACAATATTGAAAATACGCATCCCTTTGACTCAATTTTATTGTATCACGTTTGTCTCCTATCGGCACAGTTTTTTTTTTGCAAAGCGGTAAAGGTAAACTTGTCTGATGCAGTCGAGTTCAGTTGACTAGTTGTAACTATAAATATATATTTGACAAAAAGAGAGAAACAAAAAGTGCAGAGGATGGTAGTTGAACGAGTGGAAAACAGCAGAAAAATATGTTAAAAAACTTGAGTTTTAGTGAACGAATATCTTTGGTCAAGCAATATTATTCAAAGAAATATTAAAATCACTATTTTGTATACTTTAACAGACGATGAGAGACAGATTGTGTTAATGTTGCATAATATCATGTTTACTATTGTGCAAAATCGAAGTGTAATTTGTTTAATTTTTGTAGTACGATGCAATCTTCAATATGGACATTAAATGATCGATAGTGATTAATGCATATTACTATTTCTGCCAACGTTCAAAATATTTATTTTTGTTTCAATCATTCTTTCGTCTAAAAATATGTTATACTTGCATATATCACAAGTATCATTATATTTATCATTATATTGTTCATTTATCAAGTTCATTTATCGTGAATTGGGTTCCTGTTTTGCCTTTTTCACGGTGTGTGCTTACAAATATCTGTTATATTTAAAGCAATAAGACATATCAATATTTTCAAAACAATATTCTGAAAACTCCAATATTTCCAGCTTTTCCAATATTTTTTTCTGCGATTTATAGAGCGATGTAAGCGCGAGGTTGTTATGTAGAAAATATTTTCTGCGACTCTCTGCCTTTTCGCTTGCCACGCGTATGTATATTCGCTCGATCGATCGCTCAATTAATTGGACGCGACTTGCCTAACTGAGAGTGTCGGCTTGCGGTAAATCAAACAGTGTTCGGCGGAACGGACGTAATTTCATGTAAAATTCAAAGCCGAGGCTAGTCGCTGAAGTGCGAGAAACCCGATTGTTCGATAAATACGTTGCGATAATGAAATACTAGAATGTCCCTTCTCGCGTTGACGCCAACTTACGATGCATCAATGGCAGGTATCGATGATTCGAATTACATTAATAGTATTGACACATTATTCGAATTACATTAATAGTATTGACACATTATTAAGGATATATTGATGTAACAATAGTATCAAATTTCAGACACTCGATCGTCTCTTCGTTATTGATGTTAGACATCAAAATTAACTAGACATTTGGCGAGACATGATAAATATAAACAATTTTTTTGCTTTTTTTGTAATCGATTTGAACTATTGTGTGCATTTTAAAGATATATATATAT
>JAJVSH010000051.1:1052426-1097198 GCA_021460005.1 Tetramorium alpestre
ATATATATATATATATCCGTTCTCACTAATTTATTGCTTCAAGAGTTTTTTCGTTCGACTAACATTATCTATGCTTCGTGTGTAAAATGTATACGGCTGGAAAGTATCGATCAACGTCGATGTTCGTAAAGTTTGAAACCGAATAATTGTTGATGTCCTATTAAATTGAAGTTGTCTCGACTGCGACAAAGCAACGTCGTGGAAGATACCCTGCCTAACCTACCTTAACAGCCTAGGACGGCAACATTGATGAGGAAATAAGGGGGAGATACTGGCAGGGGTGAAATAATACATTTGTTGCCGCTTAAATGCTCGTCGAGGATATGAGAGATAATGAAATGTTTCGTGATTCTATTGCGATAAGCCTAATTAGAATTAAAAACTAAGCGCGACGCACCTGTTAAACGATAATATTTAAAAGTTTCAAACTCTCTTAATAATTTTTACATATTTAGAGATGCGTTTTATTTTTATCTATCAATTTTTTGAAATAAAAAATGAACGTTATGTATATGTATATTTTAATAAAATTTATAATTTAAATTCAAGCGCAAAGTAATAAGATAAATGTAGAACACAATATATGAACACACACACACACATGCGCGATAAATAATTTCTACTTTAGTTACTGCACGAAATTATACCAACACTTGGCGGAGTCCTTGTACCGTGCTGCACGAAAACGACTCGAGTAATTGCTGAGTGAAAAATTAAAATTGCGTGGAAGGGTCGAAACGACAGTGTCTCGCCATTGCTTCGCTTCGTCAAGTTTCTGTAGTGTGTATCTCTCCCGATGCACGAAGGGTTCGGGATATAAACGCGTATCATGGAAACTCTGTAATTTATAAGCTTCAACTTAAACTCGATTCTTCTTTGTGCATTAGCTTTAGTTTGCAGTTTGTAGCATCAACTTTTAGTGAAAAATTGGAGTGCGTTTATAGCAAGCCCTACAAATTATGGGCTTGCCTGTATTTACTCTCTTACGAGTCTTTTTGCGCAGCTGTAATCATTTACTTGACAAAATGTCAAATGCTGGTCTCTATTTGTCCGCTTATCCACTCTTGGTGGAGAATTGTCGAGGGCAATGAAAAATAATTCATGCAAATGGCTCGCCGAATGCGTGGCTGTCTCAATGAACTTATCAAAAGGACATCGCGAGGTAATCGTTCGTTTCGTGGCCTGTGCGCAAAGCAAACGAAGAGTGGGAAGTGGATAGAACGGGGGTAGGGAAGTGAGGGTGCGAGAGTGATGAGGAAAGTGAGGGAGAAAAAGATCGGCGGATTTGGAAGGTCGAAGGAATGAGAGGGAAGAAGAGAGCGCTAGAGAGAAAGAGGGAGAGAGAGGGGGGGAAGGTAGAGGGTCACTCCGTAGCTCTATAGGTAGGTTCAAGGACGACCACGCCCTGTCTGCCATACACCATACCACCCTGCGGACTAACCAACCCCCTCCGATGGGAACGTCAGGCGGTTCGCAAACCGCCTGGAAACAACCCCTAAATTTCAGGGCTATGTCCTTCGACTGGCAAAGGACCTCCTCGTTTGCCGTGCAATTCGTCCGTAAACGAACGGACCTCGGCCATATGTTCGTGAAAAACGCGCGGATGTGTCAGAAATCACGCGTATATTCCTCGAGAAATTGCGAACACATTTTTTCTGGAAATTTGGTCAAGAAATGTCACTTTGGTGCCACTTTCAAGAATCCAATTTTAATAATTTAATTTAATAATAATGATCCAGCGACGTGCTAAAATGCAAGATTTATTGATATAATTGTAATAATGGTATAATAGTAGATGCTTCAAATGAATAACAGAAAAATGACAAACTTTATTATATATTAAACATGGTATATTAAAACTTATTACAGATATTTTAAATTATCGGTACCACTGTCCACAGCTTCGATTTTATGCACTTTTTCCGTCGTTCGTCAAAACGCATCTAATGCGAGCAACGGAGATCGACTTTCACGCTGGCACCTTGTTCTACATTTTTTGTCGACTTTCCATCACGACTAAGTATGAACTTTCTACAAATGATTCAGGAAAGTGCGTTCAATCATCATAGCACTCTTCAAATGCAGCTTCTTCCTGAATCATAGCAATCCGATTATGAAATATTTCGTAGTGTTTGTAAATCGTGTATGATGAATCGTGCATAGATAAAAAGAAATTACGATCGCTGCAAAGTGTTTGTGTGTCATATTTGTCAAGTAAAAATGAAATTGAAGCAAAATTACTTTCTTTTCATTTCTCTTTTCAAAGAACTTCGAGTTTCTAACTTTATTTAACATAAAGTTTGATGAAGAACCCGACAACATTTTTACATCAATCTAATATTTTTCCTGTAGCATGTAATATGGATTATATACTTTTATCAATGTTATGTATTTCAATACCTTCAATATCTTAGCTAAAATTATTTGAAGTATACATTGGCAAAATTAATTTATTTTATTTTTTTACGTAACATTGTGAATTATATTTATATTTATGCTATATGTAAATTATAAACAATTTTAAAGTTGAGATATATATTTTTTTGTGATTTATAATAAGACGAATCTTTTCTAATTTTTCTTATAAAATTTTTTAAATATTCCTCAACTTTTGAAAGATTGTAATTAATTGCTTGCTATTTCTTGCATTTCCATTTCTATCACAGCTTTATTTGACGCTGACATTTTTAATTATCATTTAGTTTAGAATCGAACATGAATGTAATGATTGAAAAAATCATTTTAAGCAAGAGATTATGTATTTGTGCCGGGGGCAACAGGACGTTGCGTTTCTGTTGGCAACTTCCGTGGATTCTTTATGTTGCGTTTGCGGCATGGGCACTGGTATGCATATGCATTGATGCACGTGCAATTGTCGCAAATTTGCAAGCAGCTTATCGCCGTCTTGTATCTGAAAGTGTAATATCACCGCGTAGTCTTAAGTGCTCGATATCATCTCAGGTTCGAAAAATTTGATTTTCGCAATTACATTTTATATCTATGAAAATATTAATCGATTGATCCTATATTGCCAAAAAAAGAAAATAGTCTGTACTCTATACATTCATCTCTATCAAATAGAAAATTTCGACATATTACATATATTTCGAAGTTATAATTAGAAGTGGAATAATATCGCAATACGTTCAATAATTTCTACTGCGAAATAACACTAGCTCCTTTTTTTTTCTCAAAGATCAAAATAATTTTTGAAGAAAATTTAATATCTTAAAAATAAGATGTTATACAATGAAGAATATAACGACCCCTTTTTCATGATTGAATATTTTATAATAATCTGTAGAAGAGAAATTGGTATCATGAGAGTTAATTGGAGGCTTACAGTGTTTCAAGTATTTATTCGCACTTGGTTATAAGATGCGAAAAAATTGACATTTTACTCTCTCGACCATTTAAATATTTATATATTCACAAATAAAATCACATTGATTAGGAAGCGAAACGTCGACGACTCTTTCGCGATATATTTTTCTCGTTCCGCTCGTTCACTCACGAGTGAAATGTGCTTCCTGCGTACGTTCTGCGGTGAAAACGTTTTATTGGGATTATTGGCGATGACGAACGCGCACTTGCACGCTGAGTTATCGATAAAAAACTGCGATAAAATACATCAAATGTAATTGCGACGTGTTCGAAGTCTGTTGTCACATTCGATAAACACATCTTAAATTCTTAGGGTAGCTACATAAGACATACACTCGATTTATTGAATATATAAAGTGAACATTATACCTATAACATTTATCATATTTTTTGCTTTTATAATTAGATTTTTCCTCTAATTTTATTGCTCTACGCCGAGAAAAAGTTGCATGCGTTCATGACTGGCAAATTCGTGTGCAAATATCAAGTTTCTATTTTCGAATCGATTATGTCATATATAGTTTGAATTTACATTTAATCAAAACTTTTTTCTCATTTTGAGAAATAAAAAGTTTTGATTAAATGTAAATTCAAACTTTATAACAATTAACGGTTTAATCGGTGAAATCTACAAAAGAAATGTTAAAATTTCATGTGGTAAAGAAATTTTAGTGATTCATACTTTTTCCTGTCTTTTATAGTCCCTGAAAGTGAATTATACCACGTACTCACTTTCTTGAGTTTATACCACTTTGGTTCTCAGCGGCTTGTATATAAGGTCAAGGTAATTAAGGATGTCGCTATAATTACATTTAATATGATCGTCAAATCGATTGATTCCTAAGAATCGTTAAATATTTTTATTCTTTAAAATTTTTATCTTTAAATTTTGAAATTTTTTTATATTAATTATGACTGACTTGGCATATACATATATATAGATATAGATATGCATATCGAAACTAAAATAATATTTCATTAATGAATCGAATAAAAAAAATAGAAATAAAAAAATAAAATTAAAATAATAAATCAGAAATTCAATACGCTCTTCTAACAGAATGAAATCAGTTTCCAATAAAGAAAAAGGAACCTCGCAAATTCGCGACACAATACCAATTTCAAAATGTAAATATCGATATAAATATTGATTCAATAAAATTACATCGTCAATCGCATCATAGATTGGAATTTATCGACAAATATACGAGTGATATGCTAATAAGAAAGTATTTACGTTAAACCGTCCGAAAACGAACTTTTTCCTCTCTGTACGTTTTTGGCACTGTATCGAGACCTAAATTGCGACAGCATTGCAGTAATATGAGATAAACTCCAGGGCGGGTGCTTGTTTTTCGGAAGATTCTTATTCTGTCATACTTCCTGTTTGTGCCCGTTATCGGCTTCGAGATGATGGGCTTTATCGCCCGTTATCACGAAGGTTTATTTTCATTTTTCGCCACGCCCACAGTACTTGGCGCAACGAGAACAACGACGATTCCGGAATCTAAGTAAACGTTTCTGGTTTACCGAATGTCATTCCCTGTTTTCCCACCGTTTCGTCGAGAAAAAAATGTGAGTTCATGTGAGTTCAGTTCATTTGCTTAGCGTCGATTTTGGTCGTCAGGACGTTCTCCGGCGTGTTGCTCGCCTCGTCCGTATCTCCTCGAATATATAAAGTGCATCGCGCGGAGGACTGACCTTCGACCTGCAGATAGGTGCCACGGCCATTATCGCTGACAGAAAGTACGAGGAAAGAGATGGACGCGCGCGCGGAGTTGGCAGAACGATTAAAAAGCGCGGTCCAAATAACGCGGAAAAAAAAAATGCGAGCGGATAGTGTCAGATAAGGGCTCGTGTCGTTATTGAAGCTATACGAGTGTAACGCGCGCGCTATGTTTTATCAGTGGAATATTTATATCATTCTGCCTTCTATTTTTATTATTTGCTATTTTGAAAATATGACGAGATTTATTTTAAATCTTTTGCGTAAGTAGGATTTTCTTAAAATTATTCAATATATACAACTGATTATTCTATATTTTAAAACACGAAAATAATATGAGGTCGGTCTACAATTTTAGTTATATTCTTTTACAAAAGAATAACGTAGAAGATTCGCGAGCATTTTATGTGACAGAGGTGCGATGAGTAGCTGGTCGCACCGGCGATCTTATTGGTTCCCTGAAGTGTTACTCGATTGGCTGCGTATATACTCGGCAGAAGGATAACTCGGGATAGGCCGGCTTGCGGTGTCGATCCGGATCTTCGTGAATCCTCCGACAAAATTACAGCGCCCGTTTGCGAAGCTCGCGATGTAAGCATATAGGTAGTGGCGTCCTGTGCATTTGTGAGGATATATGTACGCAGCGTTAAACAGCGACGAAGGAGAAACGGAGAGAAAATGAACGGAGGAGAATGAACAAGTACGGGAAAGTGAAAGAGAGATAGAGAGAAAAGGAGCTCCGTCCGGTTCCCGCACGGCAAGAGAGCGAGAGAGGGCGCGGGGCCGGGACCCTGACCCTCGACAATCCGCCCCTACGCGCCCGTCCTCGGCCCCTCTTCCATGGAATTGCGTCAGAGCTCCGTGCCAATTAGCCGAACACGGCCCTCGCGCATCGGGAGGGTTCGCTGATGCTTAGAAAAATCTCGGAAAACTCCGTGTCATAATGAGGGCTAAGCACCTCATCGACATGGATCTTTGCTCGAGCAGAAAGGTCGCGAGTTTAGGACATCGTAGATCTCTCACTTTATTGCTCCCTAATTATTATACTTAATTGCACCCTAACTCACCTCTAAAATAGTAATCCACAGTCTGTATAATTGTAATGAAATTGTATATTGTAATGAAATATCTATCAATGATTAATATTTAAATATGCGTGGATTTTATTTATTAAATTTACGAACGTCAATTGTTGTAAAAGCAGATATATTAAATTAATAATTAGTAGACTTTAGATTCTTAAAAGATTGACGCCTGTTGATTTTATTATTGGAAATTATTGCGACGTCGTATTTGTCCTATTGTTATCGGCGGCCGTGAACAAATCGATTCTCGCGAAATGCTTTTTCCGGAAGATCACACTTTTTGCTGCGCTTCAATCATTAATTAACTCGTGGTGGGTAACAGTATCTCCGACGAATCGTTGTAGATGAATTTCCTGGAACGATCGTTAAAATGTTTCCGAATGCTCGATGGTCGAGATGTTTCTCCGTCGCGTGAGACACATTTCGACTTAATGAAAATAAATCCCAGATTCTTGGAACACTTCGTTCTTTTGCTTCTCGAGAGAGGAAGCTGTTAGAAAAGAATTAATTTATCGCATTGCGAAATCAAGAATACTTTTAATCGAAAATTTTTCTTTTAAACACCGAAGTGAAATTTTTAATAGATAAATATTTTATGAAGAACCTAAATAAGTTTTTAATTTGGGAATTTTTGTTTCTGAAAATAGCAATCAACTATTTAATTTTTGCATTTGCCCTAGAATAATAAACGAATCTGAAAAATTCAATTGCAATGTTTAAAATTCTATTTATCGTATATTCTTTAATACTACATAATTGGATTTTTAAAAAAGTAGACACATAAACATAAATATCTACAGGATGCATGTAATCGTAGAATTTTTATTATTAATATTATTAGTATTAAAGTAATATGAGATATTTGAGGAGTAAATTCTTATAAAAGAATGTAATACTCGCGAATGCGATGTAAAAGATACAGATACTGATGTTTATAATGAAAAAGACTCGAACTTTGTTCGCGACGTGGGGTTCTTATGTGACGTCTTATGAATCATATCCTTTTCGCTATTTTTCCATCGGGATAGTAGTAATAGTAGTGGTAGTAGTGATGAAAATGGAAGGAATACGACATGAGAGACGTGCAAGGACTTCTCTTAGCAGGTGTCGGGTCGGATTCTTGTCCAGATCGTGTCTCTTCCACTTCGTTTTCTTCCATGCTTCGAAGTTTTAGGAACGGGGGCGAGCAAGGAGGCAGGTAACGGCGGGAGAGCGGACAGAGGAAGGCAAAGAGGACGACGTGTCGGCTCTGGATCCTATTTTTTGCGGGGTTGGCCTCGATAGGACACCGCTCTTGACGAGGGTTCGCGTGTTGACCTGGCAAAAGGATACACTTCATGAAGTCCACGAAGAGCGAGGAGAAGAGAAGGGAGAACAGGAAAAGAAAGATAGAAAGGTAGAGAGAAAAGAGATCCCTGCAGGATTACTTGTGTCGCGCTCCGTGTCGGAGGGGAACAGCCTATTTGTTGGCGAAACGGATGTCTGGGTTGGGGTAGGACACGCCTGGAAGGACGTCCCGGGGACGAAGAGACAGGGGGTAGGGGTAGGTCAGCGCCCACCTACACGTTTCTAAATCGATATACCTTCGATCTCCGGCGACAGTATCTCGGAGCGAGAGCTTCCTACGCCTGTCGAACGTAACCACGCCTAATGGGGGAAAAAAAATGTCGCGCACACGCACCCTTCCTGTACTGGTCGAAACTCGAAGGATTTTATCGTTATAGGGTGCGAATGGGTCGGGAGTGACCTCGCTTGTCGGCAACAGGGAGGCGACGTCGGAGGAATGCCGTTCCTACTTTTATTTTATCATGAACTGCTGCTCATTGGTAGGCTGAAAATACGGAACAGGATTGAACGATTCAAAAGAATGTCGATGAAACCGATAGTATATTTGTTCGAAGACATTTGTATGTAATTGAATGCAGCAATATTCTTATATTAAATGTTTTAAAATGAAGAAATGTTTAGTACAATATAGCAATGGCTAAATATCAATTGTTACAAAAATAAATTTTTATTTATTATTAGCTTATTAATATATTTTTATAACATTACAAAATATTGTTATACTTTTACAATGTTAGTTTTTAAAATTGTCTATTGTATCTATAATATAGTTGTTCTTTTTGTCGTTTCTTATCTGATTGTGTTTAAACATTATCTTTCTGATCAAAATATCTGATCAGAGAAAATCTTTAAAATCAAGGTTGAAGATTTTATATTTAAATTTGTGTGAGAAAAACCTGCCATAATTCTCGGCAAATTTCTCGCTAGAAGGATAATAATCGAATTGAAGAAAGTGAGACATGTGCACGGCCATCAGCATGTATCATTCGTCCTCATTAATTCATTTTGAGTAGCTTTAATTCTGCATGCGAGTTGTCGCATAATAGTGGCGTAATTTAGTGGCCACGCGTATTCATTACGCGACCGCGACAACGCTCGATTGTTTGTGCGACTGGCAACTAATTAATCGTGAAATCAACAATATCCCGGAGGGAACTATTATCATAGTTTAAATCGGTATCGAATAATACGTTTGGTGACGATACAATTATGCCAGACGATATAATTACAAATTGAAGAAAAGGCCTTTTTCTCTATTTATCTCTCTGTAACCTATGTTTATCATTTTGTTTTTTTTTACATTAATTTACATTTATCATGTAAATTATAAGTGGCACAATCGATTTATTCGTTTCTGATAACATACATAAACGACGTGTATAAACGCGGCGCTGCGGTACGTCGTACGTAATATCGCAGTGCACAAAGTGACGAGAGTGAGGAGAGAAAAAGTGAGTAGCGATGCAACTTGGCCTGATGTTATATTTGCGCGCGGCACTGAACCCCGCGGCAATTTGCGCCCACATTTCGACGATTGCGCGGCGGTGTTTACGCGTTTCCACGCGAACGTTCACGTAACGTTCGCGCCTGGATGATTTATGCGCGAGCGCGTCGATACACCGGGACGCCTGGAATGATAATGCCTTATCTCCCGCATGATGCGCGTCTCTCTCGCTTTCTTCCAACTTTGTCGAAATCCGACACGGGCTCGGTCGAACGAGGGAGAGGGGGGGGGGAGGAGGGCGGAATCACGCAAGGCGTCGTTCAATTAACTCCTAATCGTACGTTGCACCGCGACGGTACGGTCATAAAAGCGTCAGCCGCGCGCTCGTAAAGGCGTCAGCCACGTACGTAAAACAAGTACACGCACGTAAGAACACTTGTACATACGCAAGGGCCACCTACACGCGACGCATAGCGACGCACACGTACGCACACGCCCGGAATCATTCACGTATACACATAAGCGCGTAAGCATAGGAGCAGCCTGCCTCAGGGTGCATCAATCAGGAGGACGGAGTGACGTCGCGCGTTTTAAATACGTTGCCCGAAGTATTACGGACAATCAGGAAGTGTGTAAAAATAATTTACAGAAGAATGTGACGTAATCTTGACTCTATATCCGCTTTATATTGCGCGGATACCTACCTCTGGCCTTTTTTGCGCGACCTCCTTAACATTTATCACGTTCTCGAGATAAATTTTACTCGTTACAAAGGAATCTATGTAGTGTGCACGATGATAAGAGGATGCAACCTTTCAAATGTTTTTTCTCGGAGACAGAAATCGTCGCGAATATAAATATAATCTTGGTAAAACAACATAAATCTTGTACGAATTTATTTGACGTCGCAGTCGCGGGTCCCGTAAAAATATCCAGATTCACGATTTAATTCGCAGATATCGGCAACGTGACGATCTCATTAAAGCGTCGTGCGGGTCAATTCCGATAACAATAATGTAACGGGGATGACCGGATGGAATTGGCCCGTGGTCGATTCCAGACCTTTATTTCCTTCAGACGACGTTGAAACGACGTTGATAAGGACGTGCGCGAAAAGCGAAATGACGCGGGGCTTTGCCTGGTGTCAGGGGGGAAAAAAAGAGAAGTGTGACCGTCCTTCCGTTTCTCGGGGAGACCGGCTTTTTCGATTTCGTCTTCGCCGTCTTCCACGCGCCAATCGATCGAGACCGATCGACGGGACGCGCGCGATAAAAGCGACGGAGAAAAATCCGCTCGGCGGAAGGGGAAGGGGGAGGTCTTGACGAGGATAAGGAATCGCTTTCGATACGAGCTCTCGCTATTTTTACGTTCCCAGAGAGAACGTGTCACGTACACACGCGCAAACGCTGACTGCTGTCACGCGCGCGCCTCTGTGCTCGCATGCATGTGTGTGTGTGTGTGTGTGTGTGTGTGTGTGTGTGTGTGAGTGTGCGTGCGCGCGTGCTGTTCTCGAGGGCGCAGGTAGATGCACACGCATGCAGCCGTTGGACGCGGCTAGGGGGGGAGGGATGCAGTGCCGCGCGGGGATGGAAGGGAAGTGGTTGCATCGAGTAAGCGCGATGCAATGGGAAGAGGAGGGGGCGTGGGGAATGCCGCGGGGGGAGAGGGCACCGAGAGTAGGAAAATTCAGGTCGCGCCTTGACATACTTGCATTTACCACGTGCATCGGCCGAGCAGCGCATGCGCCGGAGACGCCGCGCCGTCGATGCACCGTTCCCGTGGCTGCGCTCTCGTGACGCGCGAGAACGATTGGCGCGAAACCGTGGCGGCCGAATCCGCACGGCGGTCCCGAAGCTTCTCCACTTGTCGCGAGCTTTCGGATTCCTCGGCTCCGATTCCGATTTGCGACGGCTGAGCCTGCGGAATTGTGCAAAAAAAAAAAAAATTATATCGTCGATATATAATTATGTTACGTAATCTTTTACGGTCAATTGGGAATTATCGGATTTCGTATAATTAAAATTTCTATTTTATCGTACTTTGTTATAGAAGCAGCGTCGTTATACGCTAACGCAAATACGGAAACTGAATCTTACACAAATAGAATGAAGAATAACGTTTTATGCGGGTTCGAAGTAGTTACAGAGGAACTATTCGACCGAATATCTCTGATGTCGATACATCGATATCTTTTTATAAAAAGATATGTCACTGTACGTTTCAGCAAACTTTTCCATAAAGGTTTCTTATAAAAATGAAAAATGCATGTATTTTTAGAACGACTATAAAATATTTTTTTTTATTCGTGTCATTCAACCGGATTGCGGCTTACTTTTACTAGAATAATTGGGAAAATATATCATGATTTAATAATAAATCGTATTAATTAAATCGCGGTGGTGCACTCGTGCAATGGCGAAAGTCCGCGCCGTGTCTGCGTGTTCTTTTTATCGAGCGATAGAGTGTCTGTCGCGAAGCTGCGCAAACTGCAGGTAAATCGCGATTACTTCATAAAATATGCGGGATATTGCGAGGAAAATGGCGATTACGATTCGATGACCGCGCCGTGCGACCCAATTCGCGCTCGCAGTTTAAAATAACGTCGAAATCCGTCCAACGTCCGCCCCGCAGATAAATGTTACATCGCGCCGGCGATGCATACGCGACGTAACGTCATAAATTCGACCACTACACTTTCAGCCGCAATCCCGCGCGGCGCGTAGCGATAAAAAATGTACGGATGTGAAAATGGACCCGTGGCGATCCTGCGGTGAAATGCGTGGCGTAACGTCACGTTTGTTAACCGCTGGGGAATCGGGGTTACGGCGTAACACACCTGAAGCCGTGTATCGCTCCATCCCGGTCTATTCGTCTTCTTGTTTGTTCGACATACGTTGACGGATACATTGCCGTATCCAACGGAGGGCCTTAGGGAAGGAAGTCGACGTGCGTGCCAGAAATTTGCCGTACTCTAGAATCGTAAATGCAATCGTTTGTGCCCGTGGTGTAAAACTATGTTCATCTTTCAGGCTAATTTTCTACATTTATGCATCCGACATTCTTAAAAAGCTGACGGGGAGAGGGGGGGGGGGGGGGGGGGGATGAGAGGAATGCTGTATTTTATTACTTCAATAATGATTGCTCACACCGTAGCGAGAGTACGTTGTATTCTGAATCTCAGATGATTCCGTCAGATAAGTGAAAGTGCAATCTGACATACGCAACAATGGAATTAATCGCATGCATAATTATAATAACAATATTACAAACGAGATAAGTGAGGAGAAACATGAAATTATATAGAGCGTCCCAAATTAAAATGCATACATATAATTGCGAACTTGATACTAAAATTAATTTGCCAGATTTCGAACTATAAGATAGATAATAAAATCCCTTTCCCGAATAATTTTAAATTAAGCTATTCAGCTAAATATATAATTTGTGGTTTGATATGTGATTTACTCTACTAATTGTAAGTTATTTCATGCAAATTTCTAAGTATGCCGATAAGTTTTGTGAGGATTCGGAAAATTGCTTTTAGATTTATCAAGAAACCTGTACATATTTGGAAGATTACTTTTATCTAACTTGCTTGTCGCTTCAGTGGGAATTATTTTTCGTGGATTTCGTCATACGATAAAAGCGGACGCCGCAAATCGCGAGAGTAGAGGGATCCGTCTTCGTTATCGGAAGAAGGGAGCGAAAAAGAAATGATATGACCCAAGCAAAATTATAAGTTGTCTTCCGCGCAAACTGAATGCCTTTGTAGTTAATTCTTGCCCAGAGTTTTCGCCCTTCGTCTTTTAGTCTCGTCAGTCGAGTATTTTGAATTGCACCTTTCATTGAAAATATCAATCATGGGTGATCATCTTCGTGTCTTCTCGAGTCGAGCAAGAAGATGATGGCTCGATGATAGGTCGGTGCGTGAACTGAAAACGGTAATGACGGATGCAAATCTGATTTGCTGACATTAGCGAAGAGTAGGGAATAAGAATTTCTCTCAAGGGAAATGCATTTGCTCTGAGCATGTGCTACTGTGGCGCAAAATATACGTCGCTAAACGAGAAGAAGCATCGTAAGAAATATTGTGAAAGACAAATGATATAAGGCAGTCATTACGGAGTGACGGAGATCTATTTATTTGTTACTCGCAACAACAAAACCTCATGCGCGCGACAAAATAAATTTCGGCATTCGGTAGCTTCATTGAAATTCAGATTTCATTGAAACTGGAAAATTGATTTTGCTAGATTTTCACGCTCGAGCGCGCCGATCAATAACCGGGTACGTGCGGAAATGTAGGAAGGAGGGAACGGGGAATGACGAAGGTAGACAACGATAGATCGGTGCGTGAGACGGGCTTAAGGCGATGCAACGATGCAAACCCGACTCGCGTCGGCCTATCTAGGCCAGGGCTAGCGTGGCAAACGAGCTCGGCTTGGCTCGCTCGCTCGCTCGCTCATTCGCTCGCTCGTGCGCGAAGCGCGCGCCTGCACGTATGCAGTTCTGCACGTGCGCGCGCGTGTTGGCGACTACATATACATATGCATACGTGTATGATTGTGTGTGTAACTGCGGTATACCGCGGCTCGCAAACTCCGAAACATCGACTGAGGGGCGAAGGAGGTGGTAGTCTCGCGCGGCTGGACCGCGTATCTACTTGGCACTATCTCCTTAAGCGGAGGAAACGCACACGCGTACACGTATGCACGCGACGCACGCGAGAATCGGCGGACCGATACGCGCAGCGAGCACGATCTCGATCTCACTTTCGATCCGCGCGATTCGCATAGATCCGCCGCCACCTCGCGATCGCCGATGTGCTACTTTGCTTGGCTTTAATGAGGCGAGGAATGATGGAAATGTGAAAATTCGCTCGTTACATTTAGCTTTGGATGATTAAGATTGATCAGCGATATAATTAAACGATATATATATATATATATATATATATATAAAATAATGAAATTTTTAATCTTTGCATCGACACTTTCCCTGAGACGATTTGATATGCAATCACATACAGACCAATCAAAGATTAACAGCAGATAAAATGTGTCGTCGCCATATTTAGTGAGAAATTGAAGTAAATGGATTTAAGTGAAATTAATAAGATAATATTATTAGGATGAATTGCGTCAACATTTTAATGTTTTCTACAAATAATTTCGGTTTGTGGAAAACACTAAAGAATACGAAGAATCTAAGAATATTGTCGTAATAATGCTCGCATTCAATTAATCAAAATGATGTCAAGTCGACAAACAAGAAAAATTATAAAAGTCTCAAGATACGTTTTATTAGTGGACAATACACGCCGCGAAACAGCCATATTAACAGCTGAAATTTAACGGCGTTGGAAAAGGAAAGAGTCGCGCGAGAGGCACGAATTGTCTTGTGTGAATGTCGCCGTATTACTAACAGGTATTACAGTATCATCCCGGATAATGTCGATTCGCGCATAGCAAACGACAATGCACAAGCCGCTCGAAGAAATTTATTATGACAACTTTCAGTTGTTCAGCAACGCTCTCGTGACGGAATATTTACGATATAGCGCAAAACAGAACTTCCTAATATCGCGCGATAAAAGCGCCGTGGTATCGCTTGCGCGCGCGACTCGTCCGATCGCTCGTATTCGCGGTTAACAATCGACCCAGAACACAGCGATAGATAATCGGTTTCGCTTACGGACGAGGCGGCAAGCCTCTCCTGTCGTCGCGTATCGGTGTCCCGCATGCACACCTCTCCCCAAGTAAATAATAATACGCGAGTCGGTCGAACGCCGAGCCGAGGTAATGGGAGCTCGAAGCAGGAAATAAAACCTGATTCACTTTTAATCGCCCCCGTGTGCCCGCAGGTACGACCGGTGTGACACAAACGAAGCATAAATTATACGCTTCAATGTTATAGAGCATATTTTGCTTTTAAAGAAGCGAGTTTGAGAAGAAGAAAGTTTGCTTTCTTTCTATATTTCGTTTTTTTTTTTCTGTACTTTTACGGTGAGCAAAAAATTTCAAAATCATAACTTACAACTTATGTCATCGTAATTTCAAAATCATAACTTACAACTTATGTCATCGTAATTCTTCTTTTTTTTGTGTTTTTTTGAGCTTTTGATTATATTTAGTTTTCAATTATTTTTTTATTGAATACTCTTTATAATTGTCATTCTGAAAGGATTTATTTTATTAGATAGACGGAAGATAGACGGAGAAAATTGATTATGTTATAACCAATTTTATATTTACTCTGTTCTTATTTTCGCTCGAAAATGTCATTCATCTCAGGTCCGTTGGAACGCGTCAACACTTGCGTTTTCCTGACCAGCGCCTGTTTTCGGTCACCTTGGACTTTGAACGTGGATGACGCAAATAGTTAAAAGACAGTTGGACAGAATAATAGCGAAGGCGGACGTGCGGTAGGTCAGACCGCGGTAACGACCGCGCTGAACGAATTTCTAACAAAAATGAGAACAACGCTCGCAGAAATTTGGCGTCGTTTGAACGATAACGCAGAGATTTTTCTCAAACGTAAGTTCGAAATTCATTCGTTTCGCGTGTGGGAGAAAGAGAAAGAGACACGCGAGACTGGAATAAAAGTTGCTGTCCACTTTTTGGGCCGTAAAGTTACGCGACTGAATTTTGTAAAGCAATTTCTTTTTAACATTCTTGCGACCGATGACGTCCTTTTGCTTTTAAAAGTCGATAGCGTCGACGTAGCTAAAGCTGATTACGACGCCTGTGGGCGTACCTCATCCTGCTACGCTGGTGTGCACCAGCAAAGGATATTACAATATTTCTTCACGTCTCAATGGCGACAGTGGAGAGTGAAATAAACTCTTCGATTCACATATATATTTTATTCTATTTTCGATCCGGAGATGAGAAATCTCCATGTGATACGATTTCGCCTTCTCTTTTATTACTTTCCTTTTCGTAGCGCCAAGAGCGTGCGCTACGAAACATGGCTCTCTGCTCTACTCTCAGCTCCAGTCCGTTTCCTCCTCGCCACGCCGATCCTTTCCGGGCTCGCCTCTCTTTGTCCGCTCGGTGTGTATCCTTACTCGCGTGTTGCACCAGGTCTAGAGCTATCTCTCCCGGCTTGACTCGCGGCGGTTCGCGAGAGTTGCAGTTGCAGTTGCACGCTCGGTGGGGGTACGCAGGCCTTGGGAGAGTTCGCTGCACCTCCCGTCCGTCCGTCTGTCCGCGTCCTGCCTCTTCCCTCCCTTCCGTGACCTCCCTTCTCCCGCTTCGCCTGCTCTGTCCACCTTCTTCATCCACCCTTCTTTCTTCCTCCTCCTTCTCCTTTCTCCTCATCCTCGCGTTCGTCGTCGACGACTACTTCCCCTTTCCAAGTCGCCGGCCGAGAGAGACGCGTACATGCAAGCCGCTGCTAGCTTCGCACATGGACACACGTGGCCGCGCGACACGTTCGTATGCGTGCCGCGCGGATCTATGTGCGTGCGTGCGCGTGTCCGTGTCTCCTCGCGTCTCCTGTCCCCCTTCGAGAAAAAGGAGATACGACACGATCTTTGGGCAGTGCGACTCTCCGCACGACGTGCGTTTCTCGAAGAGACGATGGATTCCTTGTCGGGAATGTAGGATTAGCGTAATCGTCACTGTGCCGCTGTGGCATCATTCTTTGCAAATCGCCAAGCATGGATTGCACGTTGCTGCGGTTTCGTTGTTACAATTTCTAACTGTAATGAAGCACCGGCCGAGTTATATTGATATACGCGAACGCAACGAAGGACAAACGCATAAAACTCAAATTTTTATGTCTCAAATATGAAGAATGCTTTATGACGAAAACGCTTTGACGAAATCCCGGGAGAGAATGGAAAACTGTACATTGTAGACGCGCTGAGACAGATTTGAACAGTTAAATATCGTGCACTGCAACGGAAAGTTTCCAGCATTTTTTGTGCTTATCAGGAGAGGGACGTTATACTGTTGCGTCTATGGAGTCTTGAAAAACAAGGCGAGAGAATACTGAGAACTTTCCACTGGCATCTAAATTGCTCGAATCTTCACACCAATGTTTTCGAAGCCGAAGAGCCGTTTGCCTCACTTTTATCCGTACGATTCGATAATCCTCCGGTTGCCGCGAATCGAAAGGCAACGATTCGACGTCTCCTGTCGACAGATAGGGAGAACGAAAGTGCAACCATGTTGCGTACCGGGTTGCGGCTGTGCATGTCGGTGGAGCTGTGCCAAGCCGCGTGTACAGTCAACGCGGCTAACTCTCTCTGGTAGACACAATAAACGTGTTTCGACGGTATCCGCGTTGCGTCTCGCGATCGACGTCTCGTAACAATTGATCGCATGCCGAAAAAGAGTTCGCAGAAGCGAGGAAGTCAATCGAGATCGATGACTTCGATACGAGAACGCGGCGACACGCGCAATAAAACTTGATCGAGAAATATCTCCGCGGTGCTACGCTCTTAAATCAATTAATGTCACGCTAATTTAGAATTGTATCCGTGAGGGAAATGAAAGTGTCCGAAATTTCCCGTCTTTATTAATAAGTTAGAAGTACTTACGTGAATAGAAAGCAAATAAAAATGTAATTTTGTATATGATTTATAAATAGAAAGATACATAATTATATAGAGAATTATATATGAAAATTGAATACGATATTTTAGGATTTTATGAATGTATAGAAAATAGTATTTTTGAAATAGAATCATAATTTGGTAAGAAAAACCCAATGATAATAAATTCGCTATTCAAATTTAATTTAATAAAAAATATTCCATTCTAATTTCGAATAAATTTAATTGGAGGCATATTTTCGGAGAAATGTAATTTCCATTTGATAATTATTATATGAATTTTGGAGAGCTTTAACTTTCTTATAAACCTAACTAATGTTCAAGGTGTCCTACTTGTAATTTAATGACTTTAAATATCATTTAAATTGTTCGTCATTTTCGTTAAAAATTCTGTAAAATTAAAGAATATATTTTTCTTAGACATTAAAGGAATTATTAAAATATGAAAATGTGTAAATGTAGATATAATATTGCTACATAATAAATTGATATAAATTAAACAATAACGTTATGATCCGCGAAAATCATTACGCGCTGAAAATCTAAATTACGTAAAGATTAGCAGTGATGCAATTGATGAGGAAGAATCTACTTGACGAGAGAATGCGCTGCTAAAATTAAAATTCGCGTGCGTGAATTTTACGTGCGTGAACCGAGACACCCCGTATAATGCTTTCTAACCGAGATAGATCTCGCACGATGACACGGTCGATCCCGACCGCTAATCAACCGACCGAAGACGAGAACGGAGGAGCGCGGCGTAACCGAAAGAATTGTAAAAGGCATATTTAGCAACGTGCACCAAGAAAGTGGAGAAGAAGGCCCTCCGGTCGTTCCGGCCGCGTGCGACCGAGCACATTGTAGACACAATAAAGGGGAACGTTTTAAACAATAACCTCGCGGCCGGACGTGCGTCCGAGGCGTGCGTGCATGCGGTGCGGTGCGGTGCGTGCGTGCCCACGTGAATACCGCGCTCTCGCATGTGTTAGTCTCGCTGGAATACGGATCGCGGACCTTGGAAGCCGTTCGTAGCGGATCGAGGGAATCTTTCCGGTTCTCGCGGACGTGAGCCGCGCGAGGGGATTCTTCTTCTTCTCTTACTTCGCCGTTCTGCCCTTCCCTCTTCTACCGAATCGCCCCCTCTTCCTTCATCGTCGTCTCTCCTCCTTCTTCTTCTTCTTCTTCTCCGAGGTATGTCCTTGGAAAGTCGCATGCACAGGGACTGCTTCACGGTTTCTGGCACCTCCTCGTGACTGCTCGTCGAACACGCGCCACGCTTCGCAGGACGAGAGGTCTTATCCATGCAACCAGCACCGAGGACTCCCAGATTCCTGCGACAATCGTCGCGCGTCGACGAAGGACGATGTCGATGATAGACGTGGTGCTTTAATTACATCTAAATTGTGAGAACTCACTTACGAAAAGAGTACATTGTTGCGGGTGAAAAATATATTTTGCGATATACCGAGCTTTACGATTACTACGCGACTGCAATTATTATTGATTACATATTGATTTATTATTCGTTAAAGTCAAATCTTATGCATATCTCAAAATAACTTTACATTTGGCAAATTCAAAATGTAAAAGATAATCTTTACTCATATATGACACCTGCTATTCATCAATGTTTTTTATATAAAAAAGATAGCGACAGCGGGAAAATTTTCCGGTTGTTGTTATGTGGAACGCAGTAGCGATTTCGCCGCGACTTTTCTTTCTCTCACCCAGTCTGGATGATTTTCGCAGTGAAAAGGAAAACGAGGCGAGCGATGCGCGCAAGTGCGCGCCTCGGATCTGCACCCTCGTGTCCTTGACGAGTCTCGAGAGGAGGTTTCTTCACGGTTTCTGGCACCTCCGGGCTCATCCGCCGCGCGCATTCTCGTTGCTAATCTCGGGATGCTTAAGGAGGCATCGATATTTAAATCGTAATGATTAGATTGTAATCAAGATAGAACAATTTTTACAATGAAAAATTGAAATATTTAAAGCAGTTAATGCGCATTGAAAATTTATACGAGCGTATAATAATGATATGAAATTATTATAGAGAAAATTATAAATTGATCTTTATTTTGCACTATTCTGTCTCGTTACCGATTGCAAGCAGAAATACTCATGGAAGTGCTTCAAATCTTTAATGATCTAAGGAGAAATTTTTAACTTACCCTTTTGCTCTGAATCATCAAATGACGAGAGGCAGAAAAAGGACTTATAGAAGAGGAAATCATCCGCGTCGGGGAGAAACGTGTCGAGGAAAAGTGCGCGTTAGTCTCGGCCTGAATCACCAGTTAATATCTCTTCCTCCTCTCTTTTCACCTTCCCGCAAGAATAGCGAAAAATTAAAGGCGCTTCCATGCCGACGAGGCTAACGAATCACGCAATATTTAGAGAAACTAAACTCTCAGTGCGTCGTTTTCGACGCCTGTTAGTTTTTAATTATATCAGATGATTGTCCACTATTTTCCATCGAATTATCTAATATAATACTTTATATATAATATTTTATATTTTTAATATCTCTAATGAAATTATCATTCTTCTAATTAATCAAAACTGCCACATTCGATTCATATTATTGCGACATTTATATTTATACAATTATAAATTTAGCTTAAATAAAAGTTAAATTTTTTTTAAAATTTGAAGAAAAAGATATTCTGTTATTAATATTTAATCGTGATAAAATTGTAGCTCAAATTTTTGTTTCAAGGAAACTTGAAATTTTGGAAATCGCAATTATTTTTCGAATTTTTTCCAGTATTTATCAATGAATAATTTCGCTAATTAATTTGCATAATCGATAGTTGATTTTATGGGATTTATCTTGAAAACGTCAACAGTTTGCATCGCAGCAGTGAGATTTTTTTCTTAGCTACATCCTCTCGTGTGGCGAGAGTAGCTGCAATTATCGAGAGGCGCATGTACGTTGGCGTTTCGTGTTAATTCTTTCTGGTAATAAGCCGTTTAATCGAATCGCCACACCAGATATTAATTACGGGGCTGCGGAGAAGGTGCGGGTTGACGGACGAGAAAAGAACGAGACGGGATACACTTTCTTCGGCGGTGTACGCGCACTGTTTCACGGCGTCGTTAGCTAATGTATCTTTCTCCATCGCCATGTGTAATTTACCACCTTATGTCTATGAAAGCCCGTGATTTTCTGAAAATTTCCCGCGACACCTTGTCGCACTATCTCGTAGGACATTCCAGCTGAATTTTACATAACATTTTTGCGCATCACTTATTAACGTAATATACGTACGTTTACTACGTTTTTACTTCTTGACAATTTTACTTTCTGGCATATAGAACAAAACAGGATTTTAATTGAACAAAGAAATTATAAGAAAGTATTAAAAAGAAATTTTGAGAGTACTTACAGCTATAAATAAAAATATATATCTTTCTTCTATCTTGTGTCGTTATTGATACAATCTAGGAATCGATGTTACTAAGAATAAATTACGAAGGTATGTAATGAAAGTTTCCCGTGATTCGAAAACAGTGTTGTATTTTGAGAGGAAGCTCATCTTCGATATTGGCGGGACAAGGAGATGACAATTGGAAAGGTTGACAGCGCTCGACGTAGAAAGTCGAAGAAAGAGAACGTGACGCTTACATGCAGAAAATTGAACGGCAAGTGGTTACCGGTTACTATCACGATTGCGATAAATAATTAGCGGATGCGTTACACACATACGATTCATATGTAATCCGAATAATTATCCCTTGACCATCGAGAGATTATTGATAGCTAACTAGATCATTAATTAAATAAATCATTAAATTAATTAATGAAGAAATCTAGAAGATAAGCGCGGGTAGCAGAGTAATGAAGAAAAAAAGTCTGTTTAAATTTATATCTATTCTCAATGGTTATAATTTTGCCATCTTTGAAAAAAAGGCAAATAGAAAAGTACGACGCTTGTGGATCAAAATGTCAGTTGCATACTTTGAGTAGCAATTACGTATTATTATCTTTGATTGATCTTGCAACTTATGCAAAAATATCGGCTAATTGATATGAGAGGCGTAAATTACACGTAATTGGTTCGTTTACGGAGAGAGAGACACGTTTTACGAACAGATAGTACACCTGTTGCACTACCTAACTTCGTGGGGAAGATGGTGAGATATACTCTTATATATTGACCGGAAAGGATTAAATTACACACACTTGGACCAGCGTGCCACAAAATCTTTTAACACGCAGACCCGACACATCCTTTGTCGTAATTACGACAGTGGAGTTATCGTCTCTCCTTGGACGTCTCGAGACTGATGAAGATACCGTCGTAAAGTTTTTAGGTCACTCGGTCATATATTACCGAATTAGCTGGCGAAAAATAAATGTGACCATTCTTCCGCAGCGTTTTATTAAAGCCGAGCATACTATTGGCGAATATATGTTCCATACGAAGAGGAATAGTATTTAGAGAGACAGCTTTGAATTTCATTATCCTTGAGTAGCGTTACATAATCTTATTTTGATGTCATTTTAAATGGAAATCTGACATATAAATAACAATAATATTTAGCATAAATTATTCACTACATTCACTTATCACGCTAAAAGTATATTCCTATTCAAAACAATATTTTAAATTGTTATATTACGTTTCATACGTTATTTCCATTAAAATAGGCTTTGAAATTTAATATGAGCATATTTGTCAAAGGCATGATTTTTTCCAAGGGCATTTGAAATTATTCATACAAATAGCAATAGTATAGATAGGAAAATGTAGTAAAAGTTTGTATATTATTTTAAATTATTCTCTTTTTTCTCATTACTCATTTCTCCTTTAAACGATTTTACAAATTTTTTAAAATTATTTTACATTGTATAAAAAAATTGATCGAAACCGTGAAAGGAGAGTCATGAGTATTGTTAGATAGGTCGTGGTAGATACGTCGTAACGGATCTAATGATGGATTAGAAATCGCGGTTTTCCTGGATCGGACGTTGTTTCGAGATCGGCGAGAGTTACGAGATTTTCTCTCCCGGGTCGGCAGCATAGGCCGTTTTTGCGCTAAAATAACTCGGTGCTGGTCCCCTGTCGATGTAGCGTGGCTCTGCCCCGTTGCGGAGGAACGACAAATCGAGGATAGTAACGTCAGTTTCTACATACATACAGAACCCTTTAATGCAGATGTCGCCATTCTGGCGCGGGACTTTGTTTTACGTCGCAAAAAGCCGTCGCAAATATGTTGTCTTGAGGCTCGGCTGCCAATAATTATGCGAAATAAAATCGTAAGATTTACAACGTTTTATAATTTTTCGTTCCACTACATTTAATTCGAGCCTTAATTCAGACAAACAAATATAAACATTTACGTTCAACGTTGAGAAAGGATATTAAAAAGTTTTTTTCAATACGACATATTTTATATTATGTAATCGTTCTAAATATTACACGACTAAGAAAGACAGCACATTGTGAATTTCAAGACATCCAGCATATCGAATCAAAAACGTCGAAAGAGTTACAGCAACGCATTTCTGCGATTGAATTGCTAGTTCGATCGATCGATCCTTAAAAGCGATTCGTCATGGACTTTCGCATGGATGTGGCATTTAACACACACGCTGCATCGCACCACGTTGTGCAAACCGCGATAAAACTTTCAGGCTATTTGTCGTCCGGTACGACACAGCTCGATCGATGAGTTCATCCTCCAAGGAAAACGTCGTGACGGCACGATCGACAACACGCATATTGGAAAATATCATTTGTTCTGTCCTTCTCTTTCTCTTCGTCATGGAGCAGAATTTCTTCTTCTTCCCGACGTGTTATAGTGTTCCGTTTTTAAAATTAGATATATCATTTCTTACAGCAATTGACATTAAATATTTAAAGAAAATACAGTTTATCATCATTTTGAATATTGCATAATATAGATTTTGAAGATTTTAAATCAGTGCATAAATGTCTATTATAAAATGTATTTATTTTTTAAATGTGCACCAACCATTAAATTAATATTGATAGTTTTGCATCCGTTTATATTTGAAAATCAATTTTTCATTTCTTGTGTTAGTATATGCAACTGGATTTTTATTTGAGAAATTGGTCGCTTTACTAATGTGTAACGTTCCTTGTTGCCATGGACGCTTATTTTTATCGATCGCTATACTTTTTTCGAGGTACGATATTTTTGTTCTTAAATTTTCACCGTAACATTAGAATCGTAACATTAGAAAAAAGATGAAATGCTAGCTCAGAATTATCTACCTACAAGTAGGTTAAATTAACCGTAATTGATAATAAAACCGATACGAAAAAAATACATGACATCTTTACACGCATATGCTGTGTTTCTATTGCTATAATAAATATTATTTTCGCTTGCAATATCGAAATCTAAACCTGCTAAAACATTATATTGATTTTTTATTTTGGATATTAATCTTCGACGTAATGGATTAAATTATAATCTTTTTTTCTATTTTGAGTTCGCTTATTTTCATTTAGTCGCCGAATGCTGAATTCTCTAATATTCAATCTTCGGTCCAGGTAATGATCGGCCCAAGTCTTAATGCCATTCGTTCGTCTTGTGGGTTTTTCTTCTTTTTTTTTCGTAAGAACAGAGGACTGCGACTCTGACGAGAAACTTGTTTGGCATAGACAGCATCGCGACAGAGAGCAGCGTTCCCGTCAAGGAAATCCTTTTGAGAATGACGCGACGCGTTCTGGGAAGCGGGCGATGGGCTTCATTGTCCTCCGGCTACACCTCCGGCCGATGGAGTCTCGCGCTCCGTCAGGCCAATAATTCGCGGTCTATCGCGATCTATCGAGCACCGGTCGCGTCTCGCGATAGCGCGCGCGTTCCTCCTCGCGCGCTGGATCTAGGCCCGCCGGGTCTTTGTATACACGCGCACGCACGTGAGTACACGAGACCTTGGTGTCGCTGGAGGAGCGAGAGATGGTCGACCGATAAGCGGCCGCCGATAATCCGCACGATTTATATACTATCGGCGATGCGCGCAAAAGTTCGCCCCGCGCGAGATCGCGCGGTCGAGCCATACGCGTATCCGGGAGAACAGAATGTTCTCCAGAACGTTCCTCTATGATTACGGTGACCATCCGTCCTATATTACAGAGGACAGTCCTTTATTTTAGGTCTGTGTCCTTTAGATTTATCTTTTTCTTGAAAAACTTACCTTTTTTTTTCTTTATTTCTGAAGGCTTATAAAACGTCCTACATCTCAGTCTTTATCACCTTTCGTGTAATGTTTAAATAAAGATGTTTCTTTTTTTATATATAATTGCTTTAGTTTACAAAATTATATTTTTTTTATATAAATATACATTCAGGGTAAAAATATTAATGATAATAAATTTACATTGCACTTGTTTGTGGAAGAAGGATAGGTGGCGGTGTCCTTGATTTTTCTGAAAGAAATATAGTCACCGCGTGTATGATCGAATCAAAGAGAATGTTCTTTGTGAAAAATATAAATTGAAAAAAATTGATGAAAGATTATCTTTAGAGTTCGGACGACAAATACTGCGCGCAAAAAGTATTCTAAGAATTCTATTGACACATGCGATTCCGCACGGAATGTGAATGAAGTGTCGGCGAGGAGGGGATTATTCGCCAAAGCTGTCGGTACACCGGATCATCCCAATTAGATACATTTCGAGCGCATCGGCGCATTTTGTTATCCTACTTGCCATTGAATATTAATTTCGTCGCCGCCGCACGAGGAAAAGATTATTTTCCGCAGTGCCTCGCGCCTACGCTCGGCCGCTTTTTTTTCGGCGAACGAAAGTGAGTTGCCGTGACAGGGAGTCCGATCGGCGGCATTACGAAACGTCACCGCGTCGAAATTCGACTCGCATATCTCCGTTGCACACGCGGCGCAGTTGCAGCACCTGTGTTTACCGCGGCCGCAGCGGCCGGATTGGAAGAGTTCCTTCTCCCGGCGACCTCGCCACGCACGTTCACCCATACCACGGGGCGCACCGCGCTCGCACTCGCATTCTCGTGCTCTCCTCTTCCTGCGACGGGCCCCGCTCTCCGCGACAGGCGGAAACAATGTCAGGGGCTCGCGCGCGCGCGCGCGAGCGCGAGCCGAGAGAGCCGGACCGTGCGGAGTTTCTGCCTGCGGCTGCGAGCGACGTTCCGCCGTCGGCGACACGGAGATGATCCGCGCGAAAATAGACCGCGCTCGATTTTGGAATATTTACGTTATGCAGCGAGGCAGCGTTCTCGTGTATCGTGACATACGGACTTATTTGCCGAGTTTGGAGCTTTTAAAACGAATTTGACTAGCTTTACTTTTTATAAATTTGAAAATCTTAATCATTTTAAACTAAGAACTTATTGATTAATAATAATAAAAATCTTGAAATATGGTAAGCCACATTTGATTAAAGATATAATTAACTAAAAGTTTCGTCAAATGTGACTTACCATATATCAAGATTTTTATTGTACAGAAATTACATTTTTACAATATTTTTTTTAAATTAAATTATTAAACAGCCTATGAATATGAATACAAACGAGAATAATTTTATTTGGAGGAAAATTGTAAAAATATATTTGCCCTTTTGTTATATTTACTTATTAATTGATATATTGATACTCAACTATATAACATGTCATTTTATTCCAATATTTTACGCGCCAGATGTTTCATCTCGTAAAACATAATAAGCGCCTCCGTTATTTGCTTCACTTGTTTTATTCGAGCTTATTTTGAGACCCAAAACTACTCGTATTTCCCGACGTCGACGATCGAAGGTTAATGTCACGCGAGAGAGGCACGGGTGCGTCAGCACCCAGCCCGAGTTTGTGCGTCCTATTCCAATAGACGGAAAAATAGCTTTCCCTTGCGATGACGATAGGAGAACCGAAAGAGCGCGAGGGAAGAAGGAAAAAGGGAGAAAAAGAGAAAGGAAGAGAGAGAGAGAGAGAGAGAGAGAGAGAGAGAGAGAGAGAGAGAGAGAGAGAGAGAGAGAGAGAGAGAGAGAAAGATGCATTTATTATTAGAGACCGAGAGAGCAACAGCGGGACCGAGTCACCGCCGCCACCGCCACCGCCGTCGTCGACGCCGTTGTGCGGGGAGGGCGTCACGGGATCCGACATTGCGGTAGGCTACGCATCCACGCGATGCATCGCGCGTGTAATGGTAATCGCCGGCATATACGTGCGGCCGCCACCGCGCCGCATCGCCGACTGCCGCCTCTTCTCAGCGAGCGTCGGGACGGACGAACCGAGCGCCGCCGAAGCCGCGCGGCGGAAAAGGCCGAGCAGCGGCTACGGCGCGGCGCGCGGCGCGAGTGACGTGCGCGAGCGAGAGCCGAGTCCGGCGGTGGAGTGGAGTCGGAGTGTGAGAGTCTGGAGAGTGAACGAGACTCTGGACTAGCGGGCTACCCCGGTTCCGAGTCAGTCAGTGTGCCACCGGCGACCGTAGCCACGGTGCAGGAGAACGCGGTTACGCTCCACGCTGCCGCAGGTCGATCGCGTCTGCAGCTCCTTTTTTTTCCTCCTCTTCTGTGTGAGCTTCTCCCCCCCTTTTGGAGGACAACAATAATACGGATACGACGACCGCGAGAGAGAGATCGGGTCGTCGGGGACAGAGTGACATCCGCGTGGTCNCTTACTGCCAGTAGTAGTAGTGAGAAACGTGGTCGAGCTGAGAAACGTGAATCGCCGCCACGAGTGAACGATCTCCTCTTGAACGCGACCGTGAAACTCGACAGCCTATTTTTTTGTCTTTTCGTTTTTCCCTCCGGCCGGTCGATCGTCGAGCCGGCACCACTCCGTCGGCTCGCGTCGTCAACGTTCCGCGGAAGAGGTGAGAGGTGCTCCGACAGCCGGTTGAGTCATCGGAAACTCGCGAGCGCGTCCCGGAAAAGGTCGCGTCCTGCTTCCCCCGCGCGATAGTACGTTCCTCGTTCTCGCCGGCAAGAGGATCGCCTTGTTGACAGTCCGCACGGCCTGCATTTTTGAAGCGTGTCAAATATTAAGCCGATAAGATCTTCAGACCCTCGTTTCCACGTTTGTTTCTCATTGCCGTCCGTTTACCTCGTTCTCTCGTCCCCCCTCCTAGCTTCTGCCTCGCCGCGTCGATCGCGACGCGACGAAGATAATCCGAGCCGCGAAGCGCGAACCGGAAGACGCGAATCGGCGCCGGTCATTCGCGCGCCCGTTTTCCGGGAGTGGGAGGACAAGCGCTTCCTCGAGAGGAGGAGATTCGAGGCCCGTTTTCGAAGGACCGCCGTCGTGCGCGCCGGCGGGGAGGAATCCCCGCAAAGTGCAATGTAAAATTCTTCCGTCGCGAGACAAGTGCGCCGTTCAGGGATACCGGGAAAAGATAAGGATCCGCGGGATGCCGTACCAAGTGTCTTGGTAGTGCGAGAGTAGTGGAGGTGGTGGATCTGTCGATCGCCGAAGGGAGAATTCGGAAAGAGGGAAGAACAGAGAGTTGGAAGAACGGGCTTCTTCGCGGCGCGAGAGCCAGAAAGAATCATGCTCGAGGATCAGCCGTTGGATCTAAGCGTACGCGTCGGCGATTACGCGGAGCTCAGCAGGGAGGACAAGGACGAGCAGGATCAGCGGGAGCGCAAGGATCTGCCCGTCGATGACTACGGCAACGAGGCGGCCGCGCTCAGGCTACGGGGATGCTTCGCCACCACGTCCGAGTACGGTCAGGAGCGGGAGGATCGGACTTGCTCCGAGGACTCGGACGATTCCTGCTCCGATAACAATCAACAAACAAAGGACGGCGGTGGCGGCGGCACGAGATCGCGCTCCAGGCCGCCCGGCACCAAACCCTACAAGAAGAACCTCATGAGACGATACCGTGAGTCAGTTACGATCTAAATCGATGTAGACTTTGTCGATATTTTCCCGTCCATTTCGCTATTATTGTGAGTCCATACATTATATTTATATATATATATGGAAAATTTTTCAAATATCTCGACGGATAGAAATCTCTTTTGGATGTTAAGTATGTTAAAACTTGAACGAATATATTGATCGTTCCTTCTTTCTTTCTTTGATTGAAGAAAGAAAGCAAAGAGAAAAGGGAAATAATTTTTTTCTAAGTTCTAAAAATTTAGAAATGTTTGTTTCGACGGTTTTCTCTAATTTTTTTTCTTCTGATTTCCCGTAATGTAAATCAAGTAGGGTAAATCTTTAACAAAATTTGATTGAAATTACTCAACGAATTGGATTAAAAGACAGTTATGCTTGCCATAACATTTCTAGCGTGGACACTTTAGTTATACTTTAATACATAGTGTTTGCCCATTTCAATACCTATCTAACGGAAACAATTTTCTCAATTGTTATCATATAAGAGCAACTCGTTTGTAACGTATGATTGTTACAATGTGTCATTTCCGCGATAAGGTAGTTAATGATGGCAACTCATAGCGTAGCGTATCTTTTATTTGTTCACTTCGAATTAGGCAAAGTGCAAAGCTCTTTTCGACGAATGACGATTCCCTTATTGAAAACACATTTCATTAGGACCGTTGCGTGTCCTAATGAAATGTGTTCTCTCTCTTTCCCCCTTCTTTCACATTTCCGGTAGCGAGTTTGACAGTCACGAAAACAATTATTATATTGCTTGTAATTTACTGGCGATTTTTCGATCGCCGCGTTCATACGAGCGTATGATCCGAAATGGCATTCGCCGGGCCAGTGCGTAATTTCGGCCGATAAAAATATTACGCAAGCCACTCCGCCGAAGGTCGTTTCGTGAGGCGACGACGGCGACGATGGTGGTGGCGGTGGCGGCGGCGGTGGCGGCGGAGGAATGGAGATATTCGTCGACCCGTTTCGCGTAATCGACTCCGCAATCGTTATCATTCCGCGAGGCTACTCTCTTTTTCTCTCTCTCTCTCATTCACTCGCGCCTGGTCAGATAATACCTTGTGACCTGCCCCAACCCCAACGAAATTAAAGCCTCGCATATCACTCATGTACAATACATCTCGACTCATGTTCAATGAGTCTTCCTTTGAGATTCGATATTACTCCTTGGGTCCACCGGATGTAGCTCTATAAACAATCTCAGAAAAATAACACTTCAATCTGTTGTGATGCTTCCGGATTTTGTTATATTTTCTTTTTTGCTGCAAAAAATTGGAGACATACATATTTATCTATTGTAATCTATTATTACACTTTTTCCTTCTAGTCCAATAATATTCTAATATAACATTGGGGAAGCATTTTTAACCGTATCTAATTTCTGTTGTTCACATTTTGTAGTTGTTAATATTTATATTACAACATAATATAACAATATGACAATGTTCCTCTTCTTCCTTGTTGATCGCATTCTTATTTTGTCTCCTATGAATAAGCATTCTTAATTTTCGAAAAGTAATACATAAAAGGTTTCTGTAGAACATTTTTGCTTTAGAAGAATGTAAAGGCTTTGTATCTTTGAAAAAATGTAAAATCCATTTTTCAATTTTAAGTGGTTATAAGTCATTTTAACCAATTGCTTCGTCAAACTTAGTAGTGGTATTTTTTTCTCAGCAGGATATATTTATTGTTAGTTGTTTTTTCGATTTCGGGAAGTGGTTGCATATTTTTGTTGACAGGTAATAAAACGAAGATTATAGTTTGTTGGACTAATCATTGAAATCATGTTTCATTTGTACTTTACAACGGTGGGCATCCGGCAGTCCGCGAAAATCGAGTTTGCGAAAATAACAGATAAAAAATCATAACTCGCTGGCATATTATCTACATAAAAAAATAGAGAACCACGGCTTAAATTTAAATTTATGATTTTAAAATATTTCAAATAACTCTTTGCCTTATGTTTTTGTTTTTTGTTCGAACAAGAAAGTTTTTTCGAAGAATACCATTTTCAAGTGGTCTTAACCCTTTTCTGTAGGTAAAATGTCTGATGAAAGTAACAGCACGAACAGTTATAACACTTGAACTTCCATTGTCGGTTTTCCATTGATAAATTTTATTGATGACTTTTCTGCCTGCATTTTTCTCATTGTATAGTGCACACAATAGGTAGAGAAAGATATTTTTAAAACTTTCACAAATCAAGTAATCGATTAAAATCAATTTCAAAAATTGTATTTAATTATTCAGATATCTGATTACACTAATTGTTATCATACATATGGCTAATCCGGACGTTATTGTATACTTCGATATTCATCGCATTTCTACCTAAAGGATATTTTTATCCATATTTTTTTTATACACTTTGATTATACACTTTCCATATTCTCTTTTTCTCTAAAATTCTTTATTTTTAAATAAAATTTTTACATATATAATATAGAAAATTTCTCATCTCAATTAAGTTTTAATGCTCTGAGGATATTAATCGCATATATGTAACTGTTTAAAATTATAATTAAAGGTAATTCTCTTTTTTACTTCTATTATTATTATAATATTTCAAATTTACAATTTTTATGCTTTTTTATCTTTTTTAATTATGAAAACACATTTCGTAAACATGAACAAGATAAGAGAGGAAATAATAGCCAATCTGTATGATAAACAATTCTTGCAGTTAGTGAAAATAACTTTCTGTTATTGTTTGTCAATCATTAATCGATACTTCCAATGGTGGAACAGTTTACGAAGAGTCCGAAATATTTGAAAAAAACATCGGGTTTGAAATCCTCTGTGTCGAACAGTCACTTGTATATTCGAGTGCTAATTAAATCACAATATTATATCTCGTCCAATCGTGTCTTTCAAAAACATATTTTTCAATTATTGTGAGTGAAATGTCATTTTGCGCAGCTAAAGATATCTTCGAAGCGTCGGCTATAATCGAAGCGTCGGCTTCGTGTATCGAACGAAATAGATTGCAAATTGTTTATTTTGTCTATGTTTATACATATAAATATCAGTTTCTATAAATTACATATTTATTTTGTTAAAGAAACATTACATGATTGAATGATCTCGCATTGATTTTTTGTTTGACTCCCAATTACAGTACTCTCAAACAGCAACAAAAAAATCACAATAAAGTGAAAGAAAAAGAGTAAAATAAAGCTCTGAGGAAATGCATATTTGAATCGTTTAATTGGACAATTATATTCAACGTAATTCTCTGTAATTTTGACCTTCAGAGAGAATGCGAGAGCAGATTAATCGCACGCTAGTCGAGGTCGTCTCGGCAGTTTCCGCGAAAGTCATCGCGTACTTCCTGCTCCGGTTAATGAATCCTGGTCAACAAGCGTCCCCTCGATTCACCGTAACGCCGAAATGTAGTGCGTTATCAGATAAAATCGTTATCGCACGCGTAAGAAGTGTGCCAGCGCGTAGAGAAAGAAAGCGTATATAGAGAAGGACGGCTGAAATTATTTTATCGCGCTCTAGCGCGAGGTACTCGAGCGATAAGTCGGCCACGTAATCAGATAAAGTGAAATTACGGATTGCCGCCCAGTGCGAGTTACGAAAATGCTCGGCATAATAACAACGGCGCGACAGGAGGGGTTTCGATTTCGGGAGGTTAAAGTAACAGTTCATGTTTGTTTATTATTTTTTAAAATTATTTTTAAATAAAGCTCCAATTTTATGAATAGTTAATTTTTAAAAAAATTAGTTTTATGTAATTCATTATTTAGACTTTTAAAAGTGTCATATTTGAAATGCATAATATATACTTTAATTAATATAATGTATAGAGCATCTAAGATTAAAACAATGTTGTGTGAATAATATTACGTGAATGATATTAATATAATTGCATTAAAAATTGTATTAATTTAGAAAATTTTCGTTTGAGATTATTTTTTTGTTGGAATGAATTTATAAATTTTCTCAAAGTAGAAATACATACAATAAAAATACGTATAATGATAATTGATACTTACATGTACACATAATGATTTATATTTATTAAAATGTAAAATCTAAAAGACTACCTTTTACATTTTAATAATTTATGTTTAATAATATTATGGATATCATAAATATCGTTACTCGTAAATATCAACTTGCAATGTGACGCTTCTAAAAGTCATATTCAACGACTTTAAAAGTGATTAACTTTTCTAGAGATTATCTCAATGTGTTGATCGGTTTTGTTTCTCGGTTTTATATCTTGTTTATATCTTTTTAAACAAATACTTCCGGAGATCTGACGTGCACAACTGTAGAATCGATTGTTATTCTATTAAGACATGTGATTGAAATCGGACAGTCGCAATGCAAGGAATTCGATAGAAGGCGAAGGAGAATGAGACGCGTAATGGTAGGCGAGGAGGAGGAAAAGGTGGAGGGCAGAGAAACGGGAGGAAAAGATAATTTCAGCCTTTAAATCACTCGAAGCGAATTCGAGCCAGCCATTCTTCTCTCTGTTTCTTCGTGCATCTTTTCCCCTCGCGTCACTTTTCTCTCTTCCTCTCGGTCGCGAGAGTGCGCGGAGAGAAAGACGAATTACTTCCGGCTGCACTCCTCTCTCGGAACGTACAAGCTGCGAGCGGCTCGGCGAGTTAATCAGGAAATGAAGATGCTTCGATCGCCTCCCGGGGGAAAAGCAGCGTCTGTCGACTGTAGGGTTAATCAGCGACGGGGTTTAGCTCTATCTCTCTCTCTCTCTCATCTCCTTTTTCTCTTAGCAGTCCAAGGCAGGAGAGAGAAAAAAAAAAGAAAACGAGTCCGGACACGCCCTGAAGATCGCCGGATGATGTCGTTAACCTGATACAGTCTCGAGAATGTTCTGATGATAGACGCCGTTCGTTTGTCGCCTCATTTTGTAAAACGTAATGGGGATATTTTCTCTCTCTCTCTCTCTCTCTCTCTCTTTACATAATTAACGTGGCCCTTCCGACAATCGAGATTTTTTGCCTCTTTAAACTACCTTCTATCTTCTGTACTGTGATCAGATTCGTTCTAGGCAGTTTGTATAAAAATGATTATATCGTCTAATGGATGATATATATTTATTTAATATGATAAAATTGATGCCGCTATAAAAATTATTCATGCAGCATAGTTGTCCGTACGGTGTCCAATATTTGTTGTGACCATATTGAGTACATTATTGAAGAACATCCGCGTCGCTCGCCGCCGGCGACGACGGCGAGGACGGAATGGCCATCGGCGCTTGTATTTAAATAGCTAATGGTTCGAGGAAGCGCGCGAGCTCATTGTGATTCAGGATATTGGCCCGCCAAGGAAGGAAGGACTCGCTTCCTGTCTGCGCGCATCCTCCTGCGTACTCCGCAGCTTGCTCACTCATCAGTTCGCTCTTTCTCTCTCTTTTTTTTTGTCTGCTCTATGAATTCCAGACGGCAGTGTATCGCCGTTCGACGTCTTGTTCGCGTGTCGTATCGTCGAGAATACGCGATTTCTCTCCCCCGATGAATCGACTGTCAGATTCGGTTGCGATTAAAGTATCACCGACTCTACAAAGTGACGCGTCTATCACAGTTTCTAGAAAGGACAAGTGTGTCCTATATTCAGCGTTGCGAGACTTTCCTTCATTCATACAACGGAATAACATTACTCTCGCCGGTTTAAGTTACTTCCTAGAGTTAAACTTCATACTGGTTTGACGAGACGCACGACGAATTGTATTTTTAGAAATTTGTTATTTATTTATTAATATGAATTTAAAGTAATACGAATTAATATATATTTAATAAAACTAAATACTTTAATCATTAAATAATCAAATATAAAAGAGTTATCCAAACTGCTTCCCTGAGATAGGCACGTTTCTAGATTGTTCTAATGATAACATGTAAGATACGAACAACGAGATTCGAATTTGAAAGTCAATGGTTGTGGCTCGTGGGATGAAAGTTGGCAGCGTAAAACGAAGAGCTGCAGAGGCTGCAATGTGGAAAGTTGAAAATTGAGAGTCGAGGATTTATAATTGCTGGTTGTTGTATATGTAGGAAATTTCATTCGCAGAACTGGAACATCGGATTTTATCTATTAATTAAAATTTGCATAATACGTACATTCGACTTAATTATTTGCGAAGTGCATAGATAGCGATAGCTAAACAATTTAATCTCGTAAAACCTTGTACGATCTTTATAAGATATAATATTCAGCTCTTGAATCACGAGAGCGGGAGACACGGTCAAGAGGGTGTCAATATCGGGGGCATCGCGGAGGTCTCAGGTGCGCGCGACCGATTTAAAATTATCCCCGAATGCGTTCGCGAAACTGACCTACATCCGGACCCTCTCGCGGCTGCTCTTCGCACGCTTAATTTCCCTCGCGCCGCCCTCGGTCGCGACGAAGAAGAGGAGGAGCTTACCCTCCCCAAACTTTCTCTTTTTTTTCCCGGGCGTCATCTCTCTCTCCTTTGCTCGCACCGAAAAAAAAAGCTCGCCCCGGCTCCCGTGATTCTCCGCGGCTGCTTTTTCTCGATACGTAGTCTAACTCTCGCCTTGCGTCCCTCCGCTTTTTACCCTTCTTACTCCTTTCCACTAACTCGCATCACCGATCGACGTCTTTGCAGCCTTCGCGAAGATTCCTTTTTTTATAGTCTCCGAGGGAAAGGCAATGTCGATCGCTTCGACGCCTCTTTTTCTCTCCTCCTTGAAACTAAGAACTTCTTCCTGCGTCTTTGACCAAGAAGAGGGACGATGATCACCCTCGCTCGCCCTTTTCTCGGTCCACCCTTTTACCCCGGTCTCACGCCTCACGAATTTCCGCTCCGTCCGGCCGGGATCGATTTCTCGCGGCATTTTCCACGCCGATCGGCCCGGAAGAGAGTGTGTCCACGAGAATAGGAGCGGCGGATGCCGAGATGGAGGGAGCCGCCGTGAACGGGGGCGGGGGCGGGGAGGGCGGCAGGGTGACGAGCGCGCGCGGGAGCAGGGCACGGAGGGGGTGAAGGACGACGTGCTGTAGGCGGTCGCAATAGGAAAACTGGGGTAGACTGTCCTTGCGCTCTCGGGTGGTTATTGGAACGTTGGCACGGCGACGCTTACCTTCGTCTACCGGGTGTCCCGCTTATGAGGCCGTGCCGCGATCTTGGCACGCGCGATCAGCCATGAAAATACATAACATGGTTCCACGGAGAAAAAAAATTATTGACGACAATATTTCGCATCCCTCGAGATTAAATTCTCGATCGGAGAAAACGCGTCACAGAACGTAGTCTTGAAGTTACAATTATAAAGTTTTAATATTTAAATCAAGTTTTAACTCTCGAGAGTACGTGGGTCTCTCCGATATAAAGTGCAAATATAATGTATGTTGTACATACGTGATATTTCTGACAACAAACAATTAAATTTTCGTTGTTTCTCCGGTGTGAATCTTACTCCGAGTTTAAGATGGCTTTAAATTAAACACACTGAAATAAATTCGCTCATTTAAGGATTAAGATTAACAGTTTAATGTTTGAGAGATCCACACTTAAGCCTGGAATTAACAGTTTTTGGTTTTTTACTCTACTCTTCCTTTAAACTGTAAACCTTCTGAGAATAACAAGGAAAATGTTGAAATGTAAATTTTACGTTTGTACCTGAAGAAACGAGATGCGCGCTTATGTTTCGACGGAACTTTCTTTACGCTTCTTGAATCATTGAAATTCAATACACACTCAGAGGAAACCGTAAAAACGATTTGGGAACGTGAGACATTCGAAATATGTCGTATGTACATATAAACCGAATGTTTCAAGCAGCTGCATATCTTGCGATTGCGTTTGATTCTTTATTAATTTAATTTAACATTTCTTGAAACTCTGAATCATTATATGAAACCTCAAGGTCTGAAATTAAATTCTTGCGAGAATATAATTCTTTCTATTAGAATTTATATATTTATTAATTGTCAAGTTATCCCTGAGCATTATCTTTCTTAATTATAGTCAAAGAAAAATTATATTGCCATAGTTGTCTCTGAAAATGTCGCGTTGTCACTGTATATAGAATTTATTTGATCTCATCAATCTTTGAATTGAAAAGAATGAAGTCAAGTAGGTTCACACGTTAATGCCAGAGATAAATGCGCTCTTTGCACAAGATTAATTTATTACGACTTCGACACCGAATGCGTGCGATTTGCATCGTGCACGATACCACAGTGCATCATCGCCGCGCGGCGATAATAGTCATAACGGCAAGAATATATCTTCGCGGTTCTTATCGAGACATGATATCCTGTTCCATCGGTCACTCAAATCGAGAGGTGAACGTTCGACAATCGCATCGATCGATCGACGGTCGTGCAGGCCCGTAGTTCCTCCGCGCGTTTGTGGATCGATCTTGAACGATCGGACACCCCGTAGATCGATCGTTCTTGCCATGTATTCGGAACGGCTAATTAACAATCCTTATCGGCACTATCTGCGCATGAAAGGGACACCCTGTAGAGCGATCGATATCTCCCACAAGCGGCGCATTAATTACCAACTAGTGGCTGCAATCACGAGTGGAAAATAATCTGCCGACGAACGCGCAATTAATTTCCAGCGCGCATCAAATTTTACATGTCGACTAATCGATAGGGAAATAATAATGCGCTGGAATAAAACGAACGAAATCACTCGATTCCGAACACAAGTTGTACGAAATACGCTTTTGTTTTTCGAAACTGTTCGAATACACGCCACGGGCACAAATTCGTTACGAAAGGATTTTTTTAGCGAATCAGCGCTGGAAAATTATAAGTGGCAATTCATTGGACACATACTCGTGATTTTGCGAGCGTTTTGCAAAATAAGATTTTATATGTCGATGAATCGACAGAAAATACACAAAACGTTGAAAATTTTTTCTCTCTAACAAGAGTTTTGCGTTATATGAAAAATCCATTTTTCACGAGGCTGTCATATTTTCATTCCAACCGCCAATTTATTATTGCGGGAGATTTTTCAAGAATTAAACTACAAGTTAAAAGTTCTCTCTAATTCGTGACGTAGATTTCGGAATTGTCAGCATGCTTTCTTTCTGTTTTTAAGCTCGCAGCATATAAAATCATCAATTTATATATTTATGACTTGCTCTCCACCAGTTGCATTTTAAATATTGTCCAACTTTCGTTTGTAACTCGCAAGAAATTGAGTGCAACGCGCGTAGTTTCGTTGTTACAAGATTGCACGAGGGCAATTGTCAAGAGAAAGTTTGTATGAAAATTAGCAAGAATTAACAGCGCACTGAAAAAGACCTCGCTGCAATAACAATTCCGTCCAATCCATATTTGTCCGTATACTTCACCGGAATTTAACGTAGTTTTACGAATTGTGGCTCGACGTTGAAAGTCTCGGAAAGCGAAACGGTAAAGATTCGTTCGACGACGATGAACAATTTCTTTCGACACCCGTTAGACGGAGCGCGGCACCGGAGAGACGAGAGCCGCGTGTGTCGTAGGTACGCGAATGGTGCATAGAGGAAGAGCAGCGCGCGTCGCTGAATGCACCAGCCCTGACCTACATAGTAGAGCATGTTGTGGGCTAGGCGAGCCTACGCTAGAGCCGCCTAGACTATTATAGCAACGAGGCGTAGGGTGTAGTTCTCCTTCTCCACTTCTTCTTCCCCTCCCTCTCGGGGAGCCGCGTGACGGGCAAACCGTGTAATCGTGCCCGCACTTTTTGTTCGGTTTTTGGGAGGAATGACAAGGGGGTGTAAAGGGTCGACGGGTGCATTCCGGTCCCGGCTGCGCTGCGCACATTGCAGCTTGATATGACTTGGAGCGAGTTTTTGATCGCGTTATAAAAAAGAGACGGGAAGATTAAAAGCGTGTATTAATTATGAAGGTGTTATTAAGTAATATATATAATTATGGCACAAATATGACGTTAAAATATTCTTCCGTGATGAAATGGCCTCGATATTTGGAGGAATAAATAAATTTGTATTTCTGTAAGCTTTTATTTACGATCAGTTTTGTCAGATCCTACAATGTACTATAATAGTAAAACTATGCAAAAGGACATTTCGAGGAGCAACAAGATTATTTGCTTGTTTACGGAAAATAACTTGTTAACTCGGTCTATTCCATAATATTTCTATGACGACTATTACTTTTATCGCAGAAGACTATTACGTTCAACCATGGCCCCCACTGTTATAATTGCTTTCTACGTCACGACTGACCTGTTCATTTCGTATTCACGCACACGCACGATGGACATTTTGATGAGCAAAAAAAATCTAACGGCCCATGATACCGCGGTAAGCTCGTGTCCGCGTTATTATATCATCGCGCGGAGGCCGACGACGGTGCCGCGACACGATTAACATTATGTAATATATGCGTTTTATACTAGGCGGTCGTTACGCGCGGCTCGCGTTGCACAATGTAGCACGATTCTCCGAGTGCGACTGCAATGAGAGTACTATTTTCCAATGGAAGCGACGACAATCCCGGCAGTCGGGCTTTCCGGTATTCACCAAAAGTACGACGCAGCGTCGTCGCCGTCGTCGTCGTCGTCGCTGTGATGGTCGTGATTGCCGTGATTGTCGTCGTGGTTGTCGTTCCCGGTGTCCGTCCTTGACACCTTTCTGTATCCCTCCTCCGCTCGATCCTCCGGTAATCCTCGTTTGCGCGCGAATTAACGGACCGGTAATTTGTGAACTGGCCAGTGACCTTTACGGCAAATTGTCGCAATTCTCGTTCTCTAATGTACGACGCAAGATCGACCAGGGAGTCATGGTATGGCCCGGAGGTAAAAGAGAAGGAGCAATCAGCCAGGAGTGGAGAAGGGAGATGCGGAGAAAAAAGAAAGTTCACGAAATATCGGCGCCAAGCGACGCACACGGTCGGGGTTGTGTAATTGAGAAATTAGATTCCTACGCTGTTGTTTTACGTAATGAGTCCTTTGCGAGAAACAACTGGACTTTGCAGACGCGACGACGTTATGTTTTGCGCACCGTCTTCAGTTAATTAAGCCTACTAATCAATTCGAAATTCTTTAACGGACAGAGATATACTTCTTTTGCGCCTGAGAGAGTAACGACTTCTCGCAGGAAGAGAAAATGCAAGAAACGATGTTGATAACGGTGATCGCACGTAACATTTAACCCTTTCCGAACAGATATCATTTTGTCTTGCATAAGCAACGCGATTACTTTTCATTAAAATTATTCTGCTTTACAGCAATTAAGATTATATGTTTGACATAATTGCATGAATTTATTTAATCCGAAAACGGGCGATATGTATATATTTTTGAATAGTTCACTCTTTATCTATTATACAAGTGTGTAAAAATATTCCTCTTTTCCTATCTTCAAGAAAAGCAAATTAACACAAATTTAATATATTAAATACATTTAATATGTTAATTAAGATATTTCGTCTATTTACACTTATGAAGAGTAATTTTTATCCCTAAAATATAAATATATGAAATCAAGCATTTTATTACTTTTTTTTCTAACAATATAAAAACATGACAAAAGAATTTCTCTTTGCTCTTAATAACTGATTGATTGTTTGTCGTAAATTACTTTCACTTTATTATATAGAAAAGCATCACCAAAAGGATTGAAAAAAGTTTTCTTTTTGAAGAAATAATGTCAGAAAGTTATTTTTTCAATCACAGAAGAAAGGAATGATATTTTTATTGGACATAAAGAAAGAAAGCAGGCACAGAATGAAACAAAATTCAGGGTTCCTGCTACGTGCCTATCTCGCCCTTTTACCTGCCTCGCCGGAATTCTACCAGTCGGTACCGTTAGAGTAGGGCATTACGATCCCGCAGGAATGGATAACCCAGTTTCTTGCAATCCAACGTGGTCGTTTAACGGTACATCCCGGGGTGCAGGACCCCGATTTTACGCCCTAATGAGAAGGGAAGGGTTGCCCACCCCCGTGAGAAAGAATTCACCCGACCGTCGTGAATCCCTTTAAAACGTGCGCCTACTATATGAGATCTTCCCTCTCGTCCTTTCCCTCGCTTTCGTCGCCCGGTCCCATCTCTTCACCCTCGCTATTCTTCTTCGAGCCTTTCATTTCCTCTACGGAAGACACGTTGCGGTAACATGGGTTTGATTGAAATGGTTGGACCTTCTTCTTGAATTTCTAATGTTTAACAATGTCAGTTCTTGAAGACACGTCAAGGATTTATTCTCTGTTTCAAACTTTTTCTGTTTCTAACGTTCATCTATTCTAGGAAAGCTAAAAAAATGTATGTAGTTATTATTTTTAATATTACAGAAATGAGTCAAATATGTTAATTTATATTTTTTAATTATTTAAAACTTTTTTGTATAAACGAAACTAAATTTGATCGATATGTTCCGAATTAAACAAATTTGAAATGCGAGAGTCATAGAAACAAACATGATATGTTATATAAAAGTTAAGTTGATATTTAAAAGTTAAAGGTACCTGTATTTCTATTTCTCCTTTCACATTTTTTTTGTATCGGTCTGTTTTTTCCGTTGCTGTTACGGAAAAGCTATTTATTATATTCCATTTATTATTCGTGCCCCGGTTCGGGCGTTAGTAGTTTCTTTTTTTCATCCGTTGAAGGAAATGGGCGTACGCAGTTTGTTCGAATATACGTTCGTTTCATGTGTAGACGGTTCTTCAGGACAATGGAGAATGCTCACTCCTTGACGCTATTCAGTTACGAAAATGGGTCATTGCCGGTACGCTGTCATTTCCGCCTTGAATGTAGAAGGAAAGTATCATGGTAGAAACGGTAACGATTTGCAAATGGTTACGGTCCGACCATTAAGGAACCTTTCTTTTGAAAATTGCAAACTGTCATCCCCACGTGGCGGTAACAATACAGAACAAATCGTGATAAATATGTTGAGAATTCTTCAGTAAAGAAGAATGTTTGATTTTATTGGTGATAATAATTTTACTTTGTAATTCTCGAAGAAATTTAACGTGAATCTAGTAGACATGTCTTCTGTATTATTTCTCAAGTACACAACAAGCGAGAAGCAAAGTAAAATGTACTGAAACATAATGAAACATGAATTAATTACAAGGAGATGAATTAAATGATGCGAGGAAGTTAACTGAAACTTCAAATGTACTCAATTAAGCGTGAAACAAGGATAGAAGTTAAAGAAAGAACAAGAATAATGCACAACTTGATAGCTCTTCGTGCGCGATAACCAAGTTTCTTTCGCGCGAAACACTTACCCACACTACATGCAATTGCACACATACATGCAAAACGTATACGCACGCACGTACTCGGGACACTCTCGGTTTCGTCGGAGGTGGATGAAGTGGGTCGCTCACACAGCCATGCACGGCTTGCCGTTTCCGCTATCGAAACTTCCGGCTTTGGCAATCCGTTAATGTGAGAGACGCCAGCTAGCGCCACTATAATGACTCCTTCACATCGGCGAATTGTGCCAGCATGCCAAACGAATTAATGTTGTTAATTAGTGTCGAACTTATCGATCGGCCAATTCGCTATTGTCTCGATGCATCAAAATGCCGTCATTCGGTAATCACTACTGCTATTGTGCGATTATTTATTCCCCGTTTCTCCGCAAACTTTTTTTACCTGACTTTATTAATCAGTTGTATTTCGAGATTAATCAAAGGAAAAAAATATTTAACAGTATGCTCTTTATATATGTATATTACATCATAAATTATGTTGTATAATACATTGGAAAAAACTTAAAAGTGAGAACTTTGATATACTTATATGTAATAAAAGCTATATATGTAACAAGACTTAGAACTTTCGCTTTCAATATTCTTAATAATAATTGATGCCAATTTTTATGTTTGTTATATATTCTTTTTTATCTTATTTTCTTATTAATTATGAAATACTAATTACAATAATTCAATTTACCCGCAATTTGTATATTGATGAATTCATCAAACGTGATTAAATTAAAGAATATTATGCGACATGCATTGTTAAGCAGTATACGAATAGATTTTTTTGTTTAATTAATTTTATTTTTGATATTTTCCGATAATATTTTCCGTGAAATATTGTTATACATGTCTCCCCCTCCCCTCTTGAGCAATTTAACGGTTTTTTCCAACTTTGACGGGATTCTGGTGAACATCGAACCGACTGTAAATCAACACGCTTGTAATATTTTAACGACCTCGATTAGTGTCAGATTATATTCGTCGATATCGATCGCACGCCATCGCGATGGTATGGCTCACTTTTGTTCTTGCACGTCGTCATAATGATCGCGCTTCTTTCCATTATAATATCACTTACCGCGTTTACGTATTTTTCTTATCTGCGTTTATCGAAACACGTTTGTAGGAAGTCACGCGATCGATTTAAATTTAAATTCTTTTACCTCCGTAATCCATGTCTCACGTCATTCCAATTTCCCATACGTGTACATCACAAATGGTATTAATTCTTTTGATAAATAATAAATTAAATAATAAATTAAAAAATAAAAATTAAAAAAGAAATATTAAATTTGTGCAGAAAAATAATCTTTTGAATAAATTCTTAATCGCTCAAAATATTGACTTCGATACTATTTGCTCTAAAATTATTTTTCTTAATAATAATGCATAAAAGAAAATGGTACTGTAAAAAAAAAATCAAATTTTGCACTAAATATTTTCCAACCTAGTTCGTTTCTTAAAATAAGGGATTTGTCTTGTACACTCCTGTCGAATGATTCATTTGCCTTTATATGGAAAGGATTAAGCAAATCTTGCAGGAACGAAGTTGCTTCACCAATATACAAAGCGATAAACGATCGCTAAATTACGTAATGACATGCCGTCGTCCGATAATTGTGTGATTAAATGCACGCCGATGATAGCACGCGGAAACACGAGATGATCGATCCCACTTTAATCGCAATCTGCACTACATGCATTTACATGCACACTTTAATCATAGGCACGCATAATCGGTGAGAAATAACCTTTCATATAATTGCTTTATTAAATGATGCATTTATTAGCAAGAAGTAGAAGAGATAGACGAGTAGATATTCTACTGTGCTGATTATATCTATAAGTCCGATAAAAAACACGAAATAAGTAAGAAAACATAAAAGCAACATGGAATTAATAAATCAGCATTCAATATGATAAATTAGTAAAAATTAGTAAAAATAAATGTACAAAGCAATTTTCAACAGTTATGATTTTATAAATACTGAATATTTCATTATATCTACATATAATCTGAAATTGAACTAGAATTGTATTTTCCAAGAAGTAAATTTCAACATTTTAATATTAAATCAAGAGAGATAAGAAATAAATATAGCGAAATAAATAATCAGATATGAAAATCGATGTGTATAACGCAAATGATGGATTATTATTTTTTGCGCCTCACAGAAAGATGTATCACTTTTGTTTTATTGTTAGATGCTAGATTAAAAAGAAATTACAATTTTCACTCTTAGCATTTTTCATTTCTTTCAAAAGAAAACGCTATGGGCGAGCACACGAAAGTGCTTAAACACCTGCTGCGTTTTGGGAGAGTCATTGTATGCGTTCAGCACGCATTGTGAAACTGTGTCAGTTACGCTCTAGTAATACTAATAATAGTTACTTCCGGCAAAAGGATCGATATTAATGACATTACAATTTGTTTTTGCTTTCAATATTGTATATACCTCTTATTTTTCGAGCATTTTAGAATCAATCTATTCATCCGGAATGTCATTTGTATGTCAAACTACGTGTGTTTTCCGTCGGCAGTCACTCGATAATTGCGTGTCGCTCGAAGGAGATCGATCATAATACCACGGGGCTGCCTTTGGGCCTTTTTGCGTGATCGCCGATGGCGAAAGACCGGCGAATCCGGATTTTAACCGTCCCCGAGACGCGCGAGATAACGTGGCTCGCCTCCTTTTTCAACGCGGCGCAATGTGGACATGTGTCCTCGCTCGCATACGTATACTCATACGTGCGCCTCTCACATGTAAAAGAGCCGTCTCTTCTGCCGCGTGTCTGACGCACGTGATGTCATATAGAAAGAGAGAGTCGTTACCGTTACGCAATGCCGGCCACGCCGCACCGGTACGCGTATATGCGTGTGCGTGCGCGAGAAAGTTACGTGGCCCGGCCAAACGCTGACCTTACGTACTGCTTGCGCGCGTGTATACGCACACACTCGGGAAACATACACTTAGATGCGTGTGCGAGCCCGACTTAAACCCGTTTCGTTACTATTCGGTTTGGCCTTTAAAAAGTTTTATCGATGTGAGGAAATTAGCAATTGGTAAATTTTTAACTTTTGATCGCAAAAACATTTGGTAGTCTTTAAGTTATTATTAAACAATGATATTTATCGAGCATGGATATTGTACCTTTATGTAACCAGGAAGGTTTTGAGTTTTCAATTCTATAT
>JAJVSH010000051.1:1097366-1134302 GCA_021460005.1 Tetramorium alpestre
ATATATATATATAATTTCATTCTTAAAATAATATGATTTTTATAATTGATAAATAATTATATTTTCGATGTATACATATTTAAAGTGTTATATGTACATATATTTTTCTATATATTTGATATATATATTAGATTTTTTCTAAGAATACTTTCCTCGTTTTGTTTTTATGCTTAATTTTGATAGTGTCGTTTTGGTGAGCAAAGTTGTGCACAGTGCATATAATTTAACGATCACATCAGAATGATACTTCGCGGGCAAGCGAAACGAGTGTCGGGCTTTTAGAAACTATGAAAACCAGGACGTGGTAATGGTGATTACGGTGAAACCTTGCCGACATGTCGATACACCGGAAGTCGGCTTCTGGTACGGGAGAAACGGGCAGGAAGCGCTGCGCAGAAGGTGAAAACGCTGTGAAAACTTGAACCGAACGGCGACTCGAAATGCGCGCGGTCGATGCGGCTAGACACCCATCCTGCCTTCGCGGCATTCGAGGGCGAGTCAAGGCTAAGCAAGGTCGCATCACCCTTGTAAGTTTCCGGTGGGCGAGCGAGATTTATCTTCCGCTCGTGATTGTGTCGTAAACATTCCAATTTATCTCGGTCGATCTGTCGAAACGTTGAAGATTGGACAGTACAAGCGGTATTTTGACACAAAATCTACCAACGAAAATGATTTTTCTGATTTTAAGAAATGCGACGATTAAAACTATAAAAAGAAATAATGATTAACTTTTACACGACGATAGGTGAATCTTTTCAATCTCAATCGCGTTTTTATCTCTCTTTTGTTTTCCCGGAATAATCAAACAAATGAAAATACATGGTCGTTAAATCTCAAGAATTGATTAAATCTTCATAATAGATTATCATAATGGATAGCGTGGATAGCGTGATAAAAATGCGAAACGACACACCTGGGTCGCGTATCGGGTCTAGATGCGCCTGCAAAGATGCACGGGACTAACGACGGCAGTTTTGAACAATGCCGGAGCATCGTTTACTTCCGGGAGCCTTGAAGTGTTTGGAAGACGTGCATCCTACTTCTTCGTGGCGGATCTCTAAAAATAAATATTACGAGTACACTCTTCAATTGAGAAGAATGCGCTTCGCATTAGTATTAATCTTCGCAATGGCGTGCCGTTTTATTGAAAAAAAAAAGGAAAAAGAGGATTTGTGAACGGATCGTGATGCAATTTAGTAACGATAGGTTTGCATGCATCAAGAGACATAATGAATAATTTGGCGTCTGGCACATGTCGATAAATTTAACTATGATTTTTTATCTGTACGATCGTATAATTATCGAGTCGATTCACGAATCGATGTTCCGCAGTGACGTCAATAATTGATTCGCGCCGCAGCCGTGTATACGCGCCTGATTTTCATGCGTATAAATTCGCCATGGTTTTAATACAACATTAAATTTTTGTCTTATCTGAAGTTCTCGCCTTATCTAAGATTACAATAATTAGATAAACGCAATACAATACTGATGTGATAAGATTGACAATTATAATTTCTTAATAATTACGTGTAACAATTATTTCTTTCCATTGTGAACACTGTACAGTGACAGTGGAAGAGTCCACGCGAGAATGTTGCATTCTTTATTTCCGCAGTAAAGCATCCGTAGTTATTATGATGTTGCGGCTCTTACGAAGCCACGGAGATACGCAATTTCTATAGCGGAGGCGAAAATTATTCATGGCAATGCCGGCCTGTAATCAACTGTACTGCGGCGCATTAAGTTACACGATTTTATAAAACTTCACATATGCGTTCTCTCTCTTTCTCTCTCTCTTTCTCTCTCTCTCTCTCTGTCTCTTTTTAATTTACACATATCATTACAGAAATATATTTTGACATTTATTCTTAAAAACTGAAAGTTTTTACCTTGCAAACTTGATCCGGTCATCCGGATCTTGAGTTTAACGGGCAACATTATCCGCTCTTAGCAGTTATACGACAAATAGTAATAAAAATAAAAAATTACGACAGATCGCGCAGAATTGTCAAAGGACATTAATAAAATTTACGATGACGATAAATTTATACGAGTATTTAGTCGCAGCGGTGTAGAAGCAATGCAGAATTCGATACTTTTCATAAATATTGGTTTAACAAAATGGATTTATTTGGATTGGTCAAGTGGATATCAAATATCTCTGTAATATTTCTCCATCGTAACTCTGACAAATTCCTGAGATAGATGCTGAGAGATTTAGTAATATTGTTCGATTCTCATCGATCTTTCAAAAGCGAGGAGACGAAGGACCTTTGTAGTTTTTTTTTCGCAACGATAAATCGAGGGAATTTGCAAGAGGAGTCTCGATTGAATTGCGGTTTGAATCGAGTCGCTCGTCGCCATTTTCCACGGCGAATTTTTCGGGCCCGTTGCCGCGAGAAATTGCTTAATGAAGCTGCCGCGACTCGGCATCGCCTGAAAGGAAGGTAGAAACGTTGCAGTGGGTCAAGGAGAGACGCCGGCTTTCACTTCCTCTCGGCAGCCAGCGCGAGTTCCTCGAGAACGCCTCCCGAGCCGCGGCTTTTTTCCCTTCTCCTTCTATCATTCCTCTCGTCGTGAGAATGTTTATCCTATGACTACGCTTAATTATAATGACCGACGAGAAGATACGTTTATCTTCCGACAGACAAACTGGATTTAATTAATTTGGATCGAGCAATGCGGTGCAATACGAATCGTGACGAGCGACTTGTCTCGTGGCGTTATTTTTAAATTAATCACTTCTACTGATCTGTAACACAGTCTGCACGATTTGCGCTTGTTCGAATATTTTGGTAGCACAGCGAATAAAATATATTATATATTGTAATTGTACATATATATTGTAATTGCTGGAGTAACAACTCGTTAGTTTTACTTTTGAGATTTCATCTATTGATGTAATTCATTGCAGTGAATGTCAGTTATCTTTTGAAATTTTTGAATTTGTAATAGATTTCATATTTCATGAACAGAGTAAACTGAAACAAGGAAATCTTCGGCTTTTATAATTTATCGTTTGTACTCACAATGACTCGGCACAATGTATTCGCGTAATGTGAAGCTAAACAAGATTAATATCTATTTATCTAAACGAGGTATCTTATTACCTTTGTTACAGTGGACACTAGGGAAGTTCAGCCGCACGATCCGAGTGAGAAAGAACAGCTGGGCCTCGCGAGCGTAAAAGTGGAACCGGGATCCACTAGCGCGACGACCACCAGTAGCACGGGGACTCGTCTGCTCCATGGTATCCTCTCTCAGCATCCCCAGCAGCATGGCCTGGGGCTGCAGAATGGATACGGCCGACACTTGGCCGGTCACGCACAGATGGGTCAACCGCCTTATACCACTGCCGCCATCGCCACGACGAGTACGCCAGGTAAAGACTCTAAAGGCGTATCGAGCCCTTGTAAAAATGCTGATGAGACTTTATTGTCCAGAAGTTATCTACAATCGTTTTCGGTGATAAATAAAATAGGAAAAAAATAGGTACTCAATGCCAATAGAGGAATTTGATGTCCATTATATACATATAGTAAGATAAAAAATACAATAAACGGAAGAAAGAAAATAAAGTAAGTATAACGTAAAAATGTTTCTTGGCATTTCTCTATTATTCAGAATTTAAACGCAATATCGATATTGTTAAATTGTTTCTTAAATTAGAATAAGTTGTTAAAAAAAAGTCTACTTGTAAATGCGAAAAAGACGTGCATCAAAATCATGTTTATATTCCTTAATTTGACTTCAATAATTTATCATGTGTAAGCTTCTATTCTGAAATACATAATGTATCTAAAAATTTCGTACTTATGAAATATGAAGATATCTTCTCCGCAAACAACGAGATTGACATTTTGCGGATTGACATTTGCCGGATAAAATAAGCCATCAATTTCCATTAATTGGATCGCGATATGATATCTCATGTTCGTTACCGAAGTGACAACTGTAGTTCCATCACTTGGAAATTTTGTCGAGTAATTGCATCACATTGCTGCTACTACTAATTGACTGAAGAACAGAACAATAATCAAACACGACAGCAGTTAAGAGGAGAAAGGAAAAAAAACTCTTTGCGCGATTTCTCAAGAATGATCGTAATACGACGCAGGAGGCGCGTAATAACGATGTAAGCCAAATTTCCGCGTTCGTAATCCGTAAGTTGCAATTAGTGGATCAATGTCGATTTCACAAACGGTGCATTGCGCAACGGTAAAAAATCGCCCACCGGTAACCGGAGCCGACCGTTGCATATTCGGTAGGAATTCGGGCGTAAGACGGTTCTTAAAATACTTGATCGTTGCATAAAGCAGCGCCGGTCGATCGGCGAGATTCGCGGCTATCGGCTTGCATCAGTCTTGCACGATTCTTGCGTAACACGACGTTGAGGAGGACGGTGACGATGATAACGATGACGATGACGATGACGATGACAACGATAGAAAGAGGGAAAGAGAGTGAGAGGACACGCAGAAGAGAAACAGAGCAATGACTCGTGCAGAATTCTTTGGGACTCGTTTGAGACGGTTAACCGCGTCGCGAGGGAGAAAAGGAGAGAGAGAGGGGTACCGTGGGAAGAGCGAGCGATATGCATACCCAATGACCGGATGACCTTCGCTCGTTGCATAAAGATGCCTTTAATTGACGGCGCGCGCGAAAACACGTTCGGCATGGCACGGCTCGGCGACGCTCGATAAAGCCGAACGAGCGGGAGAAGCGAGAGCCGCTGGACCACCTCGATGGGACATCTAATTTGTTTAAAGCGGCGGACGAAACGCGACATGTACGTGGCTTTAATTTAGGGCCTGGCAAAGAGCCGGACCGGTCGATCGCTGATTTATCACGTCCGCGTAATATGTTGAAGCGAAACAGCGATTCTCGATAATTGCGACGTATACAATATTCATTGGATGTTTAAACCGACACGCTGGTCGTTTCAGCTATGTATATACCGGTGACGTCAGAAGCGAGAAATTGTATTGAAATTTCCGTGACAAACTACGTAAAAGAGATGGCTTTCCGAAAGGGATTAAAAATAAAACTTGAAAGAATACACAGAGGAAGTTGAGAATAATTTTAATATACACGGCACAATGACCGAATGACATATTGGCTCATAAAGCATTGCGAAAGTGAAATTAACTGTTAATGATTTTATTTGTAATTTTACTTTATTGACAGAAATAGATAAACAGAAAGGAAATTGTTTAAAGTGTAAATGGCTGTCATTGGTAGAAGTAAAAATTTCGCAGCTAATCGTTTCAGTAATTTCTATTTATTTAGAATATTTATTTATCTATTTATTTATTATATCTATTTATTTCTATTTAAAATATACGCAAAAAACATATTATTCACATATTATCGCGCGAACGTAACTTTCAATTTTCATAACTTTTCGCAAAATTATTTTCCTTACCGTGTAGCGTTTTTTTTCCCCTACGAAATAATAATGTTTACGGAGGCTGATGCAATTCTTTCTCCGCACAATCCTCTCGAGTGCCTTCTATTTTATTTATCGTGCTGTTCTGCGCGAAACGGAATCGCGCGAGATTAATTGACGGTGTCGCGTCTTATCGCTGGCCGTAAACTCCGCCGGCTATTTATCAGAGGACGCGTCTCTTCCCTTTGTTTCATGGCTGGAAGCAGGAAGCGGATCACTGCCAGCGAGCCCAGCGGACAGCGGAGTCAGCGACGTGGAGTCCAGCACGTCCTCCGGCGGCAATGAGGATGCGAATCTCTTACTGAAAGCCAGGCTCAATCCCAATTCATCCCTCCAGCCGAGTCTGGCGTCCCATCACTCCCATCTGTCGTCGGGTGAGCTCGATCTTTATTTTTACGCACGATTATTGTGCGCTTAACATATGTTAAATTTTAAACATTAAATTTATCTTAATTTATTTGTAAAGAATAATTTTTGTAACAAATGAACGCTCGCGCGAAAGATTCTTTATTAATTTGTTTTTCCAAAACTACGAGAAGTTTGTTACTTAATAAATACGTAAATTTATCACTTTAATAATTAAAAAATTAAGATTTACTTAATTCGTGCAAATCAATTTTGTTGACTAATTATCTTTGGAGAAAATTGAAACCGTAATAAACGTCGTTAAATACATATAACATTTATATTTATAGTATTTTAAATCCTTCTAACGTCATATAACGTGAATATTCTCGAAGGCTAACAATCTGTTATAAAGATCGTAAATATAAAGAATTTGAAATTTGTTTTTAAATCCACATACTTATACAAAAATATTTTTAGCAATATACATATTTACATTAAATAGAATTGTGAATTAGATGACTTATTTTGCTGAATAATTTAAAAAAAAAAGATTATTTCATCAAAATAATTTTGCACGATGGAAAACTTTTGTTTTAAAAGTAAGCCTGACGGATTAGAATCTGATCGAATTTAAAGTTAACTTGAAAGTTCCGAAAAATGGAGCTTGGAAGTTAAAAATGTACTTTCTTATTGAGCACCTCTATCGATTGCTTGACAGCAGCACTCGGCAGATCGGCCTGCCACAGCCCCAGCGTGTACCCGGGGTCGGCAGCAAGCTTCCTGTCGCCCACCTATCATTCTCATCAGCATCATCCCTCCCAGTATCACCCACATCGGGGGAGCTCGCCACACCATCAGCACAGCAATCACACCATGGGTCCGGCGATGGGTCCACCTCACCACCACCATCATCATCAAGCGCAGGGTCTTCAGCATCACTTACATTACCGTCAGGCATCCTCACGTAAGTTCTCAACTCAAACTCTAATTTATTACAACAACATAATTGGCGAAATTAGCGAGCACCGCTGGGAAAAGAATCTCCCCAAGAATCCTCGTTGATTTTGAACAATAGGCAATAACAGGTAATAACAGATAATGTCCGGGCGATGTGTCAGGCGGTAACCGATTTAAAATTCCGTCGTTGTGAAAATTAGACAGAAAAATCGACCGAGCGAGTGGCGGATTGCGATTTCGAAATTTCATCCTTCACATAGAGGAAACGGATAGCAATCTGGCGACTTGGTTTCATGCTAGACTTGCAATGAGGCGGGCCTTTTCTTTGACCTCGTTTACTTATCGGCAATTTCGACGATAGTAGATGTATCTCCGTTCTCATCGCGATCGATCGGCGGTTGGAAAGAGGAAGAAACGGGAAAGTGCGGGGAATGGGGGGAGGGATGAATACTCGATGAAACAGTGATTTTAGTATCTCGTGGTGGTATCTGAAGACTGGATCGTTGTGACGTAATAACGGTAGCCCGTAGAGTTTATTTCGACTTTGTAGATATCGATTCGATCGTCGTCGTCCAACCAAACGTGAAATATTTTCGCTTTTGATGAGTTACCATGCAATCGTAAAATGTCCTTCATGATTCTATGATTCAGTGATACTGTAGCGTGTTGTTCTATTATTTATGAATTGTCGCACATTAAATTTATTTTTAAAAAGTATTGAAATGATGATTAGTGAATATTTATATCTTTATCAAATATGACAAAATGACATTCGTTGTGAAATCTAAAAATGTGGAAAATGTACAAGCGACATTTTTATTGTTACATCTTTGATTTTATAGAATGCTGCAAATCGAAATAAAATTATCGCGAGCAAGATACGAATGAATATTGACGGATGCTTATTTTATTCAGAGTTCTTTGAATATTTTTACTTTTTATTTTTAAAACAAGCGGACGAAAAATTTCATTATAGTACATACCAAATGCTATTGAGAAAACTAAATCGCTGATATTCTTACTTCACTTTCCTCTATAATAGAATTATAAACGAATCTTTATATAGCTTTCTCACATTATACAGTGTAATAAATGTATAGTATATATCGAATGATATCAGTAAACCATACATATATGTTATACTGGTTGCTTAAATACAATTAATATGACTAGCATAAATAGTCTACAATTTTAATCTAGTAAGCACGAGAAAGTGATAAAGGAATTAGAACGTAAATCCGCGATTTCAAAGACGATGCAGTCACGGGGCAGAAGAAGTTGCGCCGAGTTTCTCGTTGAGCGTGCGAAGGCAGGAAGCGTCTATTCCGTCTAAGACTAAAGGAGGACTTCCTCCGCAGCCAACATGCCAAGTGAAAGGATTTCGCCTTGTCGTCGCGGAGAACGTGGAAGAGAGCGATCGCACAAGCGCCATCATCGTCGTCATCGTCGTCGCTGTCGCTGTCGCTGTCGACGATGGCGACGTCGACACCTTCGGAGCTCGACTCGTCTCGTTCTCGTGACCCACTTGCCGTTCTCCGATTCGACGGCCCAGATTCGCTTCCTGCCGCCGAAGCATTTCCGTCTACGCTCTCGCATCTTGACAGACACAGTTTTCTCCTTCGATACTTACAATCTCTGTTGAGAAATTACAGACATTTTCTTCACGAACTTCTACATTCACCCTAATGATGTAAAAATTCCCCTGATACTTGCCGACTATTTTCGAACTTTCCAAATTAAGATTCTAAATTAAGGTAAAGCTCGAAATTAACCGGGCAACATTTTTATTTATTTATATTTCTTAAATTCAGTCTAATGAAGTCTGAATTTTTTAATAATTTGTGACAAAGTACAAAAATGTAGTCTGATGTATCCGTGTAATTACTTTCTCGTGCTTTCGTAAAGCAAATTTTTCGACGTTCAAAGTAAGCGTAATTCTCAAAAGTCAATTCTAAGCATAAAAAATTAGTCAATAGCAATGAGGTTTTGAAGGAAGTTGCGCTCTAAGATTAAGCATGTCAGCGATCCTAAAATTGGGGACGCCGCGGAATAACATTTTGCGGATTGCGGATTGCGGACACGCGTGGCGTTAGGGTTTTACCGATTCGCCGACGTCAGGCCTCGGTATATTCGCGCGGCTCGGCCAACTCGCCCGCGTCGAGGCGTCGCGAAAATTAATTAGGCGGAGACGATGTGGGTCAGTTGCGCTGGAGTTCGGACCGGTGCGCGCGAAATATAATTAATCGGGACGCGATCGACGAGCCAGGAGATTTCTCGCGATTTCGCGGCGCAAGTCTCCTCTTTTTCGCCATTAAGCGGGTTCGATCGCGGGTAGCTGATCGGCAGCTGATTACTGTCGACGAATGCACCTGGCGCTGCGGAGACAGCCGCGCTCTCGGATCAGCGCCAAGGTTGATTTCTTGAGTCGCGGTAAGCGAGGTGGAAAGCGCTCCGACGTACAATCGCGGTGAAATTCTCCGCGTGCGAGCGCGGAGTATCAATTATCGCAGCGAAAAGAAAATAGAAGAAAGACTGGCGCGGGTAGGCAGCGGCGCGCCACTCCAACGGAAGTAGCTATTCGTTGCGTTTTATTATGATCGCAGGCCACAATTCCCGCCGCGACACTGCCGACAATGAGATCGAACTTTCCCTAATTGAAAATATCCCGCGAGCGAGATTATCTTTAACCTCTTTTTTTAACGACGTGCCCGATCGTTTTGATCGGTGGAAAAAGTGCTACGTGTGTGGCTTTAGCGCGTTAAACTGCCATTCGTATCTGCACGAAAATATGAATGATCGACGTTTACCGGACCGTAAATTGCGGCCGCTCGAAATATGCTAATAAGACAGCACATTAATGAAAATTTGCATCGACTCGGAACAAACTTGCTCTTCGCGTATATTGTCGATAATGATTTTACGCTTAGTCCGTAAAATTTCGCAGGGAATCCCGCGAAAACGCGAGCAAAGCCGCAGCTTCTTGCCATTATTTCATTCTAATACTCGCGTGAAATTGAGAGTCTTACTTTGCTCTCTCGATTAAATTATATAAATTGAAATGGAAATCACAAGATTACAAAAACTTCCAACAGCGCGTTAGATAAAAGACTAAATATTTATTTAAATGAATAAATATGTATGTAGGTACTTGAAAATTTGGTTTTCATCTTTTTTCTTTCTCTTTTCTTCTTTTTTTAAGAAAAGAGGACACTACTGCCCGCGCAAAATTTGGAAAGTAAGGGATAAAAATGCTGTAACGACACTACGGTATACCAAGGCGCGCTCGACAGGCCGCCGCGCCGCGCTCCGAGTAAAAGTGTGCCAGATTGTATAATCGAACGTGAATAAGCAAAATGTTACGCCATAGCGATTTGGTAACGTCGTCGGGCCCCCCTTCCTCTTACCCTGTCCGAAAGGCACGACCGTGTTCCCATTGCGGTAGGAACAACGGTCCGCGCGGGCGGGAGAAAATTCAACCTGTTAAGGGTCGTACGTTTCGATATCGGATGTGTATAGAATTGCATCCGGATACAACAATAAAGCCATATTCTCTAAAGAATTTCGGCATTTGTCTTTCTTTCTAAGCTGAAAATGACGAATTGTTTACAGTTGGAAAAATTAAACTCTGATAGAATGAACAAAATTTCGCCTGTTAACAGTCCATGCATTAATAAACTTTTTTTATTCGGATTTGCTCAATTATAAATTTTTCAAATTTTTATTAAGAGAAATTGCCAGTTTTAAGTTTGATGCCGAGATATTTGATAATGAAAGTTTTAAAAGAAGCTGTAATAAAATTCAAGGAATACCGTACATTTGTCTTTTAATTTCTGATGAAGTGAATTGATATATTTAATTAACTATTATGATCGTTATCGAATTGCATCTGTGCAGAAATGCATTTAAAGCTTTATACGATTTATTCTCAAGGAGTAACATATCTACAAGTATAACTTACAGAATTATGGTTCAATAAACTGTAGCTTGATGAAATTTTATTTAGATTGATGGATCTTCCTCGCTTTATGCAACTTTGTTGCATGTCAAATAGATCTCTTTGGCATATCGGCCACTGCACCGCGAGTGCATCCGCGAAAATTTGTACGTCGCCAAAACTGCGCCGAGCGATTTTCCGCGATTTCGCCGGAGCCAATTGGCCATCGGCCCCTTTTATCTAGATCACTATACCGCGCAAACATTGCGCAACCGCGGTAAGAGTGACCGCACATACATAACTTGGTCTACAGGGTGTCGCATGCGAAGTCACTTTCTGTTTTCAGCTTTCTTTTTGTCGACCAGTTTAGGATGTCCTTGCGTTTGTCAAGGAAAGAGAAGAAACACTTTCTTACAGTTAATCGCGCGTTTTGCAGATATTGATCCGTTAAATCGATGACGCGCTTGTTAAAGTCAAAATTATTCGGCTGGCCGATCGATAGTGCACGAGGAAGCAGACGGGATATGCGCTGTTCGTAAAGTAGAAAATGATCAGGGTTGTGTTTATCGAGTCAACTGTTTGCCTATCCGCGGTCGACCGCGTTATAGACCTCTTACGGCGGGCGCCGTGTACGCTACCGGAATAGCGACTCGGGGAAAGAATAGAATAGCACGGCGCTATTTTCGGCCGGATCATCATCGAGCCACAATTCGTCGTCCATTAGCGCCTCGGAAACGTGTGAAAGACCCTTTAGGCACGTCAGGAACGAAAGTGATGCGCGCGAGGTGCGTTGGCAAACCGGCGTGGCACAAATTTTGACGCTGACGGCACGTCAAGGCGAAAGTGTTACAAGGTTCCGAATAGCGATAGAACGTTCAATTCAAAGACGATTTTATTTTCCGCGCCAATTTGCCTGGCTTCCGAGCTCATTGCGCTCATTACGAAAAATGTGCCTAAATTTCCAATTTGCTAAAGTTTCCTGCGCGATACTTGTGTATCTTTAAGTTCTTAATAAATAAATTATATACATAGCTAACATAAAATTTCTATTATTTTTACTTTTAAAAATTATTTTTCTGCTTTACTTTTTAAAAAGTTACGACAGGTTCGATAGCCTAATATTAAGTAAAAAGTGAAGCAAAAGTTAGTTTTAAAAACAAAAAATTAGCGAATAATTTTCATATCTTATTACGCTGTGATAATTGTGCTTCTAAAATTATTTTTTTTTGCTTTAGTTTTTAAAAAGTTACGAGATAGTCCTATATTAAGGACGACTGATTAAAATTGGAATAGAAATAGTGGAAGAGTTTTAACTAGGTTAATACATATTTGTCAGATTAAAATTTGGCTTAAAACATAAAATTACAATTATAATTCGGTTTAAGTAGAAGAATTTAAAGTCTAGAGATATATGTATTGTGACAGTTTTAACAGTTCAGGTTCAGGTTATCGAAAAAAAATTTTTTAATTACAATTTTTTAAAATCTTAAATTATGATGAAGAAAAATATGGCATGCGAAACGCGCGTTCCACCACTACTAGTTAATGTAAAAATGCCATTATTATTTAGAGATTTATAATGTTCTCCTTCTGTTTCTTTTGATTCGTATCATTTTCTCATACATGTACTGTGTCAAGGATAAATCTGATTTTCATGTGAATATCAATTACTTTCTGGAACTTAACATTTGACGTCAAAGTATCTTGTGAATACATTATCATCTCGATTACCGAGAAGCAGATGCAAAGTCTTCAAAATCATTTCAGCTTTTTTCGAAAATAATGACAAATAATCCAGATATATGAGATTATTATTCCGAAGAAACCGTTGTACATTCTGCAACTTTATAACTGCAGATTACAGTATATTCGTATTAAATACATTATTGCATAAAGCAATCCATGCGAATATTAAAAATTAAAATTAAAAATTATAAAGAGATTCGATCCGACTGTGAACGTGACTTTTTTGTGATCGGATCCGTGCGAGAAAGTGCACGAAAATGAACGTATTTGGGAACCGCGCCATCAGGGGGATCAGGAATGTCCTGGTTGCCCTAGATCAAGTATTCCTGAGATATTTTTAAAAGATCGCCAGACGCACCAACGTAATTTCGAACGCGAAATGCGGAGGTGGGAGACAGTTTGGGAGGGGGTGGGAAAAAAAGGGGGAAGCGGCTTTTTGCCACGGGAAATCGGCGGAAAAAATAGAACGGCGCAAATTCACCGACGAATAACAGCCGCTTACGAAAGAGTCGGGAGTCGGGCAAAGAGATCGTAAAAAAGTTTCCGCGTGCAGCTCTTGGCTGCCACACAAGAAATCGCGAAGTAAAAAACACCGTTGAATAGCTAAATTATACAGATATATCAATATATCTTGCATTTAAATAATGTGGCAGCAATCAAAATACCAAGTCTACAGTATCTTTCTTTCTCTCTTTTTTTCACCCTCTCGAAACACTTTGTTGAAATATTAAAATATTTAATCGAAGAAAGAAAAACGTTTATTTTGCTAATACTTGTTTTGTTACAAATAATATGATTTCAATGTGTTTGACGGAACGTCTATTTACCTAAAATACGCATAATTTATCACACTAATACTTTTCAATAATTGCTAACCATATATATTAATATCTAAAAAGTTATCGAGAATTCGCGATAATATTGATACACTAAATACAAATCTATCTTCCTATTTACGCGTATGCTTATCAAACGCGCTGCTTTTTAACAACATGATTTACGTAATCCCCTCGAAATTATCTTCCGTATTGCGATGTTTACGTTTAGAAAAACGTATTATATCAGATAGGTATTAATATCACAAGGAGAGTCACGTGACGCGTTTAGCATGTTTGATATGCAATCATGTAACAGGATTAAGTTTATCTCCGCTAACAAAGTCCGCACTTTTAAAGGAAGTAATTAAGTATTAAGGAAATATTGAATTTGTCTTAGATGCAAATTATACTCATTGTCGTAAATTATCGGGCGGAAATAATCTTTTCATTCTTTTCAATTGCTCAATTTAAATGAAAAGAGAAAGAAGGCGAAAGAGATAGTCATTTGTACAGCTGTCGGTTATCAGTCATTGTAAGATGCACTTAGCTTACACCGAAGTATTTTTTTGCCGCGGTTTACTTTCGCGATTGAAATCTTGTTTGGTAGAAGCGATCGATGGCCGATAATAAGATAACACCAGGAAAAGTACATCGCCGCTACCACATATGAGATTACTTTTGCGATTTCGATATCGGACAACAAGTGTCTTTAAGCGACAGAAGTGAATCTGAGACGCCACGCCAAGTTCAAAGTGCTCTTGGTCAATATGTGTACCGATGTATGTGCTCTGTTATTAACGAGAGCGTTCTTCATTCTATCTTTAGTGTTTTCGTACTTCAGCATTTCTGCTGACGCGTCAAATTTTCTCAAGAAGTGATTCCTATCGGAATCGCCATCGTTTTACATCGTGTAATTTTTCTGTTTCCTCTTTTTTTCTGTTTCCTGTTTCTTCTTTTTATTTTAAAGATAATGCTTCGTATATCGCGGCAAAAAAATAAACGCGAAATAAGGCGTAAGGAGTAGTTGCAAATTATATATTTTACTTCTTTACGTTCTTTACGCAGAATCGACGATAATGATTCCAGGACATCTCGGTTCGAGTTCGCAACGTTCGTGACTCAACCCTTTTTATCCCCAGGAGCAAATGCGCGAGAACATTTTTTTTCAAAGTTAAGGGAAATTGTTAGCCGGAACGAACGAAGAGGGAAGAATTTCATGAAGCTGTGCAAGAACGCGTTAATGGCGCCGATGGAAGGGTCGAGCGCCGCAGCCTTACATAATACATCGCGCTCGCGAGGCCGCGGCGAATAAAAATAAAGGAACGAAACGGGTGATGCAGAGTGGATTCTAAGGCTAGAGCGGGTCTAGGTCTAGGTCGACTAGGCGCGGCCTGCCTTGGTATACGTATTGCGCTTCACACGATAGAGTCCGCTTCCTGACACATCAAAGATAACAAACTTCTTTCGTCGAAAGCACCACTATCAATACACAACACGCACAATTCTAAAATTCGCTTAATTTTTAACCATTCGTATGCACAACTCGAGCACAACAAGAACACAAGAGAATCTACGTTCATTTATCATTCTATAACCGTCTTTAAATATTTAATATTTAATAATTTTTCTTCAATTTTCGAAAAACTTTGATATGTTTTTAACAATAAAATGGTACTATTTTGCAAGTTATTTGCTCGCCAATTTCTTTTTCGAATTAAATGCACGACGGTGTATTGCATCTGCTCGCTCGTGAAAGTGGCGAATCCGTTTCCCGAAACAGGTGTGTATGGTTTCACCGCGCGAGGAGAGGAAAAGCGTGAGCGAGAAACGAGACGTGCCGCGGCCGAGTCTAGGTCTAGGTGTAGGTCTAGGTCGACTAGGAAGGGGCGCGGCGGTCTACTTCCTACCCGAGGACGACAATCCAGCTTTCCTCTCGGAAATGCTCGCGCGAAATGACGCCGTTTGCTCAGGCGAAACGCGTGCGCGCGCCGTGAAACAATAGAACCGTGTCGGTATGCCGCGATTTCCGCGATTAATTCGAAGGAAAAGCGCGCCGCGAGAAATTTCTCGCGAATGATGCGTTTGAATGGGAATCATCCGGGATAAACAGCAGCGTTTTACGATCCACCAATCGGATTCCAATATTTCAGTAGTTTTTAGGCTTTTTTGTTCGACAGTTTGACAGTGATAATGAAATTAATTCCGCGGCATAATCCTCCCTCTTTTTTTTCTGTAACGTCGATAAAAATGAGTAGGTTTGAATTCACGTAGGAATCGCCGAGTCCAGCAGGCCAGCCATTTTAGCATGAAAATCGAAAGTTGGCCGGTGCATTCACACCGTCAACACGTGACATTCTCGTGACTTGCTGATTAATGGCGTCCGCGGACTCCGGAAGTACGAGCGGTATCGGATTTTTTATTGTAGGCCACGGCATGTTTCGCAAATTGCACGCGAGGCAGAAAATAACGGGTCGCTATAAATGCAACGTCGATTTCGTGTGGCGAACATGCTTCGATTTGCGCATATGAGTTCTCGTTTTTTTTTTCCTTTCCTTCTTGACCGTCCTTCCGTGTTACACTTAAGCCTGAATGCGATAATTCATCTTGTAAGACAGATTCCTTATTAATTACATTCATAATCTTTTGTTTACGGTTGAATTTTTTTATATTTTTAATATTTCTCTGATTTATTATCATAATTATTGTTTTGTTTAAAAACAATAGTTAACAAAAAAACAAAGCAGCGATTGTTTATATTTATATGAACGTTTATATTTATATAAACGTTCAGAGATATAAAGAACTTTTGATTTTCTCATTGGACTCGCTGGCTCGCTCATCGTTGTCTCTTTATATTTGCAGTTTTCGTTTGAGAGTCTCAATTTCGCCGAAGTTTCAAGTTTGCGATTCACCGAATCTCCACCTGGAGATTCTCTTTGGTGAAATTTTACGCGACGCTACTACTGTTTCCGCGCTAATATTGCGCGATCCAATAATAAGTGCAAAGTTCCTTTAAATAGCGCCGCTAGCGTCTGTTGAATATTTATGAGAAAGTTAAACCTCCGTGGAATTCGTTACGATACCGCGCGAGGAAGGTTACGGAATTAAATAGTTCGACGTGAATTCGCTTTGCATTTGTGTCCCCTCGTGTAAATTGCGAACCGACTGCCATTTGCAAAAATTATCCCTGTACCGCGCGAAATGAAATTTATGCAGATATTTATTACATTTATATATTATATCGATTAATATTGCGTTGACACGTGTATAATAAATTTCGCTATGCAAATTTAAAAAAAAAAGTAATACTTTTTATCATACAAGCAATCAGTGAAAAAATGAATTATTACATACTAACCTTACCAAGTAATTTTAGATTGCATTTTTCGCTTGAAAGGAACCGAGTCTCGTAGATAAAGAAAAAAATTTTAATTAGGACATTACATTTACTTGGAAAATATCTTATCTAGTAGAAAAGAATGTATTAATATAAGCGAGCAAAATATGTGAAAGATAACCTTGTAGGAGGGAAATTTTAATTAGAACGTTGCGTTTACCCAGGAGTCTATTATTTACAAAAACTCCATTAAGAGACTTAATTCAAGGCTGCATCATTCGCGCATCGTTCTTAGGATCATCCAGTACACGAAGCAGAAATTTTAATTAGAACACCATGTTTATCTGTTGAACAATTACTAAGAAACCATTAATATGCATGCACGAAAGATGTAAAGTAAAATCTCTTTTATACCCGTCGTCTTCCGGATCGCGGGCGCGGGAGAAAAAGAGAAGAGAGTAAGAGGCGCCTAATTGGAACGTCAAAACTGCGGAACGTCGAATTTGCGTGAAAATCATGACAGAGAAAGGAAAAGAAAAGGAATCCGTTGATTCGCAAAGAACCGTAAAGGGTAAAATTTGCGTGCGTGGCGTCTTCCACACGCGCGCGCGCGCTGTCTTTCGGATCACCCTATAGACGGGACGAGGAAAGAAGGACGGGAACGCGCTCGGCTTTACAGATAGGCGCGCATAGGCTGGCAGGCTCTGGCTGACAGAGAAGCGCGTCCTTCCTGGGTCTCTGCCCCTGCACCGACGTGTGTATTGTAGTATTGTATATTTGCAGTGTACATATTATCAGAGCGTGCTCCTCTGTGTGTGCGCACTTGCCGTGCCCGCCGCGTCCGCGTCTGCGTGTGTGTGCGGCCGCGTGTGTGTGCATATGCACACGCGGTGCCGCTGCCGTCACCGCCGCCGCCGCCGCTGCCGCCGTCGTCGTCGCTGCCGCCGGCAAAAATGCATAGCGCTGTTGCACCAGACGGTTCTCAACCGCTCACGCGACGCATTTAGCAAGGCCCTCCGTTCGCAGCTTTTGTTTACGACCGATCCGCCGCGTAACGAGGCACGCTTATTTCCTTCTTTCCGAAAAGAGAGAAGAAGCGCTGGAGAAATCGCTCCCGTCGAGTCTGTTCGCAACATTCGTCCGTCGTGTTCGTCCGTTTGAGCACGAGAAGACGATGCATGTCCGTAAAATCGATGAGCCACATGCGATTTAAACACTGAACGTCGAATTTACAATAACACCTTGAATATATTTAACGAGATATGGTTCGATTGTTTAAAAGTTACGTTACAATCAAGATGTACGACAAAGATATTGGCGATTAGATATAGAATGCAAAAACCATATTTTCCGTTATTGTTGCATAAATGAGAAGAGCGTGGAATTATTCTGGAGGCAGATACGCGGCGACGTTCGATAGATTCAGTTCAACGGCGATAGAGATAATCGGCGACTGAAGGATAGTGTCAAGAGAGGAAGTGGGAGAGAGCGCGTTCGTAAGCCGAGTAAATGCCTCCTTCAAGGTTTTCCTCCATTTGTCGACAGCTATTGGAGCACGTCGGATCGCGTGCTGCGACTTGGCTCGCGATGCCGCGAATATTTTCGAAATTTATCGACGTCATCGCGAACGATGACGATAATCGAAGATCTGGGTGCAAGGACCAGACGAGGCCACGTTATTCCAAATGTCTCAGGAATTCCCGAAAAACAAGCCTTTTTTTTTAATTTTATCGCATATCGAAATTTATCGCTTTATTTTATTGTCAGGCTAATAATCAAATCAATGCGGTTCCTGTAACATTTAAATATTTTTTTTTTTTTTAGACGAGAGCTATACATTCCGAATTTGTTCGGTTCTGCGAATCTACAAAAAAAAAATTCTTCGCTCTATCTCATCGATGTAAAATCGATTGAAAATAATTACGCAAAATAAATGATATTGCAGTATCTAATGAGATATGCGTTAAAAGAATTAAAGAAATTTGTGTTTATTTTAATAATAACTGTTAACATCATCGTATTGAGAGCTACGGCCATATCGAGTTTACCGCACTACTGTAATCATTTCGTTGATTACGTAAATACATACATTTATGTAAACGTGCTTGTTTGTTGTATCAATCTATGGGCCATCACACATTCTGCGACTATTAAAATAAACAATTTACCGAGGAAAATTAATTTCGACGTAAACGATATATTCGCGTCGCGAATTCTTAAAATTCTTTCAATGGAATTTTCAGATTGTTCAATTCGCCCGGTTATGTTGTCGACATTCTTCCTCGTTTCTTTTTATCGCCGATAAGAAAATTTAGACGAATGATTACCACGTTTTGATACGCACGTTGACACTCCGCGTCCATATCTCGCATGTGTTTCCTGCCGCTGAAAATAGAATCCTTCGGACATTTAAACGCAGCTTTCGGTGGCGGAGGAGGAAGCGCGCGAGCCCAAAATAAATTTTCCTCGCGCTTTCGACTTTCAATTTCGACCGGCGGTTTCTCTACGCGGCGCACCGACAACGTTCTCCGAAACTGACGCTAAGTAAACAGAATTTAAACGTCAAATACTAAATTCTAGACAGAACAGCGTCGACGAAGGTGAACATAGCGTTGCACCCGGTGTCTTGTAGATAGAACAGTTAACGTTAAGGGCCGAGAGACAGACAACTGCATCTAAATATAAAATGACAACAGTCTATTAATTTTTTCAAATGCACTCTGATGTTCACCAATCATTTTTAAATTCTACGTTGATGATAATTATAAACTGCTCGATCGAATTTAATATTTGTCACACACACTGACAGAGGGACAACAAAATGAAACGAGATGACATCCTAGGTCAAACGCGTAACAAGTCCAAATAATTAAATCATCGATATACTTGGACAGTCTTCCCTCTTTTGATTGTATTCGCATTCGATCGCATTCTTCAGGCTCGAAATTCTGACCGACGTGCCCGACTCGCCTACGTGATGAGCGTCACTTTCTTTATTCCTATTATGCTAGCTCACGTATGGGCCTTGTGTGTGCGCGTGTGTGCACGCGCGCATCGTGGCTGTATGCACGTGCATATACGTAACTCGCTGCACGGAGAAGTGGGCGCGGAAGGGGGAGGACAGTCGGAGGGGAGAGAGCGAGAAAGGAAGAAAGAAAGAGAGAGAGAGAAACGGCGCACAGCTAGAGTACCGTGCGGATATAACGCCGAAGGCACGTATCGGCGGTTCCAGCGAGGTATAGACGGTGACCTTGTCGCCGGCAATTCACCCCGTCTGACCCCCCTCTCTTTCTCCTCCCCTCCATCCCGGCGGCGCGGTACCCTTTCTTCCTCCTTTTTCTCCTTCTCCTCGTCCTCTTCTTCGTTCGCCTCTTCGCCGGTCCCGCTCCACCCCGCCGCCTTCCGACGTCGCGCATCGTCGTGTCCTTCCCTTCTCCGCTCTTCCGCCGCCTCCCGGCTCCTCCGGGTGGTGTGATCGTTCCCTACACCCTGCCCAACAACTACCGACACCCTCCTGACCCCCCCTTGCCTCTAAACGCGCGTGAACGGACACGTCCGACGTTTGCCGTTCTCGTTGCACTCGTCGAAAAGGACGTAACCGTGTCTTCCTCGAGCTTCCACTCTCGCTCGCGCGCTTTGTCTTCCCTCCCTGTTTCTCTCTCTCTCTCTCTCTCTCCTTTCGTTTCCTTGCTTCACTCGTATATCGTGTGCGCCTCGCACGCGGATTTTCCTCGCTCTTTATTCTTCATTTGCCCTAGACTCATCCTTTCTATCTTTCCCCCTCATCTATCTCGCACCTCTCTTCCTCTCTCGTTCGTGCTCGATAAAGTGCGTCCGTCCGTCTGTCTGCCGTTGTGCCCTTCGTTCCGCTCCGTTTATGACGAAAGCCTAACTCTTCTCGTGTGCCTCCTCGTCTTTGTGTGGAGGACACTACTAGATGTTATAGCCTGCGACTCTCAATTATCTCCGACTTCCTCTCCTATCCTTCCATTTCTCTCTCTCTCTCTCTCTCGTGGTACAGCTAAAATCTTATTCCTTGCTTTACTTGTTAGTTACGATTGTAGCGATTGTCATTTTTCTATTTTTCATAATCAAAATCTATGTTTTCAGAAAATGAACATCATAAAATTATAGACAACATGATATATTTGTACATGTTCGGAAAACATGAATTTATAAATTTTTTGAATGCAAGAAAAAAATAAAAAAAAAATTTTTATTTTCTCGGTGCAGCATTTTGCTCGCACGGCCGCGGAAATTCTTCATCGCTTCAACTCGCTCCCGTTCGTCAGAGTTAAAGGTCTTCCCCTTTCCGCTAAGATGTACATTTTCTGCTCGTTCAGTGAGGATAGGAAGATCATGGAAAGAGGAAGAGAGTGTGCGTAGGTTTCTTCCTATCTGCTCGTTCACTTTCGTTTCGTGTACAGTCAACTTCAGAATGATTGAAGCATCTCTTTTTTCGCATGTTTCACTTATCTAAAGTCGAACACAAATAATATATGGATAATAAATGGATAATAACAAAATGGCGATAATACTCCTTGATTCTTTATAACTATCTTACAATATCTCTTTATAATATTTTATGATTTTTTTGTTTTAGATTTTATCCACAATTTATCCAAATATCTATTCTGTGTTCAACTTTTTATTAATCTTCCACATTTAAATTTATAAAAATTATTTCTTGAAAACAAAACAGATATTTCAGTTCTATTATCCAAAACCATACAACAACAAAAAAACATTGACAATTATAAAGAGTATCGGAAGTTCAAACATAATCTTGTTCTTGTTTTTCAATTTATTGTAAATCATACAGGATTTATCATGATACCAATTTCATTTGCGATTTAATCCATGACATACTTGTTGTAGAATTAATGAAATTGTGACAGACGTAATGGACAATCAATTTTTCTATTAAGAAAAAAAAACGGTATTAAACGGTGTTTACGAGATACATGTATCATATACGTGTTGTTCCAATGTTTCCTTTTCTCTCTCTCTCTTCCATCGATACTCATTATCTACTACTGGTCTGTCTCGCACTTCCTGTTTCGTAAATTATACACTACTGTCCCATATATCTGTTCGTATTCAGTCATATGCTTACCAAACTCCGAAATTGGGATCAGTCCATGATTATTGCAAAAACGGATCCCTTTGAAAAAGAAAAACGGTCTCGTAGTGGGAAAAGAAACTTGGAAAGTTATTTCTCATTCAATTTACTTTCATCATTTCTGGATTATTAATGTAATTGTGCGGAAGTCCATATCCTTTTCATGCCTGTAGTCGTTCAACTTCACACTCCCGAAATTACACGCACTGAACAAGAGAAATAGCGTTACATAATCCATCTCCGAAATCAAAGAAGGGCAGTATACTTTCAGAATGCGACGCGAGGGACAGCTTCCTCGACGGTATTTCGCCGCGATCTCACGGAGTTGCACGCACGGAGTCGAAAGTTGACAATCTCAAATGATTCATTTCCGTCGTGCTCGGCGCGGGCGACGATTCCCTTCCTAATCTTTATCTATTTTTACTTCATCGTCGTTATCGTGGCAACAAAGAGAAAGAGAGAGAAGGCGAACGAGGGGGTCCGCCCGAATGCGAAATCGCGCTCTTGCATTCGCACCAACGTCTAAATATAACACGACCCGCTAGCATGTGCGTGCACGCGCGCGTCGCTCCCGAGACGCGCGCACGCGGCTGCAACGCCGGTGCATACTGCACGCGCGCGCGACGTCGCGACCAGCCTAGACCTAGACCCACTGAGCTAGCCTAGATCCGCGGGCATATGCGCCCGCGAGTGGGACGCGGAGGGAGAGACAGGACAGGGACGGGACGGGACGGGACGGCATGAACCCGGTGACGCGGAGGGAAGGAGGACGAGCGGACTGAGCTGTTTCTAGTACTATCGGAGAAAGTGAACGGGTGTGGCGACGCGGCGGTGGCGGGGCGGCAACGGTGGCTCCGCACGCAAAACTCTTCCTGTCGTGCACGATGCACACCTCCCTTTCCTTCGTGTTCGATTTCTATTATCTACTTGACACGCTGGATACATTGCGCGCGCGCATGGCCCCGCGTGCGTGTGCGCGCTCGCGTATTGACGCGTCAACGTATGGGTTCCCAGCCGTCGTTCGCCCTAACATAATGAATAAATGATTCCCCTTCTGCCCCTGCCGCGAGCGAGCTGTTACGCAAAAAAAGTTATCGCTATCCGCTAACCTTGGGATAATAAAAAGTTTTTAATGAAATTTGTGCGCTCTCTACCGTCGCACTATATATATATATTTTTTTTAATTCGATTATTCATATATCTAAAAGTTTGTTGCAAAAGTTGACTTCTGAATCTCATACGTGGATTGACAAATTGAACAATTTTTCACAGTTTCTATTCCTTTCGTGTATTTTTTTTGTCGCTTTTATATGAAAACCTACTTCGATCGAATGTTAATCATCTATATGGACTAGAGTACCTTTCTGTTTACGAACAAATTATATGAACAAGTGTATTTTTGTAATGTTAGATTTACACGGCGTATGACACCGAAGCGGTCCGAATTTAGCATAGCTCGCCTCTCGCCGACACCAATAATACGTTACATCATCCATGTGTGTGTGACAAAGCCGGGGCACTCTTGTACAGCACTCGATGCCGCAACCTTTTTATATTCGGAGTTACCGTATTAAGCTCTCGACCCACATTCGTAGGTACACGCGAACGCGCCCCTCGGTATGCATAAACCGGCGTTGGACAAGCCGTCGCGCCGGCCAGAATATCGCCGCTCCTCGTTGCGGCATTATTGCAACGAGGATCGCACGACCTTGCGAGCCCGACATACAATGCTATGTTCCCGTCGAATGAATGCATCCCCCGGATGATCGTAACTCTCCGATCGCAACCCTTCGGCGGCACTTCCCAGAAGCACAGTACATTTCCCTGTACTGTGTATCGGCACAAGTTATGACAATTCTTGGAATATAATGTGCTACATAGTTATTCTTGTTCCAAGTAATCACGTGCATAAATATGACTTGGTGGTCGCGCCATCAGACTTTATGCGATATTTCTTTTCGCGACAACACGACTCTTAATTATCGTTCCATTATTACGTTTCGATAATTGCGCTCTTAACTCAAAACCACGTACTTTATTAGATTTAGCTACGTCACAGAGTGGCGAATTTGCAACAAGCACCAATTTTTTTAGTCAGCAATTCCCTATAAAATTATCCAATACAAATATGGCCTACTTTCACTGTGGATCTTCATTATCATTAAATTATCATTAAATTCTGTACATACACACGTATCTCTTTTTCCTCGAAAGGCTCCTCGATGGCGCACATGTTTATCGCACACTGAGGTAATAACACGTGAATACCATGCCTCTCGCAAAGACGGAAGGCTCGGCTCTTATCGCGAACTGGCAGAAATAATTTTCGTTTCGATCGACTCCGAATCTCGCGTTACGTAACAGCGCGATAGACGCGAGCGGTTCGTGAGTATCGATTCTTCAGGCCAGATGGCAAGGGATTAATGACTTATTTACATTTTCATTGCAATCGTTATCTTATTATTATAATCGTCGGTAGCGGTTGAAGGGAGATAAGGGCGGCACCCTCCCGCTGGACGATCGGCGGCGTTAACCCACATCGGTCGGCGCTGACCCGGCCGCACCTTATCTCCAACCAAGACCTACGCTTTTGGCAATTGATGGAGGAGGTTATCGCCGCGATAGCCGGGTCTCTCTGGCGAGTCTCGCGAGTGCACAAGAATCTCGCGCGATTCGCCAATCGTTTGCCCACTTGTCGGAATGCGTCGCTTATCGTACAACTTCTCGCGCAACGCTCGCGACGCTCTTTCTTGCGGACGCATTTAACGATTCTGACTCTCCGTCGGCGGAATTATTTCCTTTTCGAGAGCGAGCGTTGACTCGGCTGAACTGAATTACTAACAGAAGCTAACGCGGCAGTTTGCATTTATCTCGTAACTGGAAGAACGCGACGAGACGAAGAGACCACGTGCGTTCACAGTTAAACTTTAAAATAAATTTTTCTGTGTGACAACGGATTTGTTTCTCTTTTTCGAACATGTCGTTTTATTCGTAGATTTTAACTAACCGATTACATTATTTCCGATTGTACAGAAATTGGTCAATAGAAACTAAACTTTATTCTCAAGAAATTTTCGTAGAAAGAAATAACGTAATCATTCGGAATTTAATTTAATAATAAACTTTAAAGATGGGTTTACCGCATATTTATTTACAGCTTCAGTCGTAATCTCGATGGAAATCTCGCGCGTCATCACAGGGGATAATACAGGGGTTAAGAAACAAGCACGAAAGCTGCGAAAAGAAATTTCTCTGTTACGCTGCTTTTTTTTTATAAGTTTATATACATGCGTAGGATCTGCTCGAGAGCCTCGCGCAGGTGTTGGTGCGCCTACGCGAGCAACGTGGGAAATATTTCCCTCTTTGTAACCGGAATATTTAAGTAACCGCCTCGACGCGCGACCGTCAGTGAGTTTCTTCCTGTTGGCCGGGCGACATAAATCCCACTAAATTGCCCGGTAGTTTTACCGGCCAAGTTAAGCACGAATTGCGCAAGAAATATCCGTCCGAGCAGATCGCGAGAGATCCGCCGAATAATTCGCTTTCCTATCGGCGAGAAATTAACGGTCTCGTAAATACGGTCGCGCGGAACAGAGCGGAGCGGTTCCCCTCAAGGCCGTATTTCAACCAGCCGCGAATTCTCAGATATCTCTCTCACTCTTTCGTTTTCTTTTTCTCTCCCCCGGCAATTAATAGCCGTCCGCTGCTCTTCGGCGCGGAGAAGAGGCGCGCGGAGAAGAGGCGCGCAGAGCTGCCACCTCCGGCCTCTAAATTCGGTATCATCCGACCGTTAAACACCGCGGCGGCCGCCGTATTCTGCGCCGCGCGAAACCGCGTTGTCCCCTGGCATTACCGCCCGCTTGCTCTTCTTCCTCCTCCTCCGCTTCTCCGCCGGCCGCAAGAAGTACGAGCGACGACGAGAGTGCGCGCCATGGTCACTGACCTCGCACACATCGCGCGTCGTCTGCGACGGCGGAAGAGAGAAGAGCTGTTGCATTCTTACCGTTTGCTCTTCTCCTCGTCGTCTTCCGATGCGCGCTTCTCCTTCTTTCTCTTTCCTTATTCCTGTCCTTGCGAGCTGTCAGAGAGGAATAACGTAGCGGATCGCATCGGCGTGGGAGCGATAAGGTAATTCCGGAAAACGCGTTACTGCGTTACTGGTGCTTTACTGATCCACATGAGCAGTTTTATTGCTTTTCTTCTGCCATCGTCTCCGTCTTTTCGATTGTCAATCATGCAAGTAGCATTTTGTTGCTTGACGATAGGTCTCGCTCGGCTGGACCATGTATCCGTGGATAATTTTCCAGCCAGACACTTTCCGTGTATCACGACCTCCGATTTCTGACAGCGCCAATTTCTAGCAACTGCTTCGTAATGCGTCTTAATTTAGAGGGACCCGGTAAAGGATTCACGCCGGCGCTTCCGCAACGTCGATTCTCGCATTTTGCGAGGACATCATCGAGGCCGACGCGCATCGTTTCTGCATAAGTCATCCGGCAGTGCCGGCGCATTATGCCTACACCTGTCGCTCCTTTCCATTCGCGTCGTCGTCGTCGTCGTTGTTGTCTGGGTCTCTCTCGCCTTCCAAAAGGAATTACGGCACGCCGTGGGTAGCGTGCAACTCCGCGGCTAGCATATCGTGCATAACTGCACATTTTGCGGACAAGAAAATGTTCACGTCACACATTATTCGGCACGTTATCGATACGAGATGAGATATACAATAAGATATGGATAATACAGAGATAAAGTAATATCGTAAGTTTAAGACTCGGAACATGCGCATAAATTTCCATTTCTAAACGCTTATAATTAGTTGAATAATATTTTCCCACAACTTCTGGGTATCTTTCTACATTTCCGAAAATTCTAAATGACAGACCGTCGCGAGTGAGAGATGTGCGCGGTGGGATTTAATTTTCACGCTTTACGAGGAGTGTTTGCAGTCGGCATTGCGCGCGCAAGTTGATCTTCGAGCGCGGCATCGAGACTTCCGGATACCGAGAGAACGAGAGGAAAAGAGAAAGAGAGAGAGAACGCTCACAAAGAGCTGCCCGGCGTGATACGCGTGCGGCAGGAAACCGACAATAAGAATCCCATCGAACGATCGACGAACCCGCCGCGCCGCGCCGCTCCGCTCCGCGCCGGGGAAACGTATTCCGCAAACGATGCACGCCGGCGATACGCCGCGCTCCGCGCCGCTTCGGTCTGGGTTATAAATCGCACGGCGTATTTATTTCGCCAGCGCGAACGAAAACGCATGTATTTTTATTGGCGATCGACGGCGATCTCTTGCGTCTCTTCTCTCGATCCGTTCAAGATGAATCTTCGTTTGATCTCTTATCTAGAAACGCGCTTCGATTAACCGACGAAATTATCTTCGACAGTCGCCACATCGATTCCTAATTTTCTGCGAGAAATGTCGCAATGCGAAATATACACGGTAATTTAGGGATTCTATACACATACGTGGTTGGGATGAACAGTTTTGCGTTCGTAACGAAACGATATGGGGGAGTTTTTTTATTTAAAATAATAAAAGCAATTACTAATTTTCTGAAAACATTAAACAAGAAGGATAAAAACAATATTATCATAAAATTATATCGGAATGAATGGGCTGGCCTTGATATTTACATATTTTTATGAGAATAAGATTTTTTTCCTATGATGAACGTGCCGAATTTTTCAAACGAATAAAAAATAAAGAGATTTATTTGCAAAGTTACGTGCTCTCGTTGATAATTTCAATCCCTTGACTAACTTCTTTATCTGTTCGACAACAACGCTGTTTCTTGGCGATGCAGATGTTTCAGTTCTGCAATTTAGTCTTTATCGAAACGCTCCCGATAGCACCATCCGTAAATATCGCAAAGGTCAAGATCATTACGCACATGTTAAATTCGGCAATGATTGAACTGTGGAGATCTTTCGTTACTGCGAAAGAAATATCGATAGTGTTCACTCGGATTGTGATGTCCCGAAACTTTTCGTTGCGCGCGCAAAAAATTTGTTGGCAAAAATGAATGTTAAAAATCGACAACGTGAGAAACGAGGAAACAAAAATCCCTCGCGCGCGATCATTAATTTTTCCGGATCATCAATATCTCGTTGAAACCGGAAATCGCTGATATTTTCCTGGAATTTCACGCTCGTCATCGGTGCTCGTCTCTTTCCTCGTTAGCGTCATTTCTCGCGTCGGGCGGAACGTGTTATTGCTCGTCGAGAAATCGACGCGGTCGGCGAGTTCGCGAGACACGTACACATAAATGTTTCGTGAACATTTTATAGGCAGTCAAGGTGGTCGTGCGGAAAAAGGCGCCCGGAACGTAAATCTCTTCCCTCTCTTTTTCAGTCTCCTTCTCTTCTCTTCGGTCCCTCTCCGCCGGTTGTCTTTCGCTCTAAGCGCCCGAGCTTGGAAAGAGAGGCGGCCGGCACTTCGTGGAAAACACAGAAACCGCGAGAGAGGTACCGCGCCACCGCCCACGCCCTCGCCGACGATGAAAACAGCGTTGCTCATCGCCATGCAAACCTAATCCGCAGACACGAAGTTCCGTTCCCCGACGTCGAAATGCATTTACGTAACGATCAGGAAGAACGTTCTCGCCCGACGAAAAATCTCACGCGCTCGTTAAATCACCTTGAAACACTTGGAATGAAACGATGAAATATTAACTGATTCACATCTGAGTGATATCGAAATTGATCTCACCTCAAAAAACAACTCGATGATTAAAATCATCGCCTTGTTTTTCAGCAAAAGCGAAAAATTGTATTCTACGTATTTACGATAAATAATAAAATAAGTACATACGTAATGCCTCGATATTTCACGAGTGATAAATTTAAGGCTTTGAAATCTTTTTAACATAACTTTTTTAAGCGTGTTACTTATGAACCAGAGATAATTATCACGATTATAAATCAAGAGGCTCTATTCACAAACAAAAGTTTCACATATCTTACGTGTCTCGTGAAATAAAATTGATGTTAATTGCCAGACCACAAATCTAAGAGATTACAAATCTAGACTGAAAAATGGATATGTGTTTTACCCGGTACAAAATACATCAAAGACTTGAAGCGAAATATTTCCTCAGCTATCAATCTCCCTGCATCCTCCTCGATCGTCCTTTATCCTTTTCCCAATGCCGAGGGAGATAGTGAGGCGGAAGGGGAAGGGAAGAAGGAGCGACGACGGTGCACGTACACGTGCACGCCAAGAGCTCGCAATTTGAACGGGTTTCGGGGTTAAAGATAGTAGCCCGAGGCAGTAGGGTAACATAATAGGCAGGGACTTGGTCTAACGAGAGGAAAGAGAGAAAGACTCCGAGGGAGATGAAGAAGAGGGGGATAGGGGACGAGGGAAGAACGTCACGACGTCAAGAGACGTCGGGCAGGGAGATGCCGAAGGAAGCGCAAGGATAGAAAGGAGTGCGAGAGAAGGAAGGAGAAAAAGAGGGAGAGAGAGAGAGAGAGAGAGAGAGAGAGAGAGAGAGAGAGAGAGAGAGAGAGAGAGAAAGAGATGGACGGGATAGAGAGTGAAAGGGTGGCAGGACGGGTGGAGGCCGGGGGACGCCGGCGTATATGTGTGCAATGCGGTGCATCGGACTAGCCGGTCGCGAATGAAGGCGGAGAAGAGAGAAGGAGGAGAAGGATAGAGCGGTTAAGTTAGTCTGTCGGTCAGTGACTGCCTGACTTTCCCGGCGCAGCTGAAGGTCAACTCTCCCCTTCTCTCGATCTCATCATCCTCCTCCGCGTTGCCTCTTCTTCTTCCTCCTACCCACTCCACCGCTCCCGCGACCACCACCATCATCCAGCACAACCACCACTATCATCGGCGTCGCTCCGCTATCACCGACACTGCCCGGCCCATCTTCACCCTGCCCTTCCGCCATCCCTCTGCCCCCCCGCCTTGCTCTCGACTCTCCCTCTTCCGCGCGCCGGAGCTCCGGAGCTCCGGAGCTATGTCGGAACCATAATCCACGATCGCTTTGTTTATGCCGGACGAGCACTTTCGGTGGCCCCTCGTGCGTCCGCTTGCCTCCCGGAGACGCGGGGCTCTCGTCCGGCGTACCCGGCCCCCCCCTCACCTTTCCTGCTCCGACTACGGGTATAACTCATGCACTTAGATGCACGCGGAATTCCGCCTCTCGAAATCCTGGTACGTGAGAACACGCGTCACGCGAGCATATCTCGCCGAGATCGAAGGAACTGAAGGGAGTGGGTTTCTACCCGGTAGAAGCTGGACGTCGTCTTGGTTTTCTTGCAGCCTGATGGATGTCATATTTATGTCAATTGCTAAAGGACGACTCTTATAGAAGCAGATAAATATCTTGTGTGTTTGTCAGACGGAATCATTCATTTTTGACATTACTTTGACTAGAAGTTTTACAACTGCTTGTTAGCTTACTAGCTTAAATTGAATAGTAATCTAAAAACCTGTAAAATATCTGTAAAATAAATATGCAGATGAGACACTGTAGAGATAGAAACCTGAAAAATGTGCTATGCGATATTCGTTTTTTCTAATTTATTTATTTGACTAATCCGAGTACTATCGTCATCGTATGTGATAGTTTCTTAAATTCTAATTAACAGTGTAAATATATGATTAACTCAATTACATTTAGGGATACTTTATCAATATGCGATACGTTTAATCGTATCGAACGTCATATCGTCAATAGTACTAAAGGGGAGAAGTTAATATTTCAAATTCACCGATAGATCAATATCGAAAGTAGAATGTCGATATGTCGGAACTATTATCTCTCTCTCGCTCTTTTTCTTCGGCATCTCTTCTCCTCAAGTCTCGATAGCGTTCCTAGACGAATCGTAAAGTGGCAAAGGGAGACATCGCGAGTACCGAAAGCATTCGGTATCGAAGCACTCTGATACACCTCTAGACAAGCATCCGCAAACCATCGAAAACGAAGGCAAGGGAATATCTCGCGTGCACGCGCGCGCGCGACTTCCCAGCCAATTATCCGGGACCGTCACTACGTGAGAATGCGCGCTCTGTCTAGATCTCTTCCTCTCCCTCTCTCTCTCTCCCTCTCTTTCCCCGCGGCATCTTTCTCTCTCTTTCTCTCTCTCTTCTACCGAGCTCGCTTTTAGCGCAACCGCTTTTTTTTTACCGCTCATTCCGTCGAATCGTACGTCCCTGGATATCCCCACCGTTCGTTGCGTCGGCCGAGCCGCCTCCCGCTGCTTCTCGGCTCATCGCGCTTTTTTTTCCTCTCTTTCTCTCTCTTTTTCCCTCTCCCTCTTTCTCTCCGTCTCCCCGCCATCTCCTCTACCCTTCTCGCTATACTTGTACTTCCGGCCCGCGAGTGAGAGAGAGAAAGGGATAGCGGCTAGCGCGAAATCCTTCGCAAAATAAACGAGCGCCGCGCCGCGCTGCGTCGCGTCGCAGCCGTAGTCGCGCGGCGTGGCGCAGCGCAGCGCGCGCGCCTACCCTTCCGTGTATTTTTAACTATCGACTCGTTACCGAGTCCCTCGACTAAACTTCCTGCCGGCACTGTCAGGAAGGAACGCGGCTCGAGAGCGCACGAGGAAACGCGGCCCTCGAGCCCCGGGATCCACTTCCTTTTTCTCGATCTTCGTCGCGCGCCCGCGGCGGTTGCGAGACTCGTTAAACATAGAGATTAATAACGCGCGCTTCGACGCGCAATCGTCCGACAAAGCGATTGAGCGCAGTTTTCGCGAGGAGATGAAATGGCGAGCTACTTTGCAATTGTTTTTCGGAAATGATTAAATATAAAATCTTAAAATATTTGAATTTTATCGCTCTAATTCTGTTTCCTCGTGATCTCTATGCTCAAACACTACATAGCATTGAGCGTTTGTCGAATACATTTGAAAATTAAATTATGGATATTATGGATGTTATTCTAAGTTATGGAAATTATGGATATTATTCTGATTATGAACATAACTGATTTTACAGTGGATTTGCGTGTAAATTGACTTGTACAAATAGCAAGCCTGTCCTATAATATGTAAGGAAAATACAGTTTATGCATTATATACAACATCGAGAGCAAAAATTCTTTGTTTGTTTCACGTTAGAAATTAGCTTTTTTACTTAAATGATACAAAATTCTATTAGGCGTAATTAGATTTTCTAAAAGTTCCCTAAAATTGTAATCGCTCTTTTGTCCTCCACCTTGTTTGCGAGTCAGTTACAAGAGCTGAAGAATGCCGCTTAAGTAGAAGATTAATACGGCCTCGGGGACGCATTAGACTGTCGTTTCATTGTCGCGGAACATCGTCTCGTCGGGCCGAGCGAAACTTGAATTTGACCAATGATCGCCTTAAGTCGACCTCCGGCTGCGCTTTGTGATGCCGTCGATGTGATAGTAATGGTAAATCTATGTGATGTACAGAGAAATAGAAAGAAAAAAATGGTAGCGAATCTGACGTCTCTTCGATTTTTTTTATTTATTCCCGAATATTTATGATACCGAATAACAATTAGATATTTATTATGATTGTAGATATAAGAATCGCACTGGTAATCAGTTAAATTGTAATATAATGTGACTTGCCATAAAATTATAAGTGTATTACTTTTGTAGATAATCCGCATTTCACATAAATTTTACATTTTCATAATCGCGAATAATCATGACCCTAATTGCTTTTAAATCCTTAAATGTTAAATCGATTAACTTTTTATTTTAGAATTTTTCGCGTTTAGAATTTTAAGTTTGTTAATTCTAGGATATTGAAAACCTCATTTTGCTCGCGCGTTCTTTTCCAGTCTTCGATCACTGGCAGTCTTCATAGGTATTCAGGGACTTCCATCCTACGTTTTTGTTGAGATTAAATTTCACATTTCCTAGAATTTTTTACTCGAATTTGGAAAAAAAAATCTCTATCGATATTCCGGGACTGTCGGAACTATCTATTCCATTCACGCTTTCCGATCGATCCTAGACTTCCGAGACTTCTAGGAATCTCTCTCTATCCGGTCTCGACGCGGCGCGGCGCGGCGCACCAGACTCATCGGCTGGCGATGCGTCGTCTCTAGCGGTGCTTTCCTGCGCTATACAACGCTCGTGGTATAGGTCAGTGAAGTAGGAGCAGTTCCCCCACCGCGATCGCTCCTAGACAACGGGTCTACGATTGACTCATCTAGCCAGTCATACCGCGCGTAAACACGATCCGCTCCAGCTGTTCTCGCGCGCTCTCGGGGCCTCTCGCTACTACCGCCTTCCTCTCACTTTCTCTGTCTCTCTCCCTCTTCCTCTCCCTCTCTCCTTGCTCCTTCGAGCGCGCACCACGTTTCCTCGTGCGCTCCCGCGTGTGTTCTACCCGCGCACATACACGCGTACTTGCCGAGAACAACGGTGCGTTCTCCGTATTTTTAGAGCCACCTCAAAAACCTTCCGCTCTCCTGCCGTTCTTCTGTTTTTCGTCCCCATCTTCCCTCCCTTCCCTCCTACCTCTCTCTCTCTCTCTCTTTCCTCTCTTCATCTTTGAATCTTGCCTCATTTCTCTCGCGCTATTTATATCGTAGTAGCCCTTGTAGTTATTGAAACTTTGTCGCGTTACGTTACGTCGATATATCACGAGACAGAAGTGTTACGGTAGATTTACGTGTTATCACGTTACGTGTTATCGAGAAAACGAATAAATTCGTCTCCGTCTTTGTGTTGTTTATTATTTATCATTACGAATTTTGTACTTTCGCTTTATGCTCTTTACTTCATTTGACCTACCACTACTTTCTAAATAATTCAATCTCATTACTCTTAATGGTTTTCGCTCGCGGCATAATAAATCGTCTATTTCTGTCTGTTTACTCCTTCCCCTCTTGATTCGAGACGATTTCGCGTGATTTTTAAATACCTTCGCATTAAATTGTTTTGACATATCAATAAAACACGACGTGTCGCGCATAAACGCCGTTATTTCGAACGATCGCTCATTACTTCGCCGCCCCGTCACTCCGGCGGAGATAATACCGCCAAATAAATATTCTCTCGTTCTCCCTCTCTCCCTCGTTCGCGCCAGCCTCCTCTCGTCGGTCCACAAACCAGAAAACCTCGAATAGTGCCCGAGGAATCGTTCAACCGCGCGGGACTCCACGGAACTGCAGCGCGCGACGCGAGAGAAGGATGCAGGGGCGAGAGAAGGAGAACGCGCGTTCGGGAGGCGGGAGGGAAGACGGGAAAGGAAGATGGAATAGAGAGAGAGAGGGTTGACGCGACGACGAGGAAGGATAGGCATGAAGGGGGAGAGGGAGGGAGGAACGGCGGCGAAGGGCGGCGAGAGGGAGCGCGAGGGGCCGGAGAACGAGTTCCGATTTTAGCGCAGTCGCGGCGGCCTCAGAACGAGCGGCGCTATTATGCACTAGTAGCTTGATGGCGTCACCCGTGCAACCTTGGCTCGGGTCAGTCCTCTATCATACTGCAGGCAGAGTTCCCCGATTCCCTCTTCCTTCCCCCTTCGTCTCCCGCCTCTCTCGCGCGCTCCGCTCCGCTCGCCGCGCTCGACTCTCCGCTTTAATTCTCTCTCTTTCTCTCTTCTCGTCTCTTTATCTCGGTCCGTCTCCTCTTCCTCTCGACCCAGTGGCGTAAGGGGAAAAGAGCTTCTCACCGCCTCGTAGCAGTGCTTCGAAACTTTTGCTTTCTCTCGGCGTAACGTCCACGGTCGCGTGCACGTAGATGCGAAATGCTGAGAATTTTTTTCTCTTCTTTTTTTTTCCTTGCCCTAGGGGAGCCGCGTGGCGACACTGATTTACTCATCTCCGGTTTTAAGGAACGCGAGATTCATCTCGAGGCAGGCCTCGAAACTTTCGCTTTCTTTCGACACAACGTGACGCGCTATTTGCGCGTACGTCACGAGAATTTTTTTTCCCCTTTTCGTATAAAAGGACCGGTTGCTGCTCGTTCGCTGATGTAAAGGCGATTTATCGCTTTCGAAATTGCTTTATGCCGCAGGTATATTCAAATGTTGGTCTCCTCTCAAATTGATTCTGCCACGACAATGTTTGCCAAATTCCGAAACTTCAATTTCCCCTGATATCTCTTCGCAGTCCCATCAAATAATAAACTTATCTTTTTCTTGCACAAAGCCAATACGGCCGACAAAGTCGCACCGACAGACGGCACAAGTGGATTTAAGTAATAAAACTTTCTGGACTGAACTCGATTTTTTAAAAGCGGCTTTTTATTGAATTTTTGCGAGAGCACTGAAACTTGATGATTCCCTGGGAGACTGCCGTTGCTATTTCAATTCGGAGATTCGCGTGAAAGAGAGAGAGAGAGAGAGAGATAGATAGATACCTCTTTAAGGAGAGGAACTGCGGCGGATTCTTGCGCACATCCGGCATGTTTTCCTACGCCCATGGACCATGAACACGGCTCTACAGACTCTCTGAGATCGTGTGCACTCGCGTCTGTACGATCGCATCGACGCGATCGATATTGCGCGGGATCCACTCCCGACTAAATCATATGACGTGCAGACAGCGTTTCCGCAGATCGCGACAATTACCTGCCCGTTTCTGCCGTTTTTTTTCTCTCTCGCGCAAGCCAGAGAGAAAGAACCCTATGGAAAGAGCGCCATAAACGAGATATGTAGACGACGCGACGAGAGACACGCGGAAACAGGTGGCGGACTATCGAAAGCATCTATACTCGCTTCGCCGATCAATCGGGTGATAGTAAACGACGAAGGCATCGACGACGACGACGCGACAATGATGATGGCGATAACGATGTTTTCCCTCTTTGCCGCTTCGCGAACGACGGCTATTAATACTTGATTGCACGTACTCAATTGCGACGTACACCCTTAAGCCACGCGGTGCGAAAACTAACGCGATAAACGTCGACCCTTCTGTCGCGAATCGAGATAATAACGCGCTACTTTACGCCGAGGATTCTTTCGGGACGAGATTGTCTCGAAAGAAGCGTGTCTCTTCAAGGCCGGGCACCTTTCTTTGTCGCGCGATGCCGAAATAAGTTTTACGATGGTTACACAGCGATATTGATTCTTTTACATAGACGACAAAGCGGCTTCCACATGTTATTGTCCTACATGCTCCGAGACATAATTAAACGCCTATTACGTAGTGAGTAAAAAAGGCAAATTACGATACAAAATTATCATTATATTTAACTTGTAATCAGGCGTATAAAAAGTCGTGTCTGCTGTAATCGCATATAATAAATAACAATTAACGCAGAGATTATTCGCGAAACTTTATTTCTAATTTCCGCTCTCTTTTCTTTTTCAGTGTCCGACAGCTACAACAGTTATATAAACATGTACGGCGGGGGTGGGCAGTTTGCGACTCCCTGCACCCCGAGTCCGCCGCGAGGACCCGGCGGCGTGCCTACCAGCGTGATTCAGGCGGCCACCAGCTCGGTCTCGGACGATCTCTACCTACTCGAGCTCTCGGGCTTCCCGTCGCGCTCGAAGAAGAGCAAGCTGAAGAAGCCGCGGCAGGGCGGCGAGGGCGGCGCCACGGTGAAGCGGAAGTCGCGCGAAGGCTCGACCACGTACCTGTGGGAATTCTTGCTCAAATTACTGCAAGACCACGAGTACTGTCCGCGCTACATCAAGTGGACGAATCGCGAGCGGGGCGTCTTCAAGCTGGTCGACAGCAAGGCGGTCTCGCGGCTCTGGGGCATACACAAGAACAAGCCGGACATGAACTACGAGACGATGGGCAGAGCACTGCGCTATTACTATCAGCGTGGCATTTTGGCCAAGGTGGACGGCCAGCGGCTGGTCTACCAGTTTGTCGACGTGCCGAAGGACATTGTCGAGATCGATTGTACGGGCGCATGAGACAGGGAGTCGGCTCGTCCCGCGGGGCACGAGAGGGAGAAGAAAGAGGAACAGCANCAACAGCAGCAGCAGCAGCAGCACGGCGTCTCGGCGCGAGGTCCGCGCGAATGTCGATCATCGTCGTTGTTGTCGTTGTCGTTGCCGTCGCTGATGCGACGTCGCGGACCCGAAAGGTCACCGTTCAGTACTTCTTTCCACCGAGACGCGCCGACCTGGCACACCCCTCAGATGTTGTAAAACGCGTTCTCTCTTTCTCTCCTTTCCTTTTTTACTCCCTCTCTCTACCTGTCTGTCTCTCCCTACTTGTTTCTCGATCCGTCTCTATCTGTCTCTCTCTCCCTACTTGTTTCTCGATCCGTCTCTATCTGTGTCTCTCTCTCTCTCTCTCTCTCTCTCTCTCTCTCTCTCTCT